>CM053773.1:32486878-32528165 GCA_028658325.1 Potorous gilbertii
TTCCATGAAAGGACAGAGTTTGAAAAAGAGAGAGAGGAAGTAAATAGAAGAAAATAGGATGGAGGGAAAATACGTAGTTGGGAATCATAACTGTGAATGTGAATGGGATGAACTCACCCATAAAATGGAAGTTGATCACAAAATGGATTATAAACCAGAATGCAACAATATGGTGTTTACAAGAAACACATTTGAAACAGAAAAGAATACATAGAATTAAAATCAGAGACTAGTGCAGACTCTATTATGCTTCAACTACAGTAAAAAAGGCAGGGATAGCAATCATGATCTCAGACAAAGTAAAAACAAAAATAAACTTAATTAAAAGAGAAAACCAGGGAAACTATAGCTTGCTAAAAGATACCAAAGATAATAAAATAATATCACTACTATACATGTATGCATGAGATAGCTTAGCTTCTAAAATCTGAAAGTTAAATGTTACAGGAGGAAATAGCCAGTAAAATTATACTAGTGAGAGACTTCAACTTTCCCTTCCTAGAACTAGATAAATCTAATCACAAATAAATAAGAAATAAGTCAAAGAAATTAAAAGCATTTAAAAGAAATTAAATATGATAGACCTCTGGAGAAAACTGAATGAGAATAGAAATGAGTATACCTTTTTCTCAGATGTACATGGGACTCTCACAAAAACTGACCATCTTATCAGGGCATTTAAAACCTCACAAACAAATGCAGAAAAGCAGAAATATTGAATATATCTTTTTGGACCACAATGCAATAAAAATCAACTTGATAAAAGGCCTTGGAAGCATAGATTAAAAATTAATTAAATACGAAATAACATAATCCTGAAGAATAAGTCAAAGAAAAAAATCATAGAAACAATTATTTCACAAAAGATAATGATGACAATGAGACAGTATGACAAAATTTGTAGAAGGCAGCCAGGGGAAATTTTATATTTCTAAATAACTTACAGCAATGAAAAGAGAAATAATAGATCAATAAATCTGGTGTGCAATTAAAAAACTAGAAACAGAACAAGTTTAAAATTTCCACTGAAAGACCAAAATTTACATCCCCAAAATTGAAGAATTAATAAAATTGAAAGCTAAGTAAAGCCCATTATGCTAATAAGTAAAAATAGGAACTGGTTTTGTGGGGAAAAATAAATAAAATATTGATTTGACTTTTAAAAAGAAAGAATAAACCCAAATTATCAGTATAAAAATTAAAAGGGTAAATATACCACCAATGATGATGATATCAAAGTAATTATTAGGAACTTTTTTGCCCAATTATATAACAAAAAAATCTGACAATCTAAGTGAAAGGGATGGATATTTATAAAAATATAAATTGCCAGGATTATCATAATTGGAAATAGAATATTTAAATAATCCTATCTTAGAAAAAAAACCAAGCAAGTTACAAGGAGCTCCCTAAGGGAAAAAAAACCCAGGGCCAGACGGATTTACAGTTGAATCCTATCAGACATTTAAAGAACATTTAATTCCAATACTATATAAACTATTTGAAAAAAGTAGGCAAAGAAAGAGTCCTACCAAATTCCTTCTATGACATAAATATAGTTCTGATACCCAAACCAGGGAGAGCAAATATATAGAAAGAAAATTGTAGACCAATTTCATGAATGAATATGGAAGCAAAAATCTTAAATAAAATACTAGCTAGTGAATTACTGCAATATATTATAAAAATCATACACTATGACCCGGTGACTTTTATACAACGAATATGGGGCCAGTTCACTGTTAGGAAAACTATAAGTATAGCTATCATATCAATAAGAAAAATAATTTTTAAAAATCTGACTACATCAATAGATGCAGAAAAAGATTTTTATTTCCTTACAAAATATAACACCCATTCTTATTGGAAACACTAGAAAGGATAAGAATAAATAAAACTTTTCCTAAAATGAAAGTAATATTTATTTAAGAGCAAGGGCAAGACTTATTTATGATGGGGATAAGATAAAACCAATAAGATCAGATTTGAAGCAAGTATGTTTATTACCTCTACTATTATTCAATATTGCACTAGAAATGCTAGTGATAGCAACAAGACAAAAAATAAATTGAAGGAATAAGAATAGGAAATAAGGAAACAAAAATAATCACTCTTTGCAGGTAATATGATAGTAAACTTAGAGAACTCTAGAGAATCAACTAAAAAATCAGATGAAACAATTAACAGCTTTGCTATCAAAGTTGTAGGATATAAAATAAAACAATAATGAACAAACCATCAGCATTTCTCTGTACTACCAAGAAAACCCAGTGGTAAGAAATAGAAAGTGAAATTCCATTTAAAATGACTGCAGACAATATAGAATATCTGGGAATCTACCTTCCAAGACAAAACCAGTAACTACATGGACACAATTACAAAACACTTTTTACACAAAGACAAATCTAAATAACTAGAGAAATATTAATTGTTCATGGGTAGGCTTAGCCAATATAAAAAAAATGTCAGTTCTACCTATTAATTTACTTGTTCGGTGCCATACCAATAAAACTACCAAAAATTGTTTTATAGAGCTAGAAATATTAATAATAACAAAATTCATCAGGAAAAAAGGTAAGAAATATTAAGGGAATGATTAAAAATGCTATCCACTTCTAGTGAAAGAACTGATGGAATCCGAATACAGATTTGAAACATACGGTTTTGTTTTTTACTTTATTTTTTCTTTGGGTTTTTGGCTTATACTTTCTTTCACAATATGACCAAAATGGAAGTATGTTTTGCTTGACTGCACAAGTATAACCTTGATTAATTTGCTTGCCTTCTCAATGAGGAAAGAGGAAAAAGAAAGTAGGAGAGAATTTGGATCTCAAAATTGTAAACAACAAAGGTTAAAAATGGTTTTTTAAATGTAATTGGAAAAAAATTTAAAAAAAAAGAATGTTAATGGAATCAATAAGAAAAAATGTGAAGGAAGGCAGCCTAACAGTACCAGATTTCAAATTATGCTTTAAAGCAGTTATCATAAAAAACAACTTGGTACAGGCTAATAAATAGCATGGTGGATCAGTGGAATATACAGTAGTAAATGACCATGATAATCTGGTCCTTGTTAAACTCAAAAATCTAAACATTTGGGACAAGAACTAAGTATTTGACAAAAATTCTGGGAAAACTGGAAATCATTTGCTAGAAATTAGGCATAGACCAACATCTCAAATCATACACCAAGATAAGGTCAAAATGGATACATGATTTATGCACAAAGGTTGATATCACAAGCAAATTAGGGGAACATGGAAAACAAGGGAAGACTTTATGATCAAATAAGAGATAAAGAGGGTTATAGGAAGTAAAATGGTTAATTTTGAGTCTATGAAATTGAAAGATTTTTGTACAAACAAAACTGATGAATGCAGCTAAAATTAGAAGGAAAGCAAGAAACTGAATGAAAAAGTTTTATAGCAAATTTCTCTGACAAAGGCCTTATTTCTCACATATGTAGGAAAGTGGTCCAAATTTATAAAAAAGTAAGAGCCATTTCCCAACTGATAAATGGTCAAAGCATGTAAAGGATAAATAGGTGGCATAGTGGATTGAGAGCTAGATCTGGAGTCCAGAAGACTTGAGTTCAAATCCAACCTCAGGCACTTACCCTGGCAAAGTCACTTAACTCTGTGTACCTCAGTTTCCCCATATATAAAATGAGCTGGAGAAGGGAATGGCAAACCACTCTTGTGTCTTTGTTAAGAAAATCCCAAATGGGGTCAGAAAAAGTTAGACGTGACAGAAATGGCTAAACAATGCCAGAGGTGCGGCGGTGATAGAAAAGAAAGAGATAGCATCGGGGGCTAAGTGAGCCTGTACAATCTGTACAAGACTGGTTTATTGATGTAAGGGTCAAGATTCATATACTCTCTTAAGTAAGCAAGCATGCAAGGTTATTCCCATGAGAATATTTTTAGCTTACATCTTTTACTTCCTAATCTTAGTTCCTTCTACGTAACAACCTCAGGGTACACTGACAGGGTCAGGATGTTCTCATCCTTGCATATCAGGAGTGGGATGGTCCTGAGGACATCAGCCCTAATGTTAGTACAAGTCTCAAGTAAAACCTGGACAGTCCCTCACATTCTGGACTCTATGGTTACTGGCCCTCTACAAAACAACAATAACAACGAAGTATATGATCAGGCATTTTTCAGAAGAAGGAAACAAAACTATCAATAGTCACATGAAAAAATGCTCTAAATCACTATTCTTAAACCCCATAAATTTAAAAAGCAAACAAATCCGACTCTTCCTTTACCTACTGCTTCTCTTTACAACTTGTTCCTTCTCTATAACTTCCCTTCTCACTGATTCCCAAGGCCTGACCTGGAAGTTGCTGAAAACCACTGAGCTGAATCTGCAGAGGTTGGCAAGAGAGAATTTAGATATTTTATTGGACCGTGGTATAATTGGGGAAACACTAGTAAAATATATTTCATTGTACCTTCTCACATTTCAGCATTTTAAAAAAGAAGTGGATCAGTCTTATGAGAGCAAGAGAAAATGGTTGAACAATTGGATTATTACCCTGGTAGCCATGAAATACTACAAGATCGAAAGGTATGAAAGGTATAGCATGTTGGGAAGGATATCTGCAGGAAATCTGAAGGATACAGTAAAAAATTATACTAGATGAGAAGGCAGCATGGTGGAGAGAGCGCTGAACTTGCAGGGCTAAAACCGTAATCACAGGACCACATTGTAATCATACAATTTACATTCCAACTTACTTACTGATTATGTGACCATAGGCAAATAACTTAAACTTCTCTGGTGCTCAGTTTCCTTGTCTGTATAATGAAGGGATCTGACTAAATGACTAAGGTCTCTTCTAGCTCTAAATCTCAGATCCTAACACATGGTTAGGCTGTGATTAATTGGTATTGACTGGAGTGGAAAGAATTCCCACACAAATAAGATCATGGGTTCATTAAAGTACCGTCGATAATGACCACTGACTATCTTCCTATTACATTTTATTTCCAATATTGATCTATTAATTCTATTTAGAAAATTTAAAGTTTTGGAAAACCTTCTCACTCACAAATTATTTATGGACTCTGCCCACAATTGCCACTGACCTAGAGATGGTACATGTGGTGGCAGTGGGCATCAGAAAACTAAAGAAAACTATGACGTGACTTCAGAGTGAAGTAAACAGAAACAGGAAAAGGATATACATAATGAATACGACAACATAAAAATAAGTTAAAACGATGCTCTTTAATTATAATAGGTCATTATAGTTAATAGTGCAGCTAGGTGGTACACGGATAGTAGGCTACACCTGAGTTCAAACCCAGCCTCAAATACTTCTTGGCTGAGTGACCCTTGACAAGTCACTTAATTTCTTTGCTTCAGTTCCATCACCTATAAAATGGGGATAATGATAGCATCTACCTCCAAGGATTGTTATGAAGATGAAATGAGATGTCGTTTACTGCAGTACCTATAACATGGGTACTTGTTGTTTGGTCATGTCCAGTTCTTCGGGACCCCATACCACCCATGGAATTTTCTTGGCAAATATAATGAGTTCTTGCCATTTTTTCTCCAGTGTCTTAAGGCAACCTTGCCCAGGGTCACACAACTGGTAAGTGTCTGAGGCTGGATTTGAACTCAGGAAGATGAGTCTTCCTGATTCCAGACCCAGCGCTCTATTCACTGGGCCATCTAGCTGCTCCTTCTGTAACATTAGCAAGCACTATGTAAATCTTTATCGTCGTCATTATTATAAACTGTGCTTGTCTCTGCAGAAGAAAAAAATGCACTTCTCTCTTTTCTTTTATTGGTGGGAGATTATGGGTGCAGAACACAGCATCCACTGTCAGATTCACTTGATAAATTGTAGTTTTGCTGCACTGCTTTTTTTCTTTCTCCTTCCCCTGTTTCCTTGGTTACAAAGGATGACTCTCTTGGTAGGGGAGCATAGGAGAAATAAATTCAGAAATGAAGGGGATATGAAAATAAGAAACTTTCTTTTAGAGATAGCAACATTCCCCGGCTTTGAGTTTCAGCTATAATTCTTTCTTGTTCTTTAAGCTATCATCTCTCAGCTTTCTCTTATGCCCTTCCACCTGTTGCTTTCTCCCTTCTGACCTCCTTCAAGTGCTATCACTGACTCCAATCACTTTAACAATGAAATCAGGAAGACCTGAGTTCAAAACTATGTGACCCTAGGCAAGTCACTTAACCCTGTTTGTCGCAATTTCCTCATCTGGAAAATAAGCGGGAGATGAAAATGGCAAACCACTCCAGTGTCTGCCAAGAAAACCCCAAATGAGGTCATCCATGATTGAAATGACTGAACTACTATCTTAACAGCTGTCTTCAAAGTTACCCATGATGTTTTAAAATTGATACAAAACTATGGCTTTGGCTCAGTCCTCATTCTTCCAGAACCCTCTGAAGTGTCTGATGCTATTGAGCATCTTTCTCTTGGGTTTTCATATTACTTCTCTCTCTTGATTCTCCTTTTACTGTCTGATCACACTTTCTGATTTTCCTCCCCTCCTCATCTTCATAAGTTCAAATCTGGCCTCACACACTTAATAGCCATATGACTCTGGGCAAATCATTTAACCATTTGCTTCAGTTTTCTTATCTGTAACATGATCTTGTATTTTGATATTGATTTTTGTATTGTATTTTTGTATTGATATTGATATACTGATTTTTTTATCTATGTTTAAATATGTACATATAGAATAAAAGCTCTTTGAGGACCTCTTTAATTTTTATCTTTGCCTCCTTGGTACCTGGCACAGTACTGGTCCTAAAGAGAAGCCTTTAAAATAGCCCCCATGACTATAGCTCTTTGAAGTTTTTCAAAGCCTTTCATTATCCCCTGTAAGTCTAATGCCTTTTTCTTGGTTGATTATTTCCAATTTATCCTACATATAGCTCATTTGTATATAGTTGCTTTCATATTGTCTCCCCCATTAGACTATACCCTCTCTGAGAGCAAGAACTATCTTTTGATTTTCTTTGCTCCTGGTACAAGCTAGACATTTAAAAAATGTTTATTGGCTTACTAAAACTTTCATCATGATATTATAATGACTGAAACAACATAACAATCATGAGATACAGAAATTTGTTGTCCTTTCATTTTTTTAGATGAGGAACTGATGTAGAGAGAGATTGGGTGACTTATCCAAGGTCACAAAACTGATCAGAATCCTCTTCATTTTTCAGGGCTCAGCTCATTTCTCTGTGAATCTCTCCCTGGTCTTAACCCCCATCTTCCTCCACCACAACAATTTTTAGTGTTCTCTCCCTTTTCAAATGACCTTGTACTTACTTCTGAGTACATGTTGCAACTCCCCTTCTACTGTCCTCAGTAAAATATACATTTCTGGAGACCAGTGACTCTTTTGGTTGAATTTACTTCTTAGCATCATTCTTTGCACATAGTAGGAACAAATTAAATGCTTATTGACTAAAACTGAAATTCAAAGTTTGTTTTTCTGACTGCAAATCTAGTATTCCTTTACACTATACTCCCTCTCTATAGATTGTGATACTAACTGTCATTAATACTTGCACCTTAATTGAATAACTTCTGCAGAAGAGATGATGAGGTTGAACTAAGCCATGTAAACTTTTTTATCCTAGCCTCCTTATGAGGTGTGTAATGTTGTATAAATTTGATAAGAGTTGGTAAATGGCTATGCACTGAACTTTTTCTTTATGCTAATAAAACTTTGTGGCAACAGAATGTATTATCCATGGTTTTCTAAGGAACCCACACTAACCAGCCTCAACTATGTCACTGAGAGAGCAGTTAGGTGCCACAGTGGATAATGTTTCAGTTCTGGAAGCAAGAAGACTCATCTGCATAAGTTCAAATCTGGCCTCAAACATTTAATAGCTATATAACCCTGGGCAAGTCATTTAACCCTGTTTGCCTCAGTTTCCTCATCTATAAAATGAGCTGGAGAAGGAAATGGCAAACCACTCCATTATCTCCTTGAAGAAATCTCAAAGTGGGTCGCAAGGAGTCAGACAGCACTGAAAGATAACAAGAAGACAGAGAGAGAGAGAGAGAGAGAGAGAGAGAGAGAGAGAGAGAGAGAGAGAGAGAGCAAAGCCTGGATATCTATGCTTTTGCTCAAAAATCTCTAGGAGCCAAATACAGGGTGTGGCCTAGCTTCATTCTGAAGAGTGTCATGTCCCAAGTGGGGGCATCTTCCCCTCCCCTTTCACTAATTGAGACTAGTAAAGAGAAGCTGACCTTTAAATCTGGTTGATCTTGAAAAAGCAATTTTTTTTCTCCTAGAAGGACCTAGAGCTTAAGAAGAAAAACAGTATGAAACCATTTGAGGATCACCCTTTTTTTCCTATTCCCAAGACAATATTTCAGGTTTATTAGACAGTTTGTCTGTTAACATTATTCACTTGAAACAAAACCCTGGGTGTGTGCTTTTTAGGGTCTCAAGTAAATCAACAAGGCTATACATAGAACAGTCTGATTTACTTACCAGCTGAGAGTGCTCCACAGATAGCAGTTATATAGATCTTCCAAATGAAGACAGGAAGCCCTCTGCTTCCTTATTTTTTTCCCTTAAATGCTTAGCTTACTAGCCAATAAAAACTCTCTCTACTGATGGATTTTTAAAGTCAATATTGAGAAAGTAAAATTGACTTCAGTGAATTGGTTTATATTACAGAGATATTAGTGAGACCATAGTTTTAGCATTTAGTCAGTTCTTTTCAGAAATATTTAATCTAATGTATATATTCATCAATGTTAAATTTCTTTATCAGTTCCTTCTTAATTTCAGATGGAGATTATGTAAACATTCTGATATCCCAGGGAATTCAAAAACCTCATGTTTTAAGAAAACAAGGAAGCACAAAAGTATATCCATGCAGTTATATAAAATTTAAAACCTTTTGTATGAACAAAATTGAAGCAACTAGGATAAGGAGGGAAAATGTCAATTCATAGGGAATATCTCCATCAAATGTCACTGATGACAGCCTGATAACCAAGATATACAGAGAATTAAAAGTAATTCAAGACCAGAGCACAATGGATAAGTGGACAAAGGTGATGAACAAAATGCTTTTTTAGGGACTTCAAACTACCAATGACAATATGAAAACATGCTCCAAATATCAATTAAGAATAAGATAATATTAAAATTACTATATTTGTTATCTATAATATAATTAGGATGTGATATATACATATATATGTATATATAAAATACAATTAAGATTATAGGAAGAAGAAGAAAGCAAATTGAAACAGATCTGAAGTTTTACCATGTACCTAGCAAGTGGGTAAAGATGGCAGTCAGTCCTGGGAAGGTTGTGGAAAGAGAAGCACACAGCAGGTATACTGGAACCAGCTATAGAACAGATTGTTATATTTCCAGTGTGACCTCAAAACTCAGCAAATATTACAAATCAGCGTTTGATTTATTGTTTTGCTGATTTTCTAGACTTGATAAAATGGAGAAAAGTGTTAACAATGCAGATTAAACTTGAAAGTGTGTGTTTGAATTGTTAAAACATTTATTATCACACCCTGGCACACTCACATATTATGGGTAATATGAATATATAAACAGGCACAACTGTTCTGGAAAACAATTTGGGATTACATTTAAAAAGTCACTAAACTATTCAAACCTTATAACCCAGTGAGGATGCTAACTGACCCCAAGGAAGTCAAAGAGAAGAAAAGTCTCATATATATTAAAATATTCATAGATTCCACTTTTTTTGTGGTAGAACAAAGTGATTCTATCTATTGATTAGAGAAATGGCTTAACACACAGTATTTGAATGTAATTGAATGTTATTGTGCGGTAAAAAAAATCAGATCATGAGAAATTCAGAAAAACATGAGAATATTTGTATAAACTGATGCAGGATGAAATAAGCTCATCCAGAAGACAAAGATATATAAAGTCTATACTAACATAAATGAAAAGAATACTAAAGGAAAGCTGAACTCTAAGTGATTTTTATGACTAATTTTGGTATTAAAAATCATAATGAAAGAAAGCTCTCTAGGATGAGTGTAGGGGTTCTACACGTATAGGATTTTTGCTTATATTGCCTGATGCAGTCATCATATTATTTTTTCTTAACTTTTTTCTTTTCTTTTTTACAATGGAAAATTAAAATGTTATGAATGGAACTATGTCTGGAAATGAGTTGATGTAAAAAAGAGACATCAACAACACTTATCTTTAAAAAGGAATGCAAGGAATGGATGCATAAAAAAAGCAGGAATCTCACTTTGAATCTCAATAAGCTGGTCCTATCTAGCTTGCCATGCTGGATAAATAAGGCACTTGTGTAATGCTCATTCTCTTATTTCCTTAACATTATTAATATTGGAATATGGAATGGAAATACAGAGCTATCATTTCCCACCTACCCAACCAAAACATGTTGCTTCACATTTTCTTCTTCCATTCAGAAATCACATATTCCAAATATTATCCATCAAATTTTGGACTAGTTTTCTGCATGCCTGGAGAATCTTGTTTTACATCATAGGAGTCACTGAAGTAGACTTCAAAATGTGTCATCACTGCTGGAGGGTTGGTGTCTGCTCCTCTCAGAAACTGAGATTGTGAAGACTGAGACGAGGAACTGGAGAGGAGAGAATGTCAGAATTATAATATGTTTCTATTATTTATGATTTATCATTTTCAACTAATGTTTCTCCTAATCTTTTCTATTACCCACAAATGTCCAGAATTTGAATTCAACCTCTCTCTGGTAGAAAATCAGAGAGGATGAAAGGGGATGTTCTCTTTTATTAGTACTAGTCCTAGGACTAGGACTAGAACCAGGACCACCACCACCACTACCACTACTACTACTACTTCCACTACTACTACCAGTTATACTACTGCTACAACTACCACTACTACCACTACTACTACTACTTCTACTACTACTACTATTTCTACTACTACTATCACTACTACTAGGTCACATTTACATAGTGCTTATTCTGTGACAGGCACTGTGCTAAGCACTTTACAGTAATTATCTCATCTAACTTTAATAATAGTAGCAATGATAGCTGGCATTTATATAGTGCTTATTATGTGCCAGGTACAGGGCTAAGCACTTTACAATCATCTCATCTGATTCTCACAACAACCCTGGGCGGTGGGTGCTATGATTATCCCAGTTATAACAGAGGAGGAAACTGAGGCACACAGAGGTTAGATGACTTGCCTAGGTCACATGACTAGCAAGTGTATCTAAGGTCATATTGGAACTCCAGGCCTGGTGCCCTATCCACCGCTGTGCTTACTATTCTAAGGCAATAGTCAACCTGTCAGAGAGAGACTGGAGAACACTCACGTGGATGGTAAGTGATGCTAATGGAATATACCTGATGGAATAGATTCCCACTCTGTATAGTGTCTTCGTTAGAATAGAAGGCTCAAAGGGCCAAGAATGAGGATGTCCTTTGTGCTATTACAAACTCAATTCCAATCATATGAACTATTTGGAAAATGGATAGATACGACATTGGTTTTAACCTAAGAATATTTCACAGTAAAAATAACACAGAAAGCTGCATATCTTTTAAAGAGGTAAGAACGTATTTTTTCAAGTGGAATGGAAAACTGAAAATGATGGACTAGAATTATTCCCATAAAAGTATTTCCCCAGTTAATGGTAAGTAGAAACAAATGTAAAAGAATTTGGAAGTTTTTATTTTTTTGATTTTATTCTTACTTAAAGAAGCAGTGTAGCATAGTAGACAAAGGGCTGGCCAGGAAGACCTGGGTTTCAGTCTTGCCTCTGATATTTACTGACTGTGTGACTCTGGGCAAATTATTTAACCTCTCAGTGTTCTAGGCCAGATGTGCCAAACTCGTGGGCCACATGTAGCCTGGAGCACTTGCTCATGATGTGTGAACCAAATTAAAACAGAATTAGGAAATATTTAACAAACTAAATCAAATATATTACATTTTAAATTAAGACAATATGCTGCCAGCCAAGATCTTCATGTATGTTTTAGTGCTCCATTTCTATTAGGTATTTCTAAGAGGCAACTCTTAAAGAGTCTTAAATAACCAGTAAAAATCCTAAGCTGCTTTGGTAGGGGGAGTTTTCTTATTAGTGAATTGCCAAGTCCAGTGAAATCTCAGGTTTAGTCCCTAACACTATCTTCTACACACTTAGTGTTTCTCTCCCCATCAACAACACCCAACAAATGTGTTTAGGGATTTTGGAATCCCAATGAGTCAGTTACTAGTTTCTCCTTTTATTTTCTTACGGAGATCAAAGTCTGCGGTAGTTGGAGGAAATGAGCAGTTACAAAAGTGGGTCATGGAGGAAAGCACTGGGTTTGGAATCAGGGAGCCCAAGCAATCAGCTTAGTAATACTGTCAAAAAAGGAAATTAGTCTGGCAAGATATTTTTGATGAAGTCATGATAGTTCTGTGCAATCATTCCTTCTGAGATATTCTCTAATCATCTCTTTTCCCAGAAATCAAAGTGAAGCTTGTTGGCCTATGTAGTTTGTTTAATCTATTCTTTTCCCCATTTTTTTGAAAATTGTGATAATATTTGCCCTTCTTTAATCCTATAATACTTCTTTCTTTCTTCATGAGTTTTCAAATATCTTTGATGGTGGCTCAGGAATCATACCTGCCAATTCTTTCCTTATCCAATGATATAATTCATCCACATTTTGGTTTTATCCTTTCCAGTTCAGATGTTATTTTCCTTTGTAGAGAAACAAAATTAAGCACTGAAATGTTCTGTATTGATTTCAGTATTTTTTCCAATATTTAAAAAAAATCCCTTTTTATTGTACCTCGCTTCCATTGCCAGCTTCTGATCATTTTGAACTTTAATGTTTGTGACTCTTGTTAATGTACCATGATTCTATATTCACTCTGTTATATGTCTTTGCTTTCTTCTTTATAGATCATTAAAAGACCTGAACTCTCTGTGTCCATGTCAGTCTCTAAACAAGTTCTGTTTTTCCTCTTGGTCAAAATTCTCTTTGTGTCTTAAGATTTTCATTCTTAAAAGTTTCCTATCTTTTCCTCAGTTGATTCACCTTGCAGAATTTTCATCCATTTAACTCTACCTCTCTTTCTTCTTACCCCTTTCAAATCTACTCTCCTCAAATCTCGGGCACCCATCACACTGTGCCTAGGTTTCATTTCATTCTCTATTGTATACTTCTTCCTTCTAAGGTTTTCATCATTTCTGCCCCTGAAACCAATTCCTACCTTTTGGCGAGAGTCAGATCCATAATAGAATTACCCTTTTGTTTCCTCTACCTTTTGAAAGGTGAAATTTTTTATTAAGAGAAATCAGAAAATATTAGATGCAATGATTTTGACAGAAAGCTCCAGCGGATGTTTGGATAACAAAAGGTTTCCATTATTACTGTAAAACCACCTTTAATAGTTTCTTTTACATTTAGTAGTATTTAGTATAGGGATGACTAATCATATTATCTCCTTTTCCTTATTCTCATCTCAGGAGCCAAGGCAATAAAGAAGTATGTTTTTAATATATCCTCGTTTATTTCTAAAATTGAAATATTTTCTCGTAAATTAATTCGCTCTGAGATCTCACCTCAGTTTACTAAATATTATTTAAGCCAGTTGGAGAAACTTCCTTCCCTATAAGCTTTTACTCATATTTATTTAGATAGCAATTTTATATAATCAAAATTATTCATTTTTGTCTTCTATGATCTCTCTTTTATTTGATCTCCCCCTCTGCATACCTATCAAAAAACAATTTCTTCCTTGATCTCCTAATTTCTTTAGGATGACACCCTGTATGTCTTTTTAAAATCATTTCAAGCCTACAAAAATGATGTATGGAATGTAAAATTGTTTCAAAAACAAATTTAGTATCTTGAAAAGAAACCCTTTTTTATCTATAAGAAAGATGCTGAAATTTGGAGGAAAAGATAGATTTTCTAATTAAGTTATGAGAATACTGCTACCATAAAATCAAAATAGACAAATGAATACATATTTTACCTTTAGTTTTCTAGAATAAAAGAAGTGTTTTGGTGCTGGGTTGTACTGAGCAATCAGAACATATAGATAACAGATTCCTCTTTTTTCCTGGAACATACTTCAAAAACAGAAATATTACTCTATGATTTCCTTATCAATTTTTTCCTGAAAACTTTTATGCATACATACAATAGAATACAGATCATTCCCAAAAGTCTTAGTGCAATTTTAAGCTTTAGTAGATTAATAATAATATGAGTTAAGCTTTCTTTCTTTTTAAGTCAAATTGACCAAAGGTTTATCAAGTTTATTGGTTTTTCATAAAACTATCTCTTAGTTTTATTTATTAGATCCACAGTTTTCTTAATTTCTATTTTATTCATCTCTTCTTTGGTTTTCAGTATTTCTAATTTGGTATTTAATTGGGGATTTTCAATTTGTTCTTTTTTTAGCTTTTTCAGCTGCATGCCCAAGTCATTGATCTCCTCTTTCTCTATTCTATTCATATAGGCATCCAATGATATACAATTTCCCCTAAGAACTGCTTTTGCAGTATCTCATAAGTTTTGACAGGTTGTCTCATTATTGTCATTTTCTTGAAGTCATAAATTGTTTCTATACTTTGTTGTTAAGTTTTAATAGCTTAAAACTGCATTAAGACTTTTGGAACACTGTTCTAATTCTGTCATCTCCAACTGTCACTTGTCTATTTTGCCTTTCACCATCTTACAGTAAGAAATGATCTTTCTTTATGTAAAACTCTCATAAATCTTTGTATTTATGTCTCTTATGAACTTACCCTATTCTGTTTTGAATTATAGTGATTGTGTATTTTTTTTCTCTACTAGAAGGTAAAATCCTTGAAGGCAGAAGCTGTATTTTATTTATCTTTATATTCCAAGATGTATCTCTATAAAGAGTCAATATTTAATATTTGTTGAGTTGAGTTGACAAAGTACCTATAGGAGTTTATATTACTGAAGTTAAAAATTTTCCTGGAATTTGTCTTGGTAAATGGACTGCTTCAATTTTTGTGATTTTACCATTTTTTAATTTGGTAAGCTAACGCATTTAAAATATTTTTATTCTATTCCTTTGAAATTATAGAAATTTCACATTGTTTTATCTACTATTTATTAAATAAGCCCAATGAAATTAGCAGTCTTTCTTTCTTTTTTTTTAAGACCAAAGTCTTTTATATCAGGAGAAACCACATAATGGGGGTAGGAAAAAGAGTGGAATTGTGGGAAGTAAATAGAAGTGGGGCCAAGGAAGGCAGAATCCAGACACCCATTTTTGAAGGTGAATTTATAGCTAAGGACCTGGAGCATTGAGGCATAGTTTATGAATGTGTGGGCTAGCAGGAATCCTTCATATCTCTAGTCGGGGAGCCATTCCCTCCTGATCTTGAAGGCACCCTTGTGGCTCCTCAATCACTGAGAAAGAGATTCTTGTAGGCCTTATTCAAGTGTTCCGGGAAGATAAAGGTGAAGACAGTGTTGGGTCCAAGCTGGATATAGTATGGACTGAATCCCTTCCAGAGGCTGAAGAATCCTTCCCCTCAAATGACCTTCATTAGCATGACCTTCATTAGCATATCCCATCCATTTTTATACTCCAGATTCCCCTGGATTGCAGGAATATTCTGGATCCTGGTTTTAACAATATCTGCAGGCAAAGCTGTTGTGGTGCCCAGTCCATTAATCATGCTGGCAGAGAAATGGCAGAAGATGTCAGAGAAGTAATCTGGAGTCATGAGAAACTGTTTAGCTTGTGAATAGGTAGCAAACTGCGCAGCAGTGACAACAATAGTTCATCTAGTCAGGGTAGGTATTACAACCTCATCCACGATGTGAGAACTCCTTCCTTGCAGGAAATTCTCAAGAATGCATCAAAAACACTCTGTATGCTCCTTCAACTGCAACGGACCATCAGCTGTCACATGAGTCAGGGCAACTTCAGCAGATGTTCTCAGGAAGGCTCCCAAGGCACCTACTGCCATGGCTATGAGGGTTTTCAGCAGGAAGTTGAGGGGTGTCCCACCTACCTTAGGTGCTCAAAGAGAACACTATAAATACCATTTGTTGTATAGCTGGCGTGACTCTAGAGCCCATCTGAGAGTTCCATGTAGATTCCTTGAATCCATTCAGCCCTCAAGATGCTGATGAGAGCTTGGAAGCTAGTTTTAAAAAGAAGGGTCTGGGCCCCTTCCTGGCTCAGCTGCATTCGGTTCTTCACCAGCTCCAGAGGTTGAACAAAAAGAGTGGTCATCATACAGCAAGACCTCTGAACAAAAACTTGACGAACTTGGGAGATATGCTGCACTTGCAACCCCCAAGACTCCCCCGGCCGCTTCTCCTTAGCCAATCTCTAGGAATGCCCCACAGCTCTCAGGCCTCATGGGCCCATGCCCCTACATGTGCCTGAGCCCTTACATGTGCCCAAGGTTATAACTGCACAAGCCCAATTCCTCACACCTCCTTGTTTGCTCTTTCTTAAATTGAGGATGTACAAGCCGGCTCACCGCCAGCCCTACCGCCACCTCTACCATCACCTTAATTGAAGCTGGGTAACCAGTACTAGGACTAACAAGTCTTTTTGTTTTTCAAATCAACAAACAGCAAACACAATTGGATGTTGTTTTCCATTATGTGATGATGAAGATATAATCTATTGTAGAAAAAATATAATTTCCAAAGACTCAGCTGTTCCCTTATCATATTTTCTTTTATAGATTATTTTAGTACATGTTGAGATCATTTACATAAAATTTTGCAAAGTAAACTTATGATGCAGTAGTTGTCAGCATTTTTTCAATTGCCTGTTATCCAGAAACCCTGCCTCTCCCCTGAATCATTTGGCATAGTTCCTCTTTTCATGAGGAATCTTTCATCAAACCCTTGACATTTTCAAAATTGTGCCACTTTCAGCATAAATTTCTTCTCTGTGTACTTCTGGTCTGAATGATCTCCTCAACCTAATTTTCTTAAGTACTATTTCCTCATTAATAAGACAATAGAGAATAAAGTATTAGAATCCCATTGTGGTGATTTCTTTGTCAGAAAAATACAGATGCCAGAAAATGGTATAACCAGCTGATCACAGAAATCTTTAACAAGATGGAAACGAGCTTAAAATTGATATTCAAGTTGTTCAACTTCAATGACTATTTCTTAGTTTTTATCTACTTGCAATAGACTAAGTTTCTTATAAAATAATTTTTGAGATTAAAAAATCAAATAGAATTTTTCCAACTCAAGTTCAGAAAATGATATTTTGGAGATAGGGACATATGTGTGTGGCTCTAGTTAGTCAAATAGAGAGACTGAGGATTCTAAGGAAAGATATTAAGAGAACAAGATCCTCGATGAAAGATGTTAGAAATATAGTTGGGGAAAAAAAGGGAAGGAAGGATGAATGAATTAAATAGGTACTTTGAAAACAATTGCTTTCATAGATATTGAACCAATTAAATTAGCAATTTCAGAAAGGATTCTTGGAAGATGGTGGATTAGGTCAGAAAATTTTTGGCTCTCCAAATTTCCACTGCAAAAAAAAAAATAGAATATCAATTCAGCAGAAATAAACACGAGTCAGGGTAATGCAGTTGTCATTTGAAGACAGCTTGAGGGAGACCCCAGTGAAGATTCAACCTCCAGGAGTGGAAGCTCAGCCTGAGTGAAGTGCAAACACTTCCAGGCCCACTCTGTGGAATCAACAAACAATAAGCCCTGGAGGCAGCTGGGTTGGGTGGCAGTCTCAGCCTCAGGAGCTTTTACCTCTCTAACAGTGTGGGGATCTGACTCCTGAGTTATTGTTGTTGTGTTTGTCCTTTGTTTTCGAAGAAGATGATGACAGTAGAGAAATGATGACATGACTTGCACTTGACTTTGTTTTGAGTGAGGGAGTGTTGTTCACTTCCTCCTCCTGAGCCATCTGGATCCAATGACCAGATATTCATCAGGATGAAGACTGAAGGACCTTCTACCATTGGAAAGATCAAGGATAGCTGTGCTAACCTGATATGGTCCCAGGTTACAACTATGGGGGAGAAGGAGCTAGCACACATCTGGTGAAGGGGGTACTAGAGGAGCAGGGACCCTACTGTCTGTGGACATTTGTGGGAGAACAGAGCCTCTGGTTTCAATTTGAGGGCAGAGAAGACAGCTGTAATTTGTAGCCATCCAAGGCACCAAAGGGAGCAAGAGAATTTGAGGGACAGTTTGACTGGAGTTGGGGCTAGGGGCCCTGTGGCTTAGAGGTGGAAAGGAGTGCCTAAGATTGGACCCCAGCACAGAGCTGAGGCTTTGGGCATCATTCCCCATGCCTTGAAATTAGAACTTGATTATAGTAAAAGCTGCAAAAACATAATAAAAATAAAAATGAGTAAGCAAAGGAGGAAAGAATCCAAACATAGATAGATTCTATGAGGACAGTGAAGATTTGGGTTTGTTTTCAGAGAAAAAGAGTGGAACTAAAAAAAGCTACTCCTTTTTCAAGGAGAAATGTCAAATTGTCCCAAGCCCAGAAAGAGTCCTCGGAAGAACTTAAAAAGAACTTTAAAAAGCAAATAAGAGATATTGAGGAGAAATTAAATAAAAAAAGGACAATCCAAGAAAATCAAGAAAATTATGAAAAGAAGGTCAACCAACTGGAAAGAGAGAATCAAAGACTTAAAGAAGAAAACAACTCCTTGAAAACTAGAATTGGGCAAGGTGAAGCTAATGACCATATAAGGAATATGTAAGGAATAATATCTAATTAAGGAATATATAAGGAATAATAACAAAAAAATAGAAGAGAACTTGAGCATCTCATCAGAACAACAACTGATCTGGAGAACAGATCAAGGAGAGACAATATAAGAATAGTCAGACCACCTGAAAGATGGTTTTTTTAAAAAAAAGAATCTTGTATTACAAGAAATTATCAAGAAAAATTGTCCTGAGTCTCTAGAACAAGGAGGCAAAGTATAAATAGAAAAAAATGACTACCATGTGAAAGAGATCCCAGGAGGAAAACTTACAGGAATATCTTAGTCAAGTTTCAAAGTCCCCAGGTCAAGGAGAAAATATTCAAAGCAACAAGAAAAGAAATTTAAATATCATGGACCTACAGTCAGACATAGCAGCTACTATGCTGAAAGACTGTAAGGCTTGAAAACTATATTTCATAGAGCTAAAGAGCTGGGGTTACCACCAAGGGAAATATCCAGCAAAGTTAAGTAAAATCCTGTAATGTTAAGAAAATTTACAAAGCTTCCCTGCCCCTTAATTGGTCCCTGTGACCTGCTTTGAGCTGTGGCTCAGTCACAGCCTGAGTCCCATGAAGCTTGAGTCACATGGCATGGTGTGAGGAGCCTGCTGAAGGAGTAGAGCAGGAAGGCTAGAGTAGGAAGAGAGAGAGAGGCAGAGCTGAGAGAGAGCAAGGCAGAGCAGTTAGCCTGAGTGACAAAGGGAGTAATTTTGCCTTTGTTTGTTTGTGCGGAAATCTAATGGAGGAAAGGCTTGGGGATAGTGGTGCTCCCTGCATTGGTAGTATGTACAGACTTCTTGGTTAACGTGGTAGAATTGGCTTTCTGGTATCTGAATAAATATTTTAGTTTTGTCTTTGAGGAAGATAGTTTACATTTTGTGGAAATACACATGCAAGTGCATAGTGGCTGCTGTAGGTATCCCGTTGGTGTTACAAATGGCAACAAGAAATGGATTGCAAAATATAACACCTCTACTTGGAAATAGGAAGGCTCTAAGGAAGGAAATGGGTATCCCAGGATGGGAAGATTTACCTTATTCTTCCTTGGTGAGAGAATGGGCTAAAAGCACAGGACTTTGTGAAACTGGAAACTGAGGCTACAGAAGTGAGTACCCAGAGATTTAGAAAGATGTTTGCAAGGAATATAAATAGAATCAAGGAAAGAAATGGCAGGGGTATGTAGAAGAGGATGGGCATTGTTAACATGTTATCATATTATAATGTAAAAATAGAGAAAAATTGTTGGAGGAAAAGTTTCAGCAGACAAAAAGTTCGCTGATTTGCATAAGTTTTCTATGCTACAGCATCTAAACTTTCCTTTAGAAGAGAAAGCTACAAAGTATCAGGTGGTAACAGAAAAGATAATTGTGAGAGTGATTCAGAAAAAAGAGAAAAATTAGCAAGAGGAAAGTGAATTCAGCCCTTGCATCTGTGGGTCTTGATAGGAACCCAGATACCTGGGAGGAAGACATATAGGAGGAAGATAAAACAAATTTAGATGAGGAGGCTTCTAGAAATGTAGACACATGCCCAATACTATGAAGGAAGCAGGAGAACCAGGGGGTCCACACAGTGTTTAAGGAAGTAATTGAGGATTTTACTTAGCAGGAGTCACAGATATTTTAAGTCAATTCACCCCCAAAATGGGAGAATCATTAGTATTTTGGATGGTGAGAATCTTTGATGAAGAGCCCACAAGTGTATGGATACATAACATAGATTGTTTGGAATTTTTAGGTATTAGAATCCTTTGCTTTAGCTGCTGAGGGATGTAATAGACACTGTCCCACTGACTCTATGTGTACTGGTGGAGATAGACCCTGGTATTCATTTAGAGACTGTATGAGATAGTTAAAGGAGGAGGTAATGAAAACTGTTGTTATGATTGGAGATGCAGATGTGTACCACAGCATTCCCTAAACAGTTTCTCATAGAAATATGATATTGAGGAATGCTTCTCCTGCTTATAAACACCTAATTCTGACTCTACTAATTGGGGAAATATGACACCCTCTTTTGGAGGTGCTAGACAAGATTTCACAGTTAGATAACTTCGGGGAATGGGGAAAAGATAAATTTCCTCAAGAGACAAGAGCAAATAGCTAGTGGATTCAAAGTCAAAATAGATTAACAAGGAGAGAAATGTTTACTGCTTTATTAAGAGCCAGGATAAATTTTGGAAGAATAGATGGTATTCCAACTAATGAACTATATAAGATGTACAGAGGAAAGGGACTTAACATTAGACAGAATAGGAAAGAACTGCCCCTACAGATCCTCTTGAATCATTGTATCCAAATTCATCACACCTGCAGGGAGAAAAGGAAATTGGTCAAACCCCAGTTCAGATTAAAGAAATAAACAGATGGGATCACAGACCCCATATCAGTTTAACTATATACCGGAAGAATGGATCAAATACTGTAACTAGGGCTTTAATAGATACAGGAGCAGAGAACTCCCTTATACATGAAAACCCTGAAAAATTTAAACTTGGAACCCCTATTACCATCACAGGACTGGGAGGGGCTGAAATATCAGCCAGGCAAGTTAAACTAACAATGAAAATTGGACAATTACCTGAGAAAGAATATACCTTGATAATTGTACCTGCTCCTGAATCTATTGGAATAGATATATCGAAAGGTGTTACTTTAAATTTGCCTGAGGGGAGATACCAATCTGCAGTAAGAAAGATAGGAATTAATACATTTCCAGTGGGTTCATGGACTTGAGGAACATGGCTGATGCTATATTTATCCTGCTTCTGGTTATTGTCTCCTTATTCTTTTTGGCCTTTATTTGTTTATTTAACTTGTTTGCTAGATTTGTCTCCTGCAGGTTTAGTGCCTTCTACTTGTACATGACTGACTGCCCAAGCTGGATATCATCCTCTGCCCAAAACCGTGATACATCACCGCTGGACTTGGCATCAACCAAACTCTGGACATGAGCTAAAGAACTGACCCCTTGAATGGGACTTCTCAAGGCAGGAACAACTCTACCTCCAATCTCAGCAGGAAGTAGTTATAGAAAAAGAGACCTTCAACCCTTACCCCAAGTGATTTGGAATCTCATTCATTTGAGGAGGGAATGATGGGATGCTTGTGCCCAAGCCCCCACCCTAAGGTATTGTTCTATGTGTTTATTTTGTGTTGTCCCTGTTATATTATTGATACCAGTACCCCTAAACTCCCATTGACTTATTAATGGACGTGAAAGATCTTAGGGCTGAATGTAATGTTAAGGGAATTTGAAGATCTTCCTTGCTCCTTAATAGACCTATGTGACCTGCTTTGGGCTCTAGCCCAGCCCACAGCCTGAGTCACATAGCATGGTGGGAAGAGCTTGCTGAAGGGGTGGAGCAGGAAGGGTGGAACAGTAAGAGCGAATGAGGCAGAACTGAGAGAGAGGCAGAGCTTGGAGAGAGCAGTTAGCATAAGTGAGAGAGCGAGTCTCTTTGCCTTGGGCAGCTTGTTTGTGGGGAGGTCTAATGGAGGGAAGGCTTGGGGGTAGCGGTGCTCCCTGTATTGGTAATGTGTAGAAACTTCTTTGTTACTATGGTGGAATTGGCTTTCTAGTATTTGAATAAATATTTGATTTTGCCTTTGAGGAAGGAAGTTTACATTTTGTGAATTTACCCTGGAAATACACATGCATATCCATAGTGACTGCTGTGGGTATCACATTGGAATTACAAATCTTGAATGAAAAATAAAAACCAACATTAAATGAACTGAAAGACTTTCAGGTACAATAGAACTTCATTCAAAAACATAAAGACAAAACCCATGTAGATATAGTAAAATATCCTTTTGTACTCACACCATGTTTTCATATCCTATTTCTTTTGAAAAAGGTATAGACATATGTATATATATATATATATATATATATATATATATATTTATATATGCATGTATATAGGCACACAAGTATACCTATACATACCCCTATATGTATACATGTGTATGCACTCACTTTTTGTTACATAAAAATCCCTCTCCTTATGCTATCCATGTTATTCTCAAGGTTCAGAAACTAAACTACTAAATACTTTTAATGAGACAAATATGGGAAGGACGATGTAGAGAGAGAGAACTAGAGGTCAATTTTACCAATACATATTGATTCCCAAATTTGTAAATAACACCGTGCCCAAAAAATAATCCAGTGTATCCACAAAAATTTTTACTGTGATCAAGTTGAATTTATTACAAGGATACAATAACAGTTCAACTTTAAAATTAAACTTAAAAAAATCACAAATGTTAATAATTGTTCTAATAAATGCAAACAAGGAGAGAAAACAGGTATACTCCTATGGACACAGTCCAGTCATGAGTCTTTTCCTCTATGAGGGCAAATTTACCTCCTTGTGTTAAAACCTCTAGTTTTGTCTAAAATTGGTGCAGGTGAGTGTAGACATTTGAGGTCTAGGAGTTAACTATTGGTTTCCTTCTCGGATTTTGTTTCTTCTGAACTTCTGGGTGTTTCTATAACTATCCTTCATCCGACATGACATCTCTTCTCCATGGTATCCAGCTTCAGTGTATCTATGTAATTCCTCTTGCCTTTCCAAGTTTAAAATTAAAATTCAGAAGTGCTTCATAACTACTTTCAAATGGTTTGCACTGAGGTTAATTTTGAAATAGAACTTTGCTAAAAATGATGAAAATTCACCTTTTCCTCTCACAAATCCAGTGGTCACTATCCACATATGTCTTAGCCCAACAATATTAGTTACCTTTTAAAGAGGTAAGAACAGATTTTTAAAGCAGGGAGAGAAACAATAACATCCTAGAATTGTTGTTGCCATAAAGTTAACTTTTTTGCCCAATTAATGGCAAGTAGACAAAAATGCAGAGGAATTTGCAAGTTTCTATTTTTCTTTCCTCTTGGTTTTATTCATACTTGACATTCCTTTTTCCTTCAGTAAAGGGAGCAAGCAGTTAGCACCCCTGCAATGTGTTTTGGCGTTATTGATAGAGATGCTCCAAAGTCAACAGATATTTTCTGATGTCGGAAGTCTTTCAGGATTCCTTTTGATGCATTCCAGGGCTGGATAAAGACATGTTTGCCTAAACTGGCTTATCTCTTAAATAGGACTTTCTGGCTGGAACTGGCCCAGGGCCCCTGTTGCCAGGTGTTACTCAAACAAGCATCTATCTGTAATCATTCATGAACTCTGAATCCAAGTTCCATGAAGAGCTCAGTGGATTACATAGACTGTATATAATGGAGTACCTACAAAAGTGTGAATATGGATATGTTTTCAAAAAGGGAAAAAATTGTAGCACAAGCTTGAGTTTTTCTAAAATTTGGTCAAAGACTTTTGCTGTGATACAGGGGAAGAGTGACACATTCAGCTGTAAAAAAACCTTTTGAAGTAAGTAAGAGCAGCAAGAACTTTTTCAAGAGCAAGAAAACCACATACTTACAATGCCTTGGATTGTGAATAACTTGTCCAGCCAAATAGGAGGCAGAATAGGATATCCTTAAGTACTTTTTGCTTTATCATAATTACAGATACACACATACATATATATACATATTTACATAGTAATTCACTGTACAAAGAACTGTCTTGGTAATCAACCTGTCATTCAATTCTAGTTCACTGGTCAATCAGATAGTAAATATGGCAATGCTTAAGATACACCATAAAGTAAAGCAGAAAATGTCTACATTGTCAGACTAAATTGGAAAGCTGAGCACTGTTCATGTTTACAGTAGATATCAAGTCTGCTTAGGTTAGACCCCAAATTCTTTTTCCCTGTTCCAGAAGATTTTTGAGTCAATTTCCCAGATAATTACAAAAACAACCTGTTTTAAAATTTTGCATATGCAGACCCATCCAGGGGATTACAGTCATTTCCAACATCATCAGCAAGGCACATTTATTAAGTTTGTTCCTTTTTTTTTTTTTAATGAATCTTTATTGAGAACTTCCTACATTGCAAGGTACTGTGCCATGTTCACATGTCTAATTGTGTTTGGCACTGGGGTTATACAAAAGAAACACCATAGATCTGATCCTTGCCTTTAGGTACTTCTCATTTTAAGACATTGATGAGTTCACATACGTATATATCAGAAAGGCAGCAGATATACTAAAATGTCAGAAAGGCAGCAGATATACTAAATACCATTAAGGTCTTTGTATTCTATACAGATACTTTGAAGAGTGCATCACTGGTGGGTATAGAATATAGGCAGTGAGGGAATTGGGCACAATTATCTGGATCATATAGACAAAATATTATACTTTATTTGACAATAGTCAATTAATTGAGTTTATCACATATATAATAAAAACAGTATACCTTTTCCTGAAGCATCTATATTACCTACTCTGTAGATAATCCTATGTAGTTCATACTTGTTCTTAATCAAAAACAGGATTCCTTTTTAGGTTTCCAAAATTTCTCTGAATGTATTCACCATCTGTGGGTCCTAGGTTTCCTATATGTACCACCTTGTATTAAAAGAGCACAGAGAAAATAGCTTTGTCCTAAGACCAGAGTTCAGCTGTTTTCTAAAGAGCTGTTCTCAATCACTCTTCCTGTCTAAACTCTGGACTCTGGCTGCCTGCATGGATTTACTTGCTTTTGCTTGTTTTAGCTGAATTACCTGGCTTTGCCTCCTAACATTTGCATTATTTAGCTTCCTATATCTCCTAGAATTCTTCTTTATCAAGAAGACTCTTGGACTCATCCCTGCCTATCTAGGCAATCCAGTCAGTCAGTCAGTTAGCATTTAGCTACTTAAAAGTAGTCCTATGGCATAACTTGCTCCCCTCCCCCATCCTTAACAATCCTGATCCCTACCTTGCTTATACCTTATACCCTGCCCTAAGTATTTGAGCTTCAATGATACTGACCTCCTGGCTATTCCTTGAACATGACACTCCATCTCTGAGGCCAGAAATTTTTACTCAATGTTCCCCATGCACAAAGGCTTTCCTTCTTCATCTCCTGGCTTCCTTCAAGTTCTAGATAGAATCCTACCTTCTATGGGAAGTTTTTCCCCATTCTCCCTTAATTCTAGTGCCTTCTCTCTGTTGATTTTTCCCAAGTTATATTGCATATAGCTTCTTTGTACATATCATATTACATTTATATGTTGTTTCCCCCATTAAACTGTGAGTTCCTTGAAACTTTGTGGTGTTGTTTGGATCTTTCAGTTGTATTCAACTCTTTGTGCCCCCTTTTGGGGGTTTTCTTGGCAAAAATGCTGGATTGGCTTTCCATTTCTTTGTCTAGCTCATTTCATAGATGAGGAAACTAAGGTAAACAGGATTAAGCGACTTGCCCCAGCTAGTAAGTGTCTGAAGCCAGATTTGAACTCAGGAGGATAGGTCTTCTTGACTCCAGGCCCAGCATGCTATCCACTGTGCCACCTAGCTACCCCATTCCTTGATAGTGGGGACTGTCTTTTACCCTTCTTTGTATCCCCAATACTTAGCACAATTGTTGACACATAGTAGGTGGTTAATAAATAGTTATTACCTGATTGATTGAAAGTCATGATTATAGAGAATCTCTCTCTTAACTGACCAATTCTGATCCAGCAAAGTACACAGAGATATCTAGCACTGATTAGATCGGTCTTCTATTACTGAACACTTGTAGAAAAAAAAATCACAGCAGCAAATGTTGCTATAGAAAAAATGGGGTGGCAACGTGAGGAAACCGACAAGAGCAGTGGGTCTGGAACAGAAGAACCTGGGCTTGAAATCTAGCTCTGCTCCTTAATATCTGTGTGACCCTGGGGAAGTCTGTTAAACTCTTTGAGTCTGTTTTCTGGTCTCTAAAATAAGAAGGTTGCAATATATGGTCTCTTTTACCTCTAAATTCCATGATTCTTCCAGCTCCAGATCCTACAAGGTAATATTAGCTAGGTCTCCCTTTTTACTATGTTTTGTAAAGACTTGGGTCCTGATAAACCAAGCCTGTATCTAGAGCAGGGGTGGAGGGTGGAGTGATTCACTCCATTGTGTTACAGTGAGAGACATACTAAGTGAACCTCAGAATGAGAATGCAATCTTTACATTGGGAATATTAAACATTATGGTGACTGAGCTGAATCTACTTAAATGTTGAGGGCTTCTCTACCTCAGCTTCTTTCCTAGCATTGCCTCACGTCAAACCAGCATTTCATTATTTTTAACTCACAAACATGTGGTCCCCAAAGGCATCAAGAGCTGTTGGTTTCCTTCCCGTGCTCCCTACAGTTATGGGAAAGGAGCGCCCCATCCCCTTTCCCCACCCTGCTCCCTGCACACAGTACAAGGCGATATTCTTATCTACTGGAGTTCAGACAATGTCAGGCAAAGAGAAAAAACAATTCCTGGTGTTGTCTGTCCATCCTTTGATGACCTGGCAGGCACAGAGGTTACTCTGAAGGACAGGGAATTTGTCACATAGGGGTAGAACTGTGGCATTTTTTTGGCTGAGTTCATTAAGAAAATATATATATTCTTCCTACACATCAAATCTTATCATCAGTCTTGATACACCACAACTTCTATCATTTATTGTCTTTCCAGAAATAAGGAAAGGCTGTGGTGGACACACTGTGCAACTCTGAGGACTGAATTTCCCTATCTATAATTTTTATCCATAAAAATATATTCTGCCTTCCTGACTATTTCCAGACCATGCTTTTTTTCCTCCCTTATGGTTATAAGAGCCTATGAGCAGGTTTTTTTTCCCCTCATGAACTTTCTAAATAATTTTGTTTTAATGGAATGATTTCTAATATATATATATGTATATGTATGTATACATATACATATGTATGTGTGTGTGTGTATATATATATATATATATAATATTTAAATATGGCCAAAATATTTTAGGAACTCTAGATGGTCGGCTCAATGGATGAACCTGTCAAGCTGCAGTGTTATAAATGAGAGTGATGAATGCCCCTCCAGGTAGCCTCTCACTGACATGTTAACCCAGGGCTCAAAGCTCCTATTAAGGTATAACTCTCCCAAAGGGCTTTGATGCTAGGGCTTCTCATTCATTCCTTGTTTGCTGTTGTTTAAGCTACTTGCCTGTGTGTGCTGGGGTGTTTTCTGCAGGGGTACCTAAGAGTACAGCGGAATAAATGAGGCCTGATTCAGCTCTTAGGTTTGAAATACTCAGATCAAGGGAATCACCTGAGCTCCACTAGGGAGGTAGGTCTCTCTAAATTCCAGGGTAATGCAAAGCGCCACGTTGTCCTGTTGACCAGAGAATATAAGGCAGTTTTCTGTCTGCTGAGAACAGAAACTACTCTAAATGAGTCATCTTCTCCAGAAAAGGGTTTGAGGTAGGAAAGGGGAGGGAGGGGGAAGCAGGTAGTTGAAGGGGGAGAGAAATTCAAAGGTAAACAAAACAACACAATAAAGCCCCACTAAAACAAGATTACAAGCAAAAGGCTACTAGGCCACGGCTGATTTATTTCTAAATGCTTTTCTCTTCGTTCTTGAAAGAAAACAAGAACCACTTCTCAGTAAACTACAGCAGGATACAGAAAGCTAGTAACATCAGAGACTGAATTCAGTTCATTGAATTGAAAAGGAGTAATATTCCTTTCAGTTTACTGCTTCCAAGTGGTCCTTAAAACCACTCAGAAATTGCAATATACTCGCCTTTATATCTGGAAATGATGGTGCCACATAGAATCGAATTGAATGTATGTATTTATTAAGGAGTTACTATGGAAAGACACTTAATAGCACTTGACTAGGGGCTGGGCTGATGTAAAGAAATAGGAAGCAACCCCTGACTTGGAATTTACAGTTGACTTGGGGAGACTAATTTTCAATTCCATAAATAGTTACCAAGGGCCTACTGTGTGCAAAGCACAATATTTAATAATGGAATGTAAATAATAATAGTATGTATATAGTGCTTTACATATATTATGTCATAAAATTTTTATAACCCAGACCCTGAATTCAAGAAGTTTGCAATCTAATAGGGGAAGCTTAGGAAAGGGTAATTTGAGAGGAGAGACATATACCGGATAATTATGTTCCAAGGGAAATTAAGTCCAAGAGAGGTCCAAGCAAAGTGCTTTGAGAAATTATAGGAGAAAATTGAGGATAACTTTCAGCTTTTTTAGGGATATATTTTTTATTCATTTTAAACTTAGATACAAAAAGAGGAGGGGAAGAACATTTCCATGTACACAGCAGAGGATTTTCTCTCATGTATTCATGAGGATTCAATTTAAAACAATACATTTCCATTTTAATAAAACATGTATAATAAATACTATACAATATTTTCAAAGCTATCCAGTTTTTCTTTGCTTCCTGTAGATTTTCTTTTGTTCTTGGCTGTTCACTTTATTTTCTCCCTCCCCCATCTCTTAAAGAAGGCTACAATTAAACGTGGATACACACATACACACAGAGATATCTACAAACATATATCCATATATGTGTATCCATATATCTGTGTCCATATATACATATGTACTCATCCACATATACATAAGACCATACTATGCATATTTCCACTTGTCGTTTCTCCGTCTGGAGGTGGATAGCATTTTCCTTCATAGATGCAAGTCTTTCCATGTTTTTCCAAATCAACCAGCTCATCATTTCCTAACTTTCAGTTTTTATTGACATGAAAGGATATCTAACATTCAAGATTATTATTTTTTGGAGCAGACTTTTGATTTTATTGGTATATTCAGCTCCCAACAAAATAATAGATAAATGCCAAACCAATGTTACAGAAAAACAATTCATTCAATATTGATTAAGTACTTAGTGCTTTGTTGGAATTAAGTGAGATGCCAAGTTTAGATGAGATATCCTTGTTTTCATGGAACTTTATGCCCTACTAGGGGCTAAGTCAAGACAGAAAGCATTTATTTTCATTATTACTTTGCTATTAAATGTTCATTTTTTGAATATTTTATTCTTTCCAATTACATGTAAAAACAATTTTTAACTTTAATTCTTTAAAATTTTGAGTTCCAAATTCTCTTCCTCCCTCCCTCCCCTTCTTCCTCTGTGAGACTAAACAATTTGATACAGGTTATACATGTGCATTCATACAAAACGTATTTCCATATTAGTCATGTTGTAAAAAAAAAAACACAAATAAAAAAACACAAAAAAAGTGAAAAATGGTATACTTCGACCAGTATCCAAACTTTATCAATTCTTTCTCTGGAAGCAGATGGCATTTTGCATCATGAGTCCTGTGGATTTGTCTTGGGTCATTATATTGCTGAGAATAACTAAATCACTCACAATTCAATATCACACAATATTGCTAGAAGAACATATATGATGTTCTCCTAGTTCTGCTTACTTCCCTCTGCATTAGTTCATGTAAATCTTCCTAGGTTTTTCTGAAATCATCTTGCTCCTCATTTTTATAGCACAATACTATTCCATCACAATCATATGCCACAACTTGTTCAGTTATTTCTCTATTGGTGAGCATCCCCTCAATTTCCAATTCTTTGGCAACACAAAAAGACTGTACAAATAAATTCTTTTACCTGTTTAAAAAAAATCTCTTTGGGATACCTAGTAGTGGTATACAGCAAACATTTATTAAGCACTTATGATATGCTGAGGAACTGTGCTGAGCACTGGTGATACAAAGAAAGGCAAAACCAGTTATGATAGATGATAGATGGATAGATAGACAGATAGATGAATGGATAGATAGATATTATAAATAAATAGATGAAAGACACATAGAAAATAGATTTACACATGACAGCTGGAAAGGAATAAGCTTTTCTATAAATCCTGCTGCATGCCAGGCATTATGCTAAGTGCTTTACAAGTATTGTCTCCATAGATCAATTGATCAGTCACTTATTTTGGTACTTAACATGTGCTATGCACTCTGCTAAACATTATTTTGGGTTTTAGGTAAGGAGAATTAGTATGAGAAAATAAAGGAGGTGAATTTCAGGATATGGTAAAACCAGTCAAACTAGGGTGAAAGGTACTTTTAGGGGGAATAGTGGATCATAAAGTTGTCAAACTATCTTTGGGCCTAATTATAGATGTCTTTCAAAGTTAAGTCTAATGAGCTTTTCCTCTAGCCTATACACAATATTGAATATTGAGAATATTTAAACAATGGTATAGTGTGAAATGTACTAGATTTTAAAATGTGTGGTTGGTTAGGATCTACGAAATTATTTCATCTAACTTCTTAATTTTATAAATGAAGGAACACAGACACAAATTGATTTGCCTAAGGTCACACAAGTGATAAATGGTAAAGTCAGGATTTGATGTGTAAAAACAATTTTTAACATTCATTCTTGAAAATTTTGAGTTCCAAATTCAGTTATTTCTCTTCTTCCAAGTCTTCTAAGATCTTCTAAGTCTAGATCTAATGGTTTTTTTTTCCACTATATGAAACATTATGAAGATTTTAGGCTAATATGTATTAATGTCTCTGTTGTTCTTACATTCTGTCAGGCTATTAGCTGTCATTTCTATTATTATTTTCTACCTCTAAAGCTGAGGTGTCAAATCCACTCCCCCAACCAGATTAAAATGCAATTGGGAAATGTCTAACAAAATGAATAAAAAATACAATGCAACACAGATAATGTTAATTTGTGATCTTTCTAAGTCAATATGCAGCTTGCAGGGGTGTGTTTCTATTTGAGTTTGACACCACTGCTCTAAAAGCCTCCTTCTCACTTCTAATTTGCTATGCCTTACCCACCTCTTTCCATTTCTAATTTGCTACTTCACATCTACAGTGGAGTTGAGAAAGACAGTCAAATCTATTAAAATAATATAAAAAAAAAAGACAAAAAAATAGACTTTGAGTGGAGACCAAAGGAGTTCATATATTAATAAATTTCAGTAAATGAGCATTGTAACATGAATATAAGCTTCTAGGAGGTCTTTTTGCTTGCTTCCTTACTGACTGAATGATTACTGTTTCATTGTAGGTGTGGTTTAGGAGAATTTCAGGATAGAGGTGTAGTGGATAGATTGCTATAAGTCAGGCAAATCTGGTCAGGCAAACCTGAGTTCGAATCCCATTTCAGACATTTGCTAGCTATATGAGCTTGGGTCCATCAATTAACCTTTCTGGGCCTCAGTTTTCCTCATCCATAAAATGAGGGAGTCGGTCTCAATAATCACCATGGTTCTTTCCAGCTCTAAATGTAGGATCCTAGGACCCTAAGGTAAGTTAGCCTGAGCCTTGAAGAAATGTAGGGATTAGAGGAGAATGATAAAGACATAGGTCTGAGAAGAGTAGTAGATCTATATTGGAGAACTAGTGAGAGATAAGGTTAGATTGATAGGGTGAAACCAACTAATAAAAGACCTAGGATTCCAGACTAAGGACTTTAGACTTGGTCCAATATGTAACAGGAAACCATTGTGGTTTCTTGCTTCGAAGGCAAATAAATTGTTGTCTAATTTTCCTTCCAAATATGAAGAAGGAAGAAAGGAAAAAAGAAAGGAAAGAAGGAAAGGAGCACTTACTAATTACCTACTATGTGCTAAGTGCTTTATAAGTATTACCTCATTTAAATTAGGTAATATCACTTTATAGTTGAGGAAACTGAGGCAGACATAGGTTAAAGTGACTTACTCATGGTCATTGTCAAGTCCTGAAATAAATCAAAGACATGAATTGAGAAATAAATTGTCTTTAGCTGAGATAACAGAGTAGCAAACCTGCCACTCTAGGGGATGTCCAGTGGATTTCCCAACCAAAGAGAACCATGAAACAGTTTTTACAGTTTTAGGAGGGGAGGAGGAGGAGACAGTTTGAGGTAGCAAGTCCTAGTCATGAGACTCCAGTGACCCTTGGCAATCCTAGCAAGGAATAACACTTCATTCTGGCTATTTTGCCCTTCATGCCATGATCCCAATGAAAGGGGGCAAAGAAGCTCCAAGCTGAGATCCAGCTTGAGCTAGGCTCCCCACAAGGCAACATCCCTGGGTGGGGGAGGGGGGAAACCTAGGGTGTGGTTTAGTTTAACCTAATCGAGAGTAAATATCTTAAGAGTAGGAATGTAAGGACGCTACTGAAATTCTGACTTCACAAAGATCATTTAAGAGAGTGGCACTCCATGTTACATTTGGTATTACAGTTTATGTCATTATAGAAACAATTTTGTCATTATATAGTTAAGAAATGTCAGAGGCTGGATATGAAGTTAGGTCTTCCAGTTCCAAGCCCAGATGTCTACCTAGCTTCAGTAGAGAAGGTATATCAATTTATCAATTCTGGGAATATGTTCACTTAGGGTCCCACATTTCTAAAGCATAGTGTTTTCTTCTTGTGTAGTATAGTGAAAAGAGAATTGAGTTTGTAGTCAAACAACCTGGGTTCAAATCTTTACTTACTTGTGTGACCTTGGGTAAGTCATTTAATCTTTTTGGGACTCAGTTTACTTACCTATAAAATTAAGGAGAACACTTCTAGGATCCCTTCCAACTCCATGGCTGTGATCCTATGACATAAGATGATTACTCATATAAGAAACACTAGAGTACTCAAGCTTGTAAGTACCATTACAAGTCATTGGATATTTTTTATCAATTTAACCTACCTATCTATATACTCTTACCTACCAAGTTCCTTACTATGGTTTGTTATGTTATCCAGAGGAATTATGCAGAGATGAGAGCAGTGGTCTTCAAATTAAATATCAAATAATTTCAATACAATCTTTCTAGGGATAAGCTGTCTTTATAAAAGAGGAGCAAAGGGGTCTTTGGACAACAAGAGTGGCCCTGAAAAACAGGAGAGCTGGGTTCGAATGCCAACTCTGACAAAATCAGAAAATCTCAGCGCTGGAAGGTACATAGAATCCTGTTAGCTGTATATCCTGATATTAGAATACTTTACCCCCAAATTACTTATGTTTTGAATTTTCTATGCATGTTTTTTCCCTTAATATAATGCAAGCTCCTTCACAGCAGCATCTACTCCATTTTTTTTCTCAGTATCTCCAGTGTTTAGAACGTACCAGGTTCAGGTGAGTGTTCAGCAAAATGTTTAATGGTTGAATGAATGACTATGAGCAGTGAAAAGTCATGGAACCTCTCTGAGTCTCAGTCTCCTCGTTTGTAAAATGAAGAAAATAATATTTTCCCTACTTTCCTTACAAAGTTGTCATGAGGAAAACATTTTGCTAATCTTAAAGTAATTTTTCCCAGTAGCCTTCTTGCCCTGTAAGGTAACTACAGACTTTGGGTCCCTTTCTCTGATAGGTCATTCCCTTCCAGAATCCCTATTTTAAGGAAGTCCCCAGGCTAGCTATGTTTTCTCCTTCATTCCTATCCAGCCTCTTCTTCTGACATTCTAGACTTCTTTTTTCCCCATTCCCCCAGCAGAGTACTATTCAGTTCCATTTCATCTTCTTTTTCTTCCCCGTTAGAATGTAAGCTCCTTGAGGTCAGGGACTGTCTTTCTTTTTTCTTATATTTTGATTCTATGCACTTAGGACATTGCCTGGCACATAATAAGAGCTTAATAAATGCTTGTTGACCGTTGCCTTTAAAATTGAAATGTAATTGCTATGAAAATTTCATTTGATTGAAATTTAAACTGTTTCACTTCTCATGTCAGAGTTTTCAATTTCCTTTAATGCCGGTAAAATAAAAATTGGGAAGAAATCACATCTGTCACATTGTCTAGTACTACACTAAAATGATTTATCAGATCCATATATTCTTGGAAAAATATATCAGGATACATATTTCTACAGCAGGATCTTAGACTAGTGCTACCACTGAGAAAACAGGAAGTTGTTTCATTTTGGAGTTAGAAAAACTTGGAGTAGTTTCAGGATACATATAAATTCAGGAACATTTTTTTAAATATATGGTTAAAAAGAAAGATATGTTTTTCAGGTCAAAAAATAATTTCTTAGAGATTTTACAAATTAGGGATATTGGGAGACCCCTGTAACCCATTCCACCAACCTTCTGTGTCTTAATTATAACACTAAGTCTTTTCAATGACATATCTTACCCAGGGACACAACTGTTCTGGCAAGAGACCCCATACTTCCTAATTACCTTGTGCTCTATCCCCTAGACTGCACTGCCATTGGGATATGAAATATTGTAATAGTACATATAAGTCAAAGCAAAAATTACCCGAATCCTGATTAAATGTCCAGTGCCACCTATTGGTGAACAAGAATACTGAATGTACTCTACCAGGAGTGACCTACATATCCCCACTGAAACATTAAAGATTGGAAGAATTCAATTCAATTCAGTAAATATTTATAAGAGCCCACTATGTGCCAGACACAGTTCTAAGAGAATATCTAAAGATTATTTTTTCCTTAAATTTACATGGTATTTCAATAACAACTACGATAACAATGTTTGGAATTTACATAAAGCCTCTCTTCCTTCTAAGCTACTCAAAGGTGTTTGAACAATATCCCTAAAAAGTCAAGTATGTATTTATAGTATACCTTTAGTAAGAGGAATCAAGAACTTCCCCTAGAGAGTCAGCACGAAGAGGGTATAATGTTAAGTGTGAAATGAAGACTGTTTTTGTAGTTATGTAATAATTTAATTTAAAAACACACTAACAATATACTTTGATATTAGCAAAAATTTTTTTCCTGTCTTTTTAAATATGGGAAAAGCAAATTGAAGTTGAATGATTTCCTGCATTATGACCTAAAATGAGATAATATATTTGAAAATGCTCTATCAATTAAGTTATGCAATAAATATCATCATCATCCTTATAATTAGTGATATAATATGGACCAGTACCAGATGGACAATCTCCATTTGCTCACTAAAGTCTTTTCAGTTTAGACATGAAAGCTACATTACAAGTCACTGACAAGAAAAAGAAATAGTTACATGATGAACAAGGTAGAAAACAAATAAGATGTTGAAAGTAAATGGAATTATAGGCTTCTTGGGTAAGCAGGAAATCATGCAATCCCTTTTCTCTCCCCCACAACCCATCCACATCCCTTTCTTCCAGGCAACTCTTCATAGGATCCTATACTGCAGAACCAGAAGGGACATGAATGGTCAACAAGTTCCATTCCTCAATAACTCAAGTAGTCAAAAGGTATCAGAGGAACTGTAACCTATAAAAAATCATGGGAAAGAAAATTTCCCACTAATCCTAAGAAAAATGTATATCTAAACAACTCTGAGGTTTTACCTCACAAACAATAATTTAACAAAGATGACAAAGAATGAAATTAGAAAGTATGGGAAATTATGTTGTGGAAGGATGGGCCCTCTAATGGCATATGGGAGGAGCTGTGGAGTGCTCTAATTATTCTGGGAAAGCAATTTGCAATTATATAAAGTGATTAAAAATTTCCACATATTTTATCCCAGAGAGTCCACTGCCAGGGTGGTCAGTGACAAAAATGCATGGCCTCATACACACTAAAATGTGTATATCAGTTCTTTTTATAATAGTGAAGAATGGGAAATAAAGCAGATGTTGTTGACTGTGGAATGGCTAAACAAGTTGTGATATATGAATGTGCTGATTATCACTGTACTGTAAAAAACAGCGAATGTGATGAATGAGAAGATGCATGGGAAGACATGAATTGATGGAAAATGCAGTAAACAACACTGGGAGTATAATGTGCACAAAGACTACAAAAATGTAAATAACAATTAAAACAGAATACTGTGAAATTATAATGACCAAACTTGACCTCATAGAAGAAATATGAACGGGTACCTCTAGCTTCTTTGAAGAGGTAGGAGATTTCACATAAAATATCATACTTTAAAAAATGTTGATTAGTTTTGCTGAAATTTTCTTCCCCTTCATTTTTCTTCTTATAAGGGTTGGGTCTCTGGGAGAGAGAGAAATGGAGGGTATACTAGGTTATGTAAAAAACAAGTATCAATAAAATTTATTTTAAAATAAATGTTAGTCTTTTAATTATACATTATGTAGCCCCTTCATTTTACAATGGAGAAAAATACAATCTTAGTTGGTGATCTATAAATACATACTTTGTTTTATTTTTGTCTTGATTTACATATCATTTTGTTAGTTTAGGTAGCTCCCCTGGTATGCAACTGTTCTGCAACCCAAAAGCTTTAAAAAGATTTCTGAGCCTCTAGAAATTTTTAGGATTTGCCCATAGTCACACAATTGATATGTGCCAGAGGAGGGTCTTGATAGAATGATTCCTCAGGCAAGGTTTCTATCCGTCTCCCCTGGTATGCAACTGTTCTGCAACACAAAAGCTTTAAAAAGATTTCTGAGCCTCCAGAAATTTTTAGGATTTGCCCATAGTCACACAATTGATATGTGCCAGAGGAGGGTCTTGATAGAATGATTCCTCAGGCAAGGTTTCTATCCATTAACCATTTTGTGAATTACTTATTGCTTTTAATTTATCTTCTTTGTACATTAGACCTACTGGAAGGAAATACATCATTCAACTTTAGGTAAAAACAAATCCTATCTTCTTAACAGGTCAAGGAGCAAGAAGCAAGAGGTTGAGAACATTCCTTCAGTCATGACCACGGCTTTCTAGGTTTTTAATTCAGAACAGAATCGAGTGCAAAAACGGCACCTGTCCATCATTATCCAGGATATCTGACTGACTTTTACATGACATCAAAATGAGGTGATTTGGCTGCTTCTTCCACAGACAAAGTTACTTTTAAGTTTCCTCCTTTACAACTGGAACAATGGATTGAAAATTATTTGAGGTCATTCAGATTGAAGACTAAACAAATCAAAGTGAAAATTCAGGTGAAGAGGAACTAAAAGTGACCCACTACTGAAGATACAAACTTTTTTTAAAATATAAATTCCATTTAACCAGAACTTTGTGTTCTGTTGAGGACTTAAACTCTTGACATAACAAATGTACCAAATGATAATAACTTGATCGAAAGAAACAATAGGGCTGAAAGAGTTGTTTAGATAAAGGATACTTATGGAGTGTAGAAATAAATTATAACCTACTCGATCATCTAAGTCTACCTCTTCTAAGACATCTGACCAATCCTGTTCCCTCCTCCTCCATTCCCAACCACCCAAACTTGGTGATTATGAATATATTAGAGGTAAAAAATAACTAAGTGTCTTATTGATTGTATATATAAATTACAACTCTGTCTCTCTCTCCCTTTCTCTCTCTTCTTTCTCTTCCTCCCTCTTCTCTCCTTCCCCCCTTTCACTTTCTGTCTCTCGATTTCTCAGACTCTTTGTCTATGTCTGTGTCTCTTTATCTCTCTCTCTCTCTCTTTTTCCCCTTCTCTTTCAAGTCCTGACTCTGGCCAAGTTACTTAACCTCTCAAACAGTGTTCCCTTCCCCCAAAGCAGGTAAAGATCTACATCAGCAGATGGAGTTTCCTCATCAGGTGCTCCTTGCAGGAGCAGGAATCAATGGCCTAAGCCCCACCCCAACCACACTACGCTTCCCTAGTCCGCCCTGTGCCATGACTCTTCTATATTACTGCCTTCAACTTTTTAAAAAATTGCATAACCTTTTAGAAGACATTTCTGGTTTCTTCTACATTCATTTCACAATTTTTATATTAAGAGCACTTACATTTCCATTCAGATTTTTGCCAGCTGTTTCCATATTAGTTATACACAACCTCCAATAAACCATATCTTTCTCTGTACAGTATGATGAGATTCAAGGTTCCTCAGTGTACCACCTCTGCGTACAAATAATCTTTTTTTTCCCTTTTTTCTCCACCTTTCTGGAGAATGGCTAGCAAGATTATTTATGTCTGTTAGTCCCCATCACACCTTAATAATACACAAGAGCAGTTTCCTTTTGTTTCCAATTTCAACAGTACAGTGGTTAAAAATTGGCTCCCATAAGAAAACTCTTTCTCCACCTCAACTGTGCAATGTTGTATACATGATTAACTAGTACAATACGTACAGTAAAGAAACCAGGTGAGAGATTTATTGATTTTGGCTGAAGTAAATTAAAAAGTAACCTTGAACACTTTGTGAAGTTCATAATGAGATTCACAAATCACCACTGGGGCCAACTGTGCTTGTCTTTAGCTGAGGTGATATGCATGGGACTAATGTAACTCAATAAGGTCATTTAAGCAGAAGAAATGAAACATGGGGGCTAGAGACTGAACCTGTCATTTCCCTGGCTACTCTCAGGTGAGGAAACTCTCTCTTCCCATGCAGTTTGATACCTTTACTGCAACTTATAGTCTTAAAGAGTTGCCTAGAGTGTTAAGTGACTAGCCCAAGGTCACCCAGTCAGTGTTTGTCAGAGGTGGTACTTAAACAGAGATATTCTTATCTGAAAGACATTTCTCTAGTTTTAAAATGTAAAAAATAAATCTGATACCCCCAAATAGATCATTGCTTACCATTCACTTCATTCTAAACCGAATACTTACTGTCAAGAAATACTTTTGAATTCTTTAGAAGAAGAAGTCTACAAATTCAGGTGATTATTGCCACATTCATGGCAGATTCAAGGCAAAACTCTAAAGTGGACCAACTCAGAGTGAATCTGGCAGCCATGCCCTTAGTTGAATTGGTGAAAAGTGTTCAAATCACAAAGACCTTTGAAAATCTTCCCTTCCTTGACCCTATCAAAAATGAGATTTAGGAATTATAAACCAGAACATAGCAGCGATGAAGATATAAAAGACAGGACCCAAATCGGCAGACTAGAGTCAATGTCAACTCAATTGTCACTTTATCTTTCTCTGTGGTTTAAAATTCCCCCCAAAAAGACAGAAACTTTAGTTCACTTCCAACTGCCTGTGAAATAGATCATCCAGGATCTTAGCTACCTGATGGGTATGAATAAAATGCATCACACACATAGAGAAAACTGTTATAAGTCTTGGGACAAATTCAGCTATGTGAATCTCTTTTGAGTTCTTTTAGGGAAATGGGGCCATCATAAGTATTAACATTTATTAGTAATGAATAGGAAATGGAAATTCTGAAATCAAAATTCTAAAGCTTTCTCTTATGATGCATCCAATTTTGTATTTTTTAGTCTTTGGACAGGGTGTGCTAAAAGTCTTAATATGGTCGTCAGTTTTTGTAGCTTACAACCACACTAAGACTTTTGGGACATATTGTATATTTTTGTGTTCTTAAATAAGACCAGCATTTTGTACTCAAAATATAAGATGAGGCACCAGAAAATCAAAACAAAATACCACTTTTAGAGTCAGAGGGACCAAGTTCAAATTCCATGTTGTCTAGCTAACACTTGAATGTCTTTGGGCAAGTTCAGTTTGATTGTATATAAAATAAGGATACTGTCCATAGATGATCTCTAAGGTGCCTTTCAGCTCTAACATGATATCTTTGTTATACCATGTATCTAACTCAATGAAGAAATTGTACTTCATTCTCTCTAGATGTCACTTCCTTCTTCTCAGCTGCCATATTGCACCCTGGGCAACTTCTTCTCTTGAGCAAGTACCCAATATTTTCTTCTCTTTGGGTGTTCCTCCTCAGGACCATCATTTTTGGAAGGATCCCAACCATTTTCAGTTCGTTTTTGCCATGGCTCTTTCAGGACACTGTCCTTCTCCTTGTATGCCACATTTTCTCCTCTTCCTCAATGGGCAGCCTTCCCCTCTTTCTAGTGCCCCTCTACACATATCGTCTTTCCTTAATATAATGTAATTTCCTTGGGGGTAGCTCAACGTCTTGTTTAATTATATTTGTATGCTCAGCACTTATAATAATTCCTGGCATTTACTAAATGCTCGACAAACATTTTATCTAGTTACCTATATTAGAAATTAATTATTGGATCAGGACTTTATTAATTTTGTTTGTACTCCCCCCCCCATTCCAAATATGCCCCTTCCACCTACCCTGGGGATCCATTCCTTATAAAATGCTTAAAAAGAAATAAATGAATTTCGGGAAAAGCAACTAATATATCAACTAGTCTCATCAGTATTCCATGCCTCTGTGAAGAGGAGAGAGGAAGAAGATGCCTATTCTTAATTCTTCTCCCAGATCACGCTTAGCAGACTATATCTATAGAAGCTAGGTTAAATATAAAGTTTAGCTTCTATATGAGTAATTCAAGTAACATAGCCAATGTCAAACTCTCTTTTTTCTTTAATAGCAGGTCTTATTTTTTTCCTCCTTTCTCACTTTTCTGGCCTGAATTTATCAATTTACCAGAAACTAATGAAATGGTATTCTTTGTGTATTTTTGGGCAGAGGGATGGGAAAGAGGTGGATGGGCAATGTTCTAATGACAACATCCTAGATCTCAAACATAAATGTAGTGTTTTTCAAAATTAGGGACTGTATGAAGACAACTGAATCTTTTTTCAGATATTGATTTATTAGTTATAATACTTTTATTATGGATTTGCCATTAATCTAGTAAACAAACCCAATGTGAAGAAGACAAGTAGGCAAGAGTTGATGGAAGCTTTTATTGGTTGGGTCAGTGAATCATCTACTTCCACTTATCAAGAAATCTGATTCTAGATAATACTGAAACTCACTGATCCTGCCTATTTTTGTTAAAAAGACCTATAAGTTCCCTAAACTATATGAAGTAATAGAATT
>CM053773.1:32528665-32548213 GCA_028658325.1 Potorous gilbertii
GCCTTCCCAAAGGGAATGGGTGGAGAGGGAGGGATGGAGACAAGTTGGAACTCAAAGTTTTAGGAACAACTGTTGAGTATTGTTCTTGCTACTAGGCAATAAGAAATAGAGGTAATGGGGAATAGAAAGTTATCTGGCCCTACAGGAGAAAAGAGAAGATGGGGTAAGAGAAGGGAGGGATGAAAGAAGAGAGGGCAGATTGGTGATAGGAGAAATTAGAATGCTCGGTGTACTGGGGTGTGGGAGGGGACAAATGGGGAGAAAATTTTGGAACCCAAAATCTTGTGAAAATGAATGTAAAAAAGTTAATAAATAAATTTATATTAAAAAAATAAGTGAGTTAGATTATTAGAGGGAATCTCACTTGAGGGAATCTCAAAGTAGATTAAAATGTAATTGGGAAATATTTAACAAAATAAATAAAATATATACTGGAACCTAAAAAAAAAAAGTAAGTCTGATTTGTAAGGGGAGATGGAAACAGGCAGGAAAGGGGAGGGAGAGAGAATGAGAAAATATTTTTGAAAATTTTGTTAGGAATTAAGCAAACTGTTATGACTGACCTCAGATTTTAAGGAGGTTGGTAAAGGCCCCTTAGTGTTTTGAGGACTTGAGAAGGGAATGCAAAATGGACTTAAGTGGGAATTTCCTGTGGTCTCTCCTCAGTGTAATGAAGGCTGGGTTTGACTCCCAGATCTGTTGTTTTCAGTTATGGAATTCAGGTGCCCAACTCTCTGGAGGCTGTGACTAGACAGTGGTGTGAGAGGGCAGAAAGGAGATTCATACACAAACAGGGGTTTAAACTAGATGAATTTTAAGGTCCCTTTCAACTTTAAGATTCTATGAATCTGATGGGATAAAAGGAAAGAGAAAAAGGGGGATCAAGAAAAAAGGGGGCTCAAAAAAAAAAGAGCCTGCTTTCTTCTAAGAGGTTTAAAAATCACAACATCTTTGTATTGGAAGAGACCTTTATAGTCTTCTAAACCAAATTTCCTCTTAGTGTCAGAGTTCTTCCTACAGTATTGTCTCTTTTTTAACAGAAATTTAAACTCAAATTATTAAAATGTTGTTGTGATGTTTTATTTGTTAAAACAAATTTTAAATAAAGCTAAATTAAAATGTTTTATTTCATTTTACTAAAATTAATTTTAATAAAACAATTTAATTTAATAAAGTTACTTTTAACAAAATTAATTTTAATAAAATTAAAGACAATTCTTAAATGAAAAAGCTAATTAAAATACTTGATGGAAAAAGTTTCCTTAAACCCCAAATTGAAGACCAATTACATTTTTTCATAGTGATGAGAAATAGTCTATAATCAGATTTGAAAACTATCATTTTAAGATTTACCTCTCAATAATAGCTAATATTTATATAGCACTTTAAGATAGTACTATTATTATTTCTATTTTACAGAAGAGGAAATTGAGAGTCAGTAAAAAATGCGGCCCATAGTCACACAGCAAGAAAGTATGACTCAGAATTTGAACTCAGGTCTTCCTGACTTCAAGTCCAACCCTATCCATTTTGCCACCAACCTGCATTTTTTTTCTACCTAGCTCCATCTAAATGAATCATTCAACAAGCATTCATTAAACACCTATCTGCCAGGCACTGGGGATATGAAGACAAAAATGAATAGTCTCTGACTTCCGGGAGATGACATTATTTATAAGGGATAATACTTGTATGCCTAAAATTAATGAATCTCTGATATATTGTTTATATAAAAAAAAAGTCCACATTTAATTTTTGCAATTTCTAACTAAGGAGATATCTGAAGTACTCCACTGTTGTGTAGAATACACTGAAGAAGGTAAGTAAGCCATGATATATAAAGTCAACTACACTATAATCTCCTATTGGAGTACAGGAGGGAAATCTTCATTCTGAGATGAGAAAATATCTTTCCCTTTCTTTCTCTCATTAGACAAGCAGTAAAGGAATCTGTCATAGCAGGGGAGAGAACAGTGTTATGTATGCCAATGATAATGCATTAAATGTTTACACCACGTGTAAAAAAAGATGTAATTTATTTTGTCATGAGTTTTATTTGATTAAAACTGTAAGGAGGGTAAAATATGTGTGCAAACCATAACAGCTTGATAAGATGAAATCTCTACATGAAAAGCTACCTCTAAAACAATCATGATAGTGTGTAAGGGAAGTGGTTTGGAGAGATTGGGGAATGTTCTATAACTGATTCCAGTTAGCTTATTACCTGTTAGGAGGAACCTTTTCCCACTGGCTTTATAGCTGAACTGTCTTCAGAAGGGCCTACTTCAGTGCTGGGGGTCAATGACTCCATTCTTGATATCTAGTGAGACCAACCATGCGGTAAGTGGGTAGATTTTATAGACAGGTCCTCTCCCTCTGAGGCCATAAAATCCAGGGCAATAAGTCCTTCTTGGCCTTTATGTTTGTTTCCCATTCTTGTTGCAGAGCATAGAGTCTCTGACATTAGACATTTCAAAGATTGAGAGAACAAGCCATAAGAATCCAGGAGCTGGAATCCAAGCCATACTTGGTAGCCAGTGCAACATCAATGCTTCAGGGAATAAGGAGAAATTTGGGAGTGACCTTCGAGACCCTAGTCTAGCAGAAGGACAAGCCAGCTTTGGACATAAACTTGATGATATCAATTCTATGTAGGAAATGAATTAAATTATGATCCTAATCTCCTCTAGAGACAAAAGTGGCATATGCCCCTAGGCACTGAGGAAATTATTCGAATGTTTCTCCTTACTATATCTTTGAAGTAAACATCATTTTATAAATAAAAATTGTAAAAGCTGCTCAATATCCAGGCGTTAAATGGATCTGGGGTACTAGTTATTGGCCTCCTAATAATAGAAGGAATAGAAGCCAGTGGGGCTCTAAACAACTGAAGCAAAGAAAGACACAGCCCAAAAATACCTCAGAGCACTCTTGAACCCGGACAGATGACATAGCTTGCCTAGCCCTCAGAGAATGGAGCCAGAACACATCGTCACACAACGCTAACTCTGTACATGGACATTCAGTTTTCATAGCTTCCTGGTCATGAGTTTCTTTGCAACTTAAAGAAAGAGACAGTATGAGTTTTGAGGTTATTTCACCTCCAACTAAACAATGTTTCAGACTCTCCCCCTGTCTTAACAGTGATGAAAGTGGAAATTTTTGACCTGAGAACCTGGAATGTTTTGCAATTCTAATTTGCCCCAACATGAAAGATCTTCTGTCCTCATTGTGCATAACATTTGAACTGTGGAGTACTTTTTTTAGTCACATGTGATAATTACCAGTTCCCAATGGCAACTGTGAGAAAAATGAATGATGAAGGCTGCAGTTAGCTTTAGTCTCTTTTCTTGTGAAGTTAAAAGATTATGTCAAAATGTACTCCAACATCCTGACCCTGTAGGACATGATTTTATCAATATGACTGCAGAAGTTAAGTCCTTCAGTAAAAGAGGGTGTGATAAGCTAAATTACTACTATCTTTTAAAGGACTTGGTCTCCAAGTGCATAATCCTAGGGATTATTCCTACCTCCAGAAAGAATGTTTCTCTTGCCTGAAAGAATAAATTTTTTTTTCTCATTCTGGAACTTAGTTTTTTGAATTCTGATTGGATCTGCAAAGCTCTGGCTTGACAACAAAATAAGCAGCATTAGTGCAACTGTAGAAAAGAAAACAATTCCTAGAACAACCACATTTTAGAATTAGGACTTTAAAATTCAATATCCAACATCCTTATTTTACAGACATTGGCAGAGAATTCTGTATTCTTTCTCTCTGTAGAACTTCTTTGCCTGACATGCTTAACAGCTAATTTCTATTCTCATTAATTATCAACATGCATTAAGGCCTTAAATCTGTGAGGTCCTGATATTGAATGTATCAAGAACACAACCCAAAGAGCTTTAAATCTTTTCCTTAAAAAGACAAAAATCGCTTAAAAGCTAACCATCCATCTTTCCCCATAAGGAACTGAGAAAGATAAGAGTTATGCTTCACTTCCATAGACCCATGAAACTGGGAGTAAAAGTTTTCCATCTTGGGACCCAAGGACAGGTGTAAACAGACACAGTGCTTCCTGAAAGGCTGACTAGAAAGAATAACTGCTTGGAAACCTTTCATCTCTGACCTCTTACCTATTAGAACCCTGTGACTGTAAGGGAGGGCAGCAAGGTGACAATGTTAGGTGTCACCTGTGCACCAGGTTGGCGACAGGGAGTCCTCTGATCAATAGGCAGATTTGGCGGTAGCTTCAGAATTTCCAGGAGGTGTCAGAGGAAGAAGCCCGAAATCAATAACCAAGTCTGATGAGAAAGGGGATGCCATAGAACATAGTCATTTTTTAAAGGAGAAAATGGGGGATGGAAACTAAGACACAAAACTTCAGTGTGCTCATTTGTAAATAGATCTATTGGCTATGGAAACATTAGACTTGCTATTTCAAATGTCAGTGGACTTATGAATTGGGTTCCAGTTCAGTTCTCAGCAAGGATTTCTTAAGAGCTTTCCTGTTATGTACCAAGTCCTGTGCTAGATTCTGGGCATACAAAGAAAGAAATGACAACAGTTTCTTCCCTCTAAGATTTTACATTGTCCTGGGGGAAACAACAAGTGCATAGATAAAAGTAGAGCAAACTTGGGCTTGATGTCAGGAAAAATTTCTGAACAATTTAAGCTGTTCCAAAGTGTATAGTGCTGTGTGTGTCTAGGGGTGCTGGGTTCTCCTTCCCTGAAAGTCTTCAAGCATGGACTGGACAACCATATGGCAGGCATGATATAGTGGGGATCCTTTTGGTCTATGTGTGGGAAAACATGGCTCTTGAGGTACCTTCCACTTCTCGAATTCTGTGGTTCTGAGAACTCTGCAAAGTCCCTGATCTCAGTATCAACATGGAATATGACATGAGTTTTATTAGTTGTGCGTACAGGAAAGAAGCAACTGAAAATCAAAGAAAGAAGGAATTTCCAATAACAAAACTTGGGCCTTAGCAGTTCAATAAGCAAACATGGGGAAGTTCAGTGGGAAGCAAGAAAAAAATACAACTGAGAGAATAGGATTGATTCATGGGGAAAAGACCATGCCTTTGATGTTTAAGTTGGCTAATCGATTATTTTTTTTCCTCTTTGACGGGAAGGTGAAGATGGAAGAGGAGTTGATGGATTAGAAGTGCAGAATGAAATAAAAGCACTCCCTTGTAACAAATAAATATAGTCAACCAAAACAAATCAATATATGTTTATATATTAACAACGCAGGGAACTTTTAAGGAGTAGAAAAAATGGAGTTGTCTTCTTTGCTACCACCATCACCACCTACTACTACTACTAACTACTACTACTACTTCTAACTACTAACTAACTACTACTAACTACTAACTACAACAACTCCCATTTTTGCAGTCTTGGGCAGTCTCAAAGTATGTGCTTTAATTATAACAAATCTGAACTAGTGTTATTAGAATCTCCATTTTACAGGTAATAAACCGAGACCCAAAGGAATTAAGAAACATTCCCAAGGTTACACAAAGAGCAAGTGGAATATAAAAAACTTAAAGGTCTTCTGTCAACCCAATGCTCATTCTAGCCCAAAGCCCTTGCCAGAAACAACCATATTCCCCTTCCCTTTTCATCTTTCTCACCTAGGATATATAATCAATTACTGGAGGCAAGCGATAATTTCTAAACAATAAACTGAAAAATTAGAATTTTTAATAGAAAGAAACCTATGATAACTATTCTAAAGACACCATGAAAGTTCATCATCTTGGAGTCTCTGAGACATTTTCAAATTATTTCCATAATAATAAGATGTTGTTAATATACACACAAAAGTTATTTGGAATTCTCAATAATTTTTAATAGTGTAAATAGGGGCTTTGAGATCAAAGAGTTTGAGAACTACTGTACTGAAGATAGAAAAGATATATCAACAAAACCATCTTTACCAGATACCTACTGGTGTACTAAAAGTAATATTGCTTTCAGTGTGTTAGTGAAATAAATTCCACGAAGATGAAGTGTAAAACATGTCCTTATGTAATGAAGAAGAAATCCATACACACAAAAATTCATTTGCCATACAAAAAAGTGTATGAGTGACAGCAGATATGCTCTGGGGGCTTTCAGAAGAAAGAAACACTTGAGGCTAAGGTACAAAAAGAGAAAACATTTTTCAAAAAACACATTTTATCAATGTCTTCTATTTTTTCATCACAGTCATTTCCATCTACCCCTTCAAAAGGGAAAACTCTCCCTTGTCACAAAGAAAAATAAGGAAAAACCACCTCAGACAATACAGTATTCTGTCCTAGCAGTCTCTTTGCTGTAATCTTTTCTTCTCAGTGAATGTCATTGTTGAGTTTTTTCTCCCATTACTCTAAGTTCAACTTCCTTTAAATGATCTCTTCATTTATACTGTTTCAATCATTGCATACATTGGTTAGGCTTATTTTATCTTGTGTCTAATTATACTAATCTTCCCAGATTTCTCTGAGTTTCTCATAATAGCCTCTTCTTAATGCACAGTACTATTCTATCATAATAATAAATGGTAGTTTTGCAGCCATTCCCCAAATCAATGGGAATCCCACTTTCCCTCCCAATTCTTTGCTACCAAAAAAGAATGCTATTATCAGTATTTTGGTTTATATCACACCTTTCTGTCACTAGCTATTTCAAAATATATGCTTAGGAGTGGAATTACAGGATTTAAGGATATATACAATTTGTTCATTTTTTTGCATAATTCCAAATTGAAATTTAGAATGCTTAGACCACTTCATGGTTCCATCAACAATGTATCAGTGTACTCATTCTCCCAAAGCCTTTTTATATTAAGTATTTACCAATTTTGTCAGTTTTTGCAATTTGCATAATGTGAGAAAAAAGCTTAGAGGTGTTTTAATTGGCATTTCACTTACTTTTATGATCTTGAATGTGTTTAATGTCATCATTTATAATTTGTTATTCTTTTGAAAACTATTTGCCTGTATTTCCTAATTAGGAAATTACTCTCTTGGTACACACACACACACACACACACACACACACACACACACACACACATGGCTGCCCTAGAGACGTCCTCTGCCATGCCCAAGAAACCTCTTCATAATGAAGCTCATTTATGGCCTGGAATTTACACATTAGAAGGACTTTTCATCTCTGGGTATCATCCTCTGATTGAATAACTCCTCTCAGAATCTCCATTTAAGGACAATCAAAAAAGGGTTAGAAAAGCAGCACTGGAGTATAATTTTAAAAGTGACAGAATGATATCTGTTCAAATCCAAGGCAAACCATTCAACATCACAATAATACAAGTCTATGCTCCAATCACTGATGCCCCTTGAGGACAGGGACTGTCTCCACTTTTCTCGTGTTAGTATCTCCAGAAGTTAGCATAGTGTCTAGTACATAATAATTGAGCAATATGAGGCACCTAGCTTCCCTACTTATTCCCTACAATAAGCAAAAATAAATTATTATTTATTATGAAAAATACAGAGACAGTTGATGGCAGAGTGGATCGTGCACTGGGCCTGAAGTTCAGAAGCTCTAATTTCAGACATTTATTAGCTGTATGAGCCTAGACATTTCTGTTTGCCTCAATTTCCTTAACTGTAAAATGGAAATTAATAACTGTATCTACCTCACAGGGTTATTGTATCAAATGGGATAATATTTAGTACAGTGCCTGGTACATAGTAGGTACTATATAAATGCTTACCATTCTCCTTCCCCATATATAATAATTTATCTTAAGAAATTTTTCTTGTTTCAGCTAGTTGCATTGATTTGCATTGTTCACCTCTCCAGTCTTACAATTCAATTCTTTCCTCTTTCACTGGAATGTAAAAAAAGTTGTCTTCTTGGTCACAATCTTACAGCCCCAGGGAATAGGTAGAACATTCTAGATGCTTCTCTTCCCCAGTTCACACTCTCTATAGTGCTCCTCTCCATATAGTATTCCAATAGACAGGGTGCTGTAGTGTAACCGCACTCCAAGGGCCATCTTTGGACTTGGAAAAATATCTAGTTTCAAATTCTGCCTCAACCAGACACATCTTAGCAAGACTGGCACAAGTCACTTAACTTGTCAGTGTTTCAGGTAACTCTTTAAGATTATTAAGTTACAAAAGAATTGCTGATCCGCACGGGGTGGGCAGGAAAATGTAGGAGAGTTTCCCTATCAGATGTTCCCCTACATCAACGAAACGTAGATATCATCAAATATCCACCTGTCAATCCATCTATCCATCATCTATTCACCCATCCATTCACTGATCTATCTACCTGTCTGTTAGACTATCTGTATATGCATATGTACACAGATACACGTGGTCATGAATCAATAGTATTACTCTATATAAATGGCAATAGTGATTAGGCATATCTCAGAGTTGAGCATTTTCCATGTTTTTCATTTTTCAATATTGCATATAGTGCCACTATAAACATTACTTTACAGAGTTTTTTCTTCTTAATAGTATCTTTGGGATGGAGCCTCCAGTCATAGATATTTCTACATCCAATTTTTATAACTAATTTCTGTACTATACTGGAAAAATCACTTTACCAAAAAGATTCCACCAATTTGCACTGCTACCAGCAACATATGGTAGTATAAGTTTCCTCACAGACCTTACAACAATAAGTTTTACCATTTTTATTTCCTTCAACTCAAAGAATGGAAAGTGGCAACTCAGGGTTATCAAGATTTATATTTCTACTGTTATTAAGAATGAATTTTTTGTTCAAATATTTATTTGTTTCTCCTTTTTAAAGTTGCATGTTCATTTTCAATAAAGCCTAAGTATTGCTGGGCTAATAACTTTTTCTAGTCATCAAGCTGTCTTTACTGAAATATGACTATATGACTAACTGTATTTTACTGTACAGTTTCTTGGGGGACAGGAACTGAACTACCTAGAATACCTATCTACTCTGCCTAAATGAATAATCAGATCATTGCTAATCTCTCCATGTGGTAATGATGGTATAGATGTGACCACAAATTCACCCTCTACAGAGTTCTATGTAACCTTTATAGAATAGGTGACCATCTCCCCATTTCTTTCAGAATAGTCAAAAGATTTCCAGATAGCTTATCTGTGTAGTGGAATAGGCAGATTGGGGGCTGACTCACACCCACATTTGCCAGCAGATACAGTAAAACCACAATGTGAGGAAATAAGTAATACACAATTAGTGAGGCACTTTGTACAGCAACCAATCTCAGCTTTTCCTGACTCTAAATAGTACCTATACTATAGCAACCCTGCCCACAATTACTGTTCTATTTTAGGTTCACCAAGGAGAGCTTTCCATTTGAATTTCAAGAGGCATATTTCTTACTTGGGCTTCTATTTTCACACAAACTGAAGGGGTTCATATTTTGGATAAAACATTAAAACACCTCCTATATTTAAGGATGGTTTGAGTTCCTTGTAGGATGTAGGATCAGAACACTAGAAAGAATCTTAAAATTTCAAGCAGGCACATCCATAAAACATTTCTCACCCACTTGCCCAAAATGAGATCTCATCTCATTCCTAAATAATACAACTTTGATTAGTAATGCATTTCATCTGCCTAAATGTGAATTGATGATATCTTATGAAGAATTGTCCATTTTTCTCTGGGTAAATATGTTCTTCAACAAGAGAGTCAGTTGATATGGTAATATGCTTTTCTTAATTGAATATGTATAACCTTATACCAATTTGCTAACTGTCTCAGAGAGGAGGAAGGTGAGGAAGGAAGAGAGAAAATTTAGACTCAAAAAAATTTTTAAATTAATATTAAAAATTGTCTTTACATGTAACTGGGTTAAAAATAAAATATTATTAAAAACACAGAAAACAAGAGAGTCAGCATGGAATAGTAGGTTAAGAATTGGCCTTAGAAGCAAGAAGATCTAAATTTAAGTTGTGACACAAACTGGTTGTGTAACCATGGGAAAGTCACTTATCCCCTCAGCACTCTTGGAAACTCTCTAAGACTATAAATTACAGAGAAGAACGTGACTGACCTGTCTTGGTAGAAGGAACATCCTCATCCAGGAGTTCCCTCTATCAGTGCAATCACAAATCCATCTCTATCTCTGACAAATTTTTGTGGGATGCCACTATGAGAAATAGGGGGATGGATGAACTCTGGGTTTGACCTAATATGATATTTCTGACATTATCGTGTTTTGTCTGCCAATTGATGATGTATCAGGGAGGGGTTGGGTTCTCTAGAGATATAGTTTCATAATAACAAATCAGAAGTGAAAACCTGTCCTCAATTTCCAAAAAGTCACAATGATTCCATCACAGAAGAAAGAAGAGAAATTCCACCAATTTTTACACAGAAGTAAATTTGTTATTATTCATAATGGTGAAATCAAGAATGTCAGCTTTATTATCCAGGAGTATCACATAACGAGCTGACATGCTGAATTATTCTTAATAAAAAGAAAGAGTAAAGGTAACAAATAGTAAGCAGGTCCAGCCCAAAAGCAAGTCAAGGGAAATGAGAACAACCCCAGAGGCAGAGTAAAGATAGACAGTGAGAGAAATGATCAGAAGTTAGACTTATTGGGATTCAATTTTAGGATCTTACATAGTGTGAGGAAAAGCATCCCTTGGTCTCTTGAAACCTATTATCTCCTCTCTGAATTGCTATGGCACCATCCTCCCAACCTCAGAGCCTATGACCTTGAATGGCCATGCTCTGTTTATTCTCTAAGTTAGGCAATGAAGAGGACAGTGTTTGTCCTTTGTTCTTGAAGAAAACGATGACATCAAGGAGATGATGCCATGACTTGCTACTGACTTTGTTTTGAGGGAGGGCTGTGCAAGGTCACCAGCCTCACTTCCTTCTCCTGAGCCACCTGGGTCCAGTGGCCTGATACTCATCAGGATGAATGATGGCCCAGGATGTGATGGGAGACCCTGGCCCTTTTATTTCTCTAAGTTAGGCAATGAAGAGGAAGGGCATTAATGTCAGAACGACAACTTTAAAATGCACAACTATTACCTAGGTAGGTCCCTGAACATCTCTCTAGCCTTCCCCCATTAGCACAGTAATATCAGTCTTTACCAATATAGATAATTGTCATTTTATAAGATATAGAAATCTTCCACATGAAAGCAGCTTAAATGTAGAAAAAGAATTAGAACACTTTATGAAAAGGAAAAAAAGCTTTGTTTCTATAGAGAGGTAAGTGAAAGATATACATAATGGAGGCAAGGTAGACTAGTGTTGAGTCCATGGACTAAGAAGATGGAGATTACTGTCTGGCTGATGCACTTATAGTTGTGTCACAGAAGAAAACTTTTTTAAAAGTCTAGAAGGGACAGATCAATGCTCAATTTAATATATGCTTTAAAATTGTATAATACAAGTTCACAGTTTCACCTACAATCTTTTGTTTGTTTGTCCTTGTATGCTGAAATGTGCATGTAAGCATATGTAACACCTTCTCTGGGCTCATTCCCCCAACTTGCTTTGGCACAGGAGAGTTGGGTCCCCAGAAGGACGACTGCTTTCTCAGGTTCTAGGGGGAACTCTTTGGGTATCTATTTCTAATGCTCTAGCTCACAAAACCTCCACCAGTGTGATTCTCATTACAAATCAACCAGTAGAATCAATCATATCTTAGAAAAGATATTTACTGTATATGTAGAGCCTATATCAGATTGTGTGCCATCTTGGGGAGGGGAGAGAAGAGGGAGAGAGAGAAAATTTGGTAGACCCATTTGCTAGGTGCTAGAGAACATGCAGTGTTCCATTTTAGACTTGATTTTAAATGTTATGGTAATTGTCTATCTTTCTCTAGTGGGGTAAGTATAGTACTCAGAGATTACTACACTAGATGACTTTAGAGATCCCATCACAGTGTGGGATTCTTCATTGCTCAGTAATTCCCTTGGTTGTTGTAGTTGAGTCATTTTTCAATGTTATCTGACTCATTCTGACCCCCATGGAGTTTTCTTAGCAGAGATACTAGAGTGGTTTGCCATTCCTTTCTTTAGGCCATTTTACAGATGAAGAAACTAAAACAAACTACCATGCTGTCTCCAAGACAGTACAACTGGCAATCTAGCAGCCACATAGAAATCAATGTCTCCAGTACAACATCCATCTTTCTTAGTGTAATGAAAAAAGTTCAATATGCTGATTTGTCCCCTACAAAACTACAAGTTTTTCTTTCTCAATTAAATCTGAAAGTTCAAACTCAACTTTTGAAACCCCTGCCAAGTGCTGTAAGAAGAAAAAAAAATGGCAATGATCAGGCCCAAAGTGAGCATGTTGACATTTTCACGTGGTTCACTAACTTTACTTTGTGGCCTTCATCAATTCAACTTGTTATAATTACTGTCAATGAAATTAATGAAATTACAGGCTGTTCAACAAAAGAATTATCAAGCTGTAGCTTTTTATTAGGTCAGCGAGACCTTAAGTTATCGTAAGTACACTTTGTGTGAAAGGGCTGGGCTAGGAATTTGTAACCGTTGTAATGGCCTGAAGTCTCAAAGGAATTCAGGAAAATTCTGCATCTTGAGGATTTTATTTAAAATTCCCTTAACTTTTAGAAATCAAATACCTTTTTTGAAAGGTATTTCAAATAGCCAAATTTCAAACTAGCCAGATTTTTAAATAAGAAACACTAATTGAAGTTTTCAATAAATCCATTTTGAGCTCTTCTTTCCCAGGGAAAAGGCCTCCTTTCTTACAGTCTTCTGGAAAGTGATTTTTTTTTTAAAAAAAGAATTCTTATAAACATACTGAGTGATTTTCATATTATACTAGCCAAGTAATTACATTCAAAAAAATTTAGGATTTAAAAAGTAGACAATGTGGAGATTAGAGTATCATATGTGTTTCCATGTGTGTGTGTGAGAATGTGTGTGTGTGTATATGTGTGTGTGTGTGTAAAGTCAAATGGCCTAAGGCAGCACAAAAACTATTTATTTAAAAATTAATATTTGTCACACACCTGTCTCAACTAAAAATTGGGGCTTCCCTTTACTTTTGTACTTCATCAAAATGTCAGTAGAATAATGTTTTTTTCATAGTATAATGTGTGACATTTACAATGTTATATCTGCACAAGAAGATTACATCTGCACTGGTCTGCACAATATATAGCTGATGGGCTGCTTGCAGTCCGCTAAGGAGTTTTGGGTGGCCTGCAAAAAATGTAGGGTTGCCATTGCACACACTCTCCTGTTTGTCACATGACTCACAGCAACCAACCTTCATAAGTCTACCTCTAGTCTAACCTATCTGCAGCCAAGAAGTTTACAAGTTATGTAGGTCTATCTAAAATATGAAATAAGGCTGAAGAGATAGAAAAGTGGCAGATTATATGGATTTTTGAACACCAAGATCTTAAGTTTATACTTTATTCTATAGAGAAAGGAAGTCAATGAAGATTTTATTAGTGATGGTGTGAATGACCCCAACAATATCTTAGGAAGATTACTCAGATACAACGAGAAGACTGGTTGGAGAAGGAATAGACTAAAGACAAGAAGAAGAGTTGTGGCTGTGTTTGTCCTTCATTCTTGAAGAGGACCATGACATCAGGGAGATGATGACATGACTTGCAGTTAACTTTGATCTGAGGGAGGGAAGGCTGTGCAGGTCACCAGCCTCACTTTCTCCTCCTGAGCCATCTGGGTCCAGTGGCCAGATACACATCAGGATGACTGGAGATGGCCCAGGATATAATGGTCTTCTTAGGTTGAGGTCTTCTCAGGTTCTCACTTTAGTCTTGGTAAGAATAGATGAGAATCTAAACCAGCAACAGAAGTTGGAGTAAAGAAGAGACATCTGTGAGAAATACTATAGAAGCAGAATCAGCATTCAGTACAGAACATATGTTTGTAGTAAGATTGAAGGGAGAATCAAAGAAGTCATGAAAAAAGTCACAAAAAAATCCAACTTCCCACATTTGTTTTTCATTCATGTTTTCTATTTTTCTGACTCCTATTTGTCTTTCATTTTTATACAGAAGTTTATTTAATTTTAAAAATGGGCTTCTCACAAACACAGACATACTTTTGGAGATGTTACAGGTTTGCGTCCAGACTACCACGCTAAAGCAAATACGCAATATAGCAAGTCATGATTTTTTAGTTTCTCAGTTGCATCTATACTATGCTGTAATCTATTGATTATGTGATAATATTATGTCTTAAAACAACCAATGGACATGCTTTAATTAAAAAATACTTTATTGCTGAAAAATGCTAACCATCATCTGAGCCTTCAACGAGTTTTAATTTTTTCTTGCCTCAGGGTGGATGTCTGCTGAACAGTCAAGGTAGTGGTTGCTAAAGGTTGAGATGGCTGTGGTAATTTTGTAAAATAAGACAACAACGAAGTTTGCCACGTCTCTTCCTTTCACTTGAACACTTAGAGAGCACTGTAGGGTTATTAACTGGCCTAATTTCAATATTGTTGCAGCTCACAGAATAGTGAGGCCAGAGGAGAGGGAGAGACATGGGGGAATAGCCACTCAGTGGAGCAGTCAGAACACACCCAACATTTAATTTTGCCATGTAATATGAGCCCAGTTTGTGGTACCCCAAAACAATTACAGTGGTAACATCCAAGATCACTTATCACAGGCCACCAAAACAGATGTAATAATAATGGAAAACTTTGAAATACTGTGAGAATTCGCAAAATGTGACACAGAGATATAATGTGGTCACATGCTATTGGAAAAATGGCACCAATAGACTTGCTCAAAGCAGAGTTGCCACAAACCTTCAATTTGCAAAAAAAAAATGCAATAACTATAAAACCCAGTAAAGTGAAGCACAATGTATGCCTATAAATCAGGACTTTTTTAGATATAATAATTTTGTATAACCAATTTTTTACATACCTTTTCACTGTGTCTTTGTTCTCACTTCAAAGTATAAGGGACCAATGATAACCGGTCCTTGAAACACACAGATATTCTTTACCTATTTTCAACACAAACAACCATGTGGATGATTCAGGGATTTGTACTGTGTGATAACAACAACAAACTATCTTCTCAATGTTTATGGATCCAGAACTAATGATGAAAAATGCTAAGCCAGAACTTAGTATACACATAAAATGGAGGTCTTTCCGTTCTTCATACCCTCTTTCTTAGACAGCTTCAAGTAAGTGGAGGCTACCTTGATCTGGTCTTGAGAATCAGATAGAAAAGAGTGGTAACCCTTTCTCCCCTCCAGCCAGGGAGGTTGTGATCAACTGACTGCCTTTGTCTCTGATATTTATTGTTTTCTAATCTTAAGCAAAAGAATATTTTGAGAAGGAAGTATCTAAGGAACCTTGAGAGTATGAGCAATTCAGAGGTCCCACCATGGGTCTCACTGGTGATTAGCACAGGTAGCAATGGCTACTCAAATGGAAGAAGTTACAGACATCTCAAACTTGATGAATCCAAAACTGAACTTACTATCTTTACACCCAAACCCTACCTTCTCCCCAACTTCCCTATTACTGTCAAGAGCCCCACTATCCTCCCAAGCACTCAAGTTTACAACCTAGATATCATTCTCCACTCTTCAGTCTCACTCCATACATTCAATCTATACCCAAGACTTTCCCTTTCTACCTTTACAACATCTCTTCCTTTTTCTCCACTCACGCAGCTATCACCTTGACCTAGATTCCCATTACTTCATGCTTGGATTATCACAATAATCTTTTAAATGGTCTTGCTGACTTATATATAGCTCTCCACTCCAATCCATTTCCAACTGAGTTGTCAAAGTGAGCTTTTCAAATCACAGATCAGAACCTTTTCAACTCCATTCCAATAAATTCTTATATTACATCCAGGATGTAATAAATATATATATATATATACATATAATTGATTATATTAATTATTATATATGGCATATAATTTATTATATATTACTATAATTATATGATTTATATAATTACTATATTATTAATACAATATAATACATTATGTATAATATTATTATAATATATTACATACATTACATTTTTCCATAGCATGTATAAAATATAGATATGAAATCCTTTGGCTTTTAAAGTCCTTTATCAACTGATCCCTTCCTATCTTTCCATTCTTCTTCCATTCTACAATCTAGTCACCCTGGCCTTCTTGCTAGTCTTTCCACACTGCACTCAACCTCCCAATTATTTGTCTTTTCACTGGCTCTCCCATATACCCAGAATGCCCTACCCCTTTGCCTCTGGCTTCCCTGGTCTCCTTCAGGACTTAGCTGCAATATAAATTCTGCAGGAGGTCTTTTTGGAAGCCCTTCCCCACAACTGGCAGGGTCCTCTGTCTAAGATTACCTTCTACTTCACATATACACACATTCACACATTCATATGTATACACACACACATATATATCCATATAAATATATATATATATATATATATATATATGTATACATGCATATGTATATTATGTACATTTTTTTTGCATGTTGTCTCCTCCCTTAGAATGAGCAGTTTTTGTGGGGAAGGAACTTGTTTTTTACTTTTTCTGTATTCCTAGAGTTCAGCACAGGATCTGGCATATAGTAATCACTTTATAAATCCTTGTTGATGGATTGATGCATAGAAATATATAATCAAGAACTTTGTTAGGATACTTGTTTTGCCCTGCAGACAACTCCTGTTCCATAAAGTTCCATTACTCCTCTAACCCACAGTGATTTCTCCCTTTTCTGAATGTCTGTGGTCTTAACAGTGTTTGAGTCGAGGCTAGATGATCACTGGCCAGAGCTGTTGTGGAGCTGACCTCCAATAACTCCTTGACATAAAAATTCAAGATATCTACCTGGTTGATCACCAGGCAAAGGGAAGTCAGTCAGACATACACAAAGACTCAATTTCCTGAGAGAAGTTTGTATCACCAAGTGGCCCTTCTAGAGAATCCAAAATGACAGAGGATGGGAATAGTCATGGAGCAGTGAGGAGACAAGGGGCCAAGAAGTGACTTTCAGGAATGTAAGTCAGCAGCAAAGAAGCTGCAGTGTCAAAACAATGGCTGCGTTCCTACCAGGGTGGGGAACCTGCAGCCTCTAGGCCATATGTGGCCTTCTAGGTCCTCGAGAGTAGCCCTTTGACTGAATCCAGACTTCACAGAACAAATCCCTTCTTCTAGAGCAAGCAGAAAAATACTGACCCAAGCAGAGCACCAGGACTAAGGAATAACAAGGAACAGAACCTGAATATGGAGGTGCAAAATATGTAATATGTAGGATTATGATAGGGAATAGACTCTACAATCACTCCAAACACTAGATCAAGTCAATGTCCTTGTGGAAGGATCCCTCCCATGGTCATGCTAAATCTAGAACACTCTAGAGGCCTCTGGGAAGGAAGGTTCACAGGAGCTGGGGGCATTTTACTCTAGCAATCTGAGTTCTTTTTCTCTCTTTGAAACAGTTAGGTGACCCAGTGGATGGAGTATTGAGCCTTGAGTCAGAAAGACCTGAGTTCAAATCCAGATTTAGAGATTTATTAGCTGTGTGACTTAAGGTCACAAATTTAACCTTAAGAGGTCACTTAACCTCTGACTACCTCAGATTCATCATCTATAAAATGGGAATGATAATGGTACCTACCTTACATGGTTATTGTGAGGATTAAATGAGAGTTTATTAAGCACTTATCACAGCACCTAACACATAGTAGATACTTTAAAAATGTTTGGTTCCTTCCTATCCGCTTTGAAGAAAAGGATGGAAAAGATCTTGACCCCAAAGTAATACTATATTTCTGGAGAACTATAACTATGCTAGAAGAGATAGAGGTCACCAGATGGGAGAATGGTTTAATTTTTTATAAGACTTGGGTTCAAGTCTTTCACATTTTTGTCAGTTTAAATAAAGCTAGTGTCATATTTCCAATTTTGTTACCTTTTGTCTCGGGGGCAACCATGGCTAAGAGAGCTACAGAGAGTATTGAACCTGGTTGGCATAACTCCAGAGCTTCATTTCTGATCCAAGGGATAAACACTTAACTTCATTCAGAGAATTGTTTATATAATCTAACCTATGGTTATTGGCTTTTGTTTTCTAAAGGAAAGCAATCCTTCCAGAACTGTAATTCAAGAATAGTTTTTATTACTTCACCAGACTACTACTCATCATTAGTCATATCTCAAAACTCAGCATACTATAAAACTATAATGTTTTATAATCATCAGTCATTACTCATGTCTCCTATTACAAAAAAAAAGAAAGAAAATGAAAATAAGAGAAAAGAAAAACAGAACATGGAAATAGAGGTCAAGTGACTTGTTCAAGGTCACAGTGAGTTAGTATACACCCATTAGTCACTTTTTAATGAGTTTCTACACTGCCTTTATTGGACATTTCCAAGTCTTAGAACTTGGGTAGGCTAATGTTTCATTTTGTATTCTCTCTTCTAGTCTATACCAGCTTTCTTTTTTTTCAGCATGCTCTGCATTTCATTACCTTTGTGTTAGATTATGTATTTGGATATATAAGCTTATAGAATGTTATGGATAAAAGGAACTTCACAGACGATTTAGTCCAACTGCCTTCACTCATGCAGAGTTAAAATTCTTCATTTTAAATTAACAGAGTTCCAAGGTAGAGAAACTTTAGACAAGATTTTACACACACACACACACACACAAACACTTTTTTTTTTTACCAGTTCTTAACCCTCAAACTAACAAATTTTTGGACTATTAAAATGTTTGTGTGTTAAATAGCATTGATTAGCAAGTGCTTTATTAGAATCACAGGTCCAGTGCTGGACAGGACCTCAATAACTATCTAGTCCAATTCACTTTCAAAAAAGTAGCCCCTTAGCATGTATATGAAATGTTCATTTAGCTTCTGTTTAAAGACCCACCACGGGAGGCAGAGCCAAGATGGCAGAGTAGAAAGACTCACATATGCTAGCTCCAAACCCACAGCCTATGGATCTCCTGTAAAAAGAACTCCCAACAAATTCTGGAGAAGGGGAAGTCTCACAGAAACAGAGTGAAGGAGATTTCCATTCCAGAGAGCCCTGAAAAACCGACCCCAAAGGTCCATCAGGCACTGGATTGGGGCAGAGCCCAGCCCTGCCCTGCCCCAGCCATGTGGCATGGAGAGAAGTAAGCAGATCCGAGCAGGCTTCAGGTACAGAATCTCCAGCGGCAGTGAAGGTCCCTCCACCCACAGATGCACAGATCAATGAGAGAGACATCTGGATGGGCTGGGAGGGGAGCGGGGTGTCTCTGTGGCTCAGGCCCCCTCGGGAGGCAGTAGCAGAGGCAGTGGCAGCCAGAGGCTCCCAGAGCAGGCAGGAGCTCACCAGGAGCTCCATTAGGGAAGGTTTCCACATAAACCCCCTGAAGGAACTGAGCCTGGGAGGCGGCCCTGCCCCCACCTGAGAACCTGATTTAATCTTACCCTGAATAGCAGCTGGCCAGCCACCAAAAGCCCTGAGGCTGGGGAGCAGCATTTGAATCTCAGACCCCAAGCACTAGCTGGGCAGATCTAGGAGGGGGTGGAGAGGACTCTCAGAAGTCAAGTAAC
>CM053773.1:32548713-32652872 GCA_028658325.1 Potorous gilbertii
GGGTCAGAGAGACTACGGAGGCATGGGTGTTGAGCAAGTCTCTGCTTTATTGCATCTACAAGCTGCCTTTATATGTGCATACAGGGAGGTTGGGGTGGGGGAGGTAAGGGCGGTTCCTCCTGAGACTTAGCTCCCGGCAAGAATGGAAGAAATTTCCTATAGAAATAGGATAGTTTATTTTTTAAAATATTTTACTATTTCCAATTACATGTAGAAATAATTTTTGCCAATTTTTAATATTTTAGATTTTTTTTTATTTGAGTTCCAAATTTTTGCTGCAATACCACATGGATTAATCTCCTTTAGGAAACCAAGAAGCCATATTAATATGACTGGAGACTACTAGAAAACTGTATCAAAGGAGGGAGCTAAGCTTTAGCTCCCTGGCTAATCAAATCTTAGGGAGAGCTTCCTTGCCTGTTTGATTGACCCACTTGAGAAGTTAAAGGAGAAATGCTAGTAAATAGTGATTTTATCACGTCCCAACTCCTTGGTGACAAAGTCTTAAGAGTCTTCTGAGATAAATGGTGTCAAACTCAAATAGAAAAGGGGAAGACAGGGCCTAGGAGCATAAATTACATATAAAGGATTCCCTGTGGCACATATTAGCTTAGAAAACCAAATGTTGGTTTTATGTTCTATTATAGTTTTATTTATTTTGTTAAACATTTCCCAATCACATTTTAATCCAGTTTGGGTTATACTAGGGAAGGCTCTGGCTACATGTGGCCCATGGGAACTTCCACCACTTCAATGGCTTGAGAAATTTTTCTAAACAATCCTAACTTCTGAACGTGAGAAACCTGGCATTGGCAGTATTGGAGGATGGGTAAGATGAAACTTCTCAAAGAATAGCAAAAGTAAAATAGAAAAGAAATCAAAAAATTTAATGGCCCCTTCAGTGACCAAAAAGGTAGAAGAAAACAAAACCCCCAAGATTCCAAGCTCTTTCTCCCCATTTCAGAAAGACGAAGTGCCAGATCTCAGTGATCTGGTCTATGTGGTGAGTGATGCCAAATCTTTGCAGTACATGATGGATTTTCTGATATAAGGAGTGATTTTCAGTAGTAGCTGTGTCAGGAACATCAGGGCCACCTCTAGCATAATTATAGATTTTTCGTGATGGGTTAGGTCACCTGTAATAATGTAACCAAGAGGTCATTTCCACCAAAACTTTCTCCTTCTTCAGAGGTACATCAGGGAAATGATAGCAAATTTTTCTCATTTAGAAGGGTTGCCCCCTTCTTTCGAAAGGTTTAAAAAGGGATTTCCCCTCACCTTCATCCACAGACTCTGAGTTGCTATACTATGTCAGCTAAAGGATTCCTTTTTTTTCAGACAAAAGCATATTCATCATAGTTATATTTAACAGTTTTACCTCCCCCCATGCTATTAGAAAACAGGGCATTACCCAACAACACCTCCTCTTTGTCCCTCCGACCCCTTTCTGATAAGGAGTTGTCTGAACTATCCCAAGGACAAGAAGTATGCCAACTGAAGGAAACCTGAGCAATGAACCTTTTGATGGGGCAAGAACCACAAGGCAATGCTATACCAAAGAAGGAATTAGGAAAGGCCAGCCCAAATTATGTCCAAAAGCAGTCTATTCTTACCAGCTACCAGTTCTGGAAATAATATCCAAGAAACCACAAGACTAGAGAGCCTTCCCTCTTCTAGGTTATTATGGATCATAACTTCTGGGAGACAGGTCACCTGACCTGGGTGTTTGATGCAGTCAACCTGGGAATGATGATGCAACTATTAACTAGCAGGGGAAAACCTTTTGCACTGGGATAAAGAAATAGGGCTAATTTACCATTTTGAGGACATGGAAAAGGCCATTTCTGCTAGGTTTGTGCTCTGACAAGCAGGAGGTGGCCAGAAATAGCTGCCTTGTCCTTAGATGAGAGGATCGTATGTTTCCATGCCTAGCACAAGGCATCACAACCCCTAAATTCATATTGTTAAGAGGACGAACAACAGACCCACTCCTCAACCTCCTGCCATTCTTATTATAGCTCCTTTCTAATTATTCAGATCAGTCAAGAACATATATCTCTGAAAGGTACTGATATGACCCACAAGTGAGAAGCACTGGCAAAATTCCTCAATCTATTTTGATTTCAAAGAGGAAAACAGTTGATTCTCTGTTCCTGTGTTCTTCAAGCCTCACATCACTTAGCCAGACCTGTGGCCATTAGCCATAAGTCACTGTAAATAAAAATCTCTATTCCATCCCTAAATACTCTCACATGCTGACCTTGCAAACTAAAGTTCAACCCACTCAGAGGACTTATCAGCACCCCTATTCCCAATGATATCCTCTATTACAGGGTGGATTAGTGACTTCTGAAGTCCTAGTACATAGGCCTCTCCATTGCAGATGGAGCCAGAGATAAGTCAAGTGAAGCAGTGTTCTTCAGAATTCAAGTACTGATAGGTGGGAACCCATTGAGTTAATAATACAGGAAGCATGTTTCCAGGACCTGGACTGGAAGTCTCAGTTTTGGCCAGAGTTGCCATCTGTTTATGAATCACATTTGACATTGGAGACTACATCGTTTTTATTTAATAAATGAGACTTCTTGTGCCCTAATCCTATTGTTAGAAGAGCCATCTTGTCACCCAATTGATAGTAGGCAACTCTGGACTATATGATATGACCTCATGTCTTGACTAGGACCCAGTAACAAAGGAACAACCCACTGTCCAAACTAGTATAATGAGTAGACTTTTTGAGGAACTTTTAGCTTCTGAGACCTATTGGTGGTCACTTACCCCAACCACTCCCTAGTACCTGCCAAAATCCCCACTCAGCCTGATCTTTATGAATAGACCTCCCAAAATATGGATCTGCAGTGTGATTAAGTGCCCAGGGAAAGAGATTTGTGGATGTCTTGCTTTAACTCCTCTAGAACCATAACCTGTTCTGGACCCCACTTGAAAGAGGCAGACTTGTGGATAACTTGGTAAATCAGGGCCAGCAAAATTATCCTAGTGGAGAATTCAGATTTTCCCAAAGGTTTTCTGGACTTTTAGATTGTGGGAAAGCAAGTGTCAATAAGTTATTTCAGACTTTACCTTCCACCATCTGAGTTTTCCCCACCCAATGTATTATACCAAACTTGACTGAGACCTAGATTTTCTTAGGACTGATTTCCCACCCCTTGCCTCTCATATGGGCCACCATCTAATCTACCTTGACCTTGTCTAGCATCTTTAAATGTGCCTGAGGATTTAGGTTTGAGCAGAACTGAAGACCCCTCTGCTGCCAAGGTACTTGATTTCAAAGTACAATTTTACAAGCTCCTTCATAGACCAGCAGTCGTTTGCTCTCTTAACCAGTCTTTTAGGAACCACATCCAAGGCTCCCCTATGGTGGTGGTTAAGGTTAGGGGTTGGGGGTGCTGTTCCTCTTCAATTCTATGCATCTTCTGCTCAGATTTCACCAGTTCACAAATCCACACACCTATGTAGGCTCAGAAACCACAGCTAAAATCTAAAGGCTCTGGGGTGGCTTTCATCCAGAAAGGCAGGACCTAATTGCCCACAAAGCAAGCTGGTCATAGAGTGGGGCAGACTTGAAAGTGCAGAAGAGAGTTTATCCATGAAACTCTTTTTCTTTGGGAACTTCACTCCTTCCCTTCGTAGATGCCCATGAGGGACCCAGCTGCAACAGAAATTCATCATTATAGGACCCAAAACCCACAACTCCTCATCCTAACAACTTAAAATTAGAACAAAGGCCACTTTCCATGTGACCTATGTGACTGATTCATATCACTCTGCCAAAATAAATCCTTAGAGAAGTCCTCCTAGACAACAAAACTCTGTTGTGGAGGTAGGCTCCTAGTATTGAGAGAACCTAGCACTGGGCAAATCTTCTGAAATGGCTCTTACAACCTCCCTAGTTCTTTGATATTGAAAACCCACCTACCTCCTGTCCCTCTGTGGAAGGAAGAAAGCCAGCAAGCATTGAGCATCTACTACGTGCCAGTCCTTATGCTAAGCACTTTACAATTAATTATCTCATTCTATCCTCACAACAACCCTAGGAGGCTGGTACTATTATTACCCACGTCTGAGAGTTGAGGAAACTGAGGCAGACAGAAGTTAAGTGATTTTCCCAAGGTCACACAGTGAGTAACTTTCTGAGGCTAGATTCAAAGCCAGGTACTCCTGCCTCCAGCCCAGCATTCCATCTCCTTAGTTAGCTACCTAGCTTTAAAAAACATTATCCTTTGGGGGACCACTTTCTTACCATGACTTCCCAAATTTCCCTCTCTTTGCTTCTCTTAGTGTCATGTCTCTTACAGCTCTGCTAAGCAGTGACACCTCTCAGAGAAAGTCTTTCCCACTGGAGTCCTGTGGGTCCCTACCTCTATTTGCAAAGTCCCCTTAACTATATTACCAGCTCCATTAGCTGTTAGTTTATGGTTCTTAAAAATCAAGAGTTCTGTCTTTTAAGTGCTGAACATACTGGACCAATTGACTTTCTGTCTCACTCTAAGGGCAGTCTAACTTCTCCAGGAATAATAAAGAATCCTAGAAGCCAGTGAGTAGGCCATGGATTTATAATCTTTCTCATAAGTTGTTCTTTAGTTTTCTTTTACCCAGAAGTAGGAATTAGACATTAGGACAGCCCAGGATCAGACCAAAATTTGAACCACCTCAGAGGCAAATTTGGCATTTGCCCACAGTTCTGTGGGGTTAACTGAACTTTCTGTATTCTTCTAATGCATTAGAAGGCCTAGCAACAACTGGCGTCAGTGGACTAGCAACACATACATTTCCAAACCTACCTACAACCCTGTTGGGTAACTGGTAGAGCTTCTCTCCTGCTAGAGTTGAACCATCCTAGTTAACCAGGTAAGCATTCATAGATAGCATTTTCCAAAGTTGTGTCACTTACTAGCTAAATGACCTTGGTGAAGTCACCTTACTTAACCCTTCTGGATGTCGGTGCCCTCATCTGTAGTAATAATAGCTATAGCTAACTTTTATTCTAGAAGCAAGTAGCAAAAGCATCATTACCTTTATTTTACGGAAGAGAAAACAGATGCCAAAAGATAATAGGTGAATTTTTCATGGTTCCTTAGCTAGTCAGTCTAAAACAAGATTAAAATCTAAGTTGCTAGGTGCCTAGGTGCCCAATGTTCATTCTATTAAACCATCCTGCCTCTATAAAATGAAGAATTTGCCTTTGACCCAGAGATTCCCCTGCAGGGCATGTTTTCCTAAAGAGGTCAAGGACAGAAATAAAAATCCCAAATATGCCAAAATTTTCATAGAAATATTTTTTGTGGGAGCAAAAAACTGGAAAAAAGTGAGTGCCCATCAATTTGAAAATGGCTAAACAGAGTATGTTATAAGAACATAATGGAATATTATTACACAAGAAATTATAAATTCAGAAAACTATGGGAATATTTATTTGGACTAATATAGAGTGAGAAACAAAATCAGGACCACATGAGAGAGGGCAGGACATTTAAGGAAATTACTGTGATATAAAAACAAAAGTCATTAAGATAAAAAATTTGAAAAGAAATAAAAGTATAAATGAGGAGTATGAGCTAAATCTGAGAGACCTAAGATCTCTTCTTCCTTGAATATTAATTTGACAAAGTATTAGAGACCCATTCTACAAAGGACTTGAGACAACAGCTTAGCGATTAGTAATTCTGTTTAAAAATGAAACACATGACCACTGTATTTTTAAAAAATGGAATGTAAGAGTCCATCAAAGGACCATGCTACATGCATTGACTCTGTACATTTTTTAATATTTGTAAGATTAAAAAAGTAGATCGTATATAAAATTTTTACTTCAAAGTAAAATTATAATATTTTTGCATCAGTTGACATGCCTGGTGGTTCTAGTATAAAAGGTCTTTATAGAGAAAAGGCAAGAGAACTAAAGAAAGCTAATTTTGAATTTCTAAAAACTATCCTAAGACTACCCAGATGCAAAAAACCGAGGCTCTTTATCTGAAATGGCATGTCCAAAGCCAAGTCTCCTGGTCCAGCAGTCTAATCAATACCCCATGATGCCACTCATACCAGAACACATAGATATCTGTAAAGTCCTTAAGAATGAAAAATGGCCTTAGTTATTTGTCTTCTTCCTAATAACTTTTTGAGAAGACAGCGAGTTTGGAAGGGAGCTATTTTATATGAGGAACTATTGAAATATAAAGTAATTTTATTATTAATAAGAATAACGGCATTTATATAGCACTTTAAGGTTTGCAAAGTGTTTCACATAAATTACCTCATTTGATCCTGACAAAACCCTGGGATGGAAGAGCTTTGTATTATTCCCATTTTACAGTTGAGGAAACTGAGGCTGATAGATGTTAAATGCCCAGGATTACACAGAATTCGAACTCCAGTCTAGCTTGACTCCAAGTCAGGAACTTTGACTTTTAAGCAAGAGATCTTCAAGACCATCCATACAATCCTCTCTGGCCTCTTAAAAATACCCCCAGAGAGCACTCTCAGATAGTCTGGTGTTGTCTGTGGAGCCCAATAGTTCAAAACCCAAATCTAAAATTTTAGCAGTTGCCTCTGTGAAATCCACCTCTCCCTTTAATGGAATTCTGGAAGCAAAGAGAAGGTACTGGAGGAGGGAAAAGAGAAAGAATAAGAGGAAAATGAGAGGATTGAGGAAAATACTTTGTCACACAAGCATTGTGTGCTAGTAGAGTAAATTAAAGCTGATCTCTAAGAACAAGGATGCAAAGCTGCCTTTCTGAATGGGTATTATGTCCTATCAAAGACTATTGTCTAGCAGAGCCCATTTCTAACAATGCTTCATTGTGGCCCTTGCAAAGACTAGTTAGTTAAAGTCCAGTTTTCCAAACCCCTTCCTACATTTTCAGGGCTCTCCAGGGCTGGCGGCACACATGGATATTTCTGCTCCTACCAATTCAGGCTACCAACTTGCCGGGCTGTGTAAGTAATGATGGTTTATGCGATTGTTGGATCTAATGCCTGGAGCATTGGCTTGATTTCTCAAACCCTGAGGATTTTGTTCTGCCCAGATTTAGAGAGATGGTTTGAAACAGATCTATCCAGGGGAATTTTCAATCTAACTTTTATTGCAAAACTAGGCAGCCACCTTTGGCCTCACGAGGATATTTAACCCAGATTGACTGAAGATGCTTTTCCTGGAATACTTTACTATCAATACATGAATATATTGAGATTTCTGCTTGGAAAAACTGTGATATGACAACTTCAATTGCAAGCCATGATTTTGTTTTAAAGGAGATCTGAATTAGTTATTCATGATTCAGGAAAGCCTCAAATCTCTGGATGAAAAGAGAAATATTGGTGCTATTGCTGTTAAGATGTTTCTGAGATGTTCAGACTTTGCGCTATACCAGGAAATCTACTGATATTTGAAAATGGAACATCTTCCAAATAACTAGATTTTTAAAAATAACTAGCTATTGTAGTGATGTCAGATTGGCAACAGGAGTGATGGTCTTTCTCATGAACAACCTTCAAATTGATGTTTTCTTCTACAGAGAGGCTGAAGATCTATAATTGGGTTGCTTTTCAGGCCAGATTCTAAATTGGGAAATTGGGTGTTTCTCCAGAAAGGCAAGGGAAGGAAGCTCAAAGTGGTCCAGAAAAAAGGTTTTTTTTCCCCTGTAATCCCAGTAAATAGTATAAGCACATTATCTCTGCCTTTTTCCTCTTAGGACAAATATTTCACAGTCTGCTGTTTCCACCTCTCCTTTGCTCCATTACTTTGCTTTTTAAAATCCATTTTCATTTGCTTGTATGTATACATGTAATGTTGCTCTCTGATAGAATATAAACTCTTTGAGAATAGGAACCACTTTATTTTTGTCTTTTTATCCTGGGTACCTGACATTACAGTACTGGACACATAATGCCTGATAATTCATGCCTGATATTTAGTCAATGCTTGTTAAGTGCCTGAGCAACATAGCAATAAAATCTATTTGCACTGAACTTTGTACTTCCAAATACTTTAACTTATGAGACAGGTAAGACAGTCATATTATCTATATTATACCTTAATTTTCCTTCCCCAAGGTACCAGGAGAAATTAGAATTCACATCTCTTCTCCCTCCTAACTAATCTCACAATGTCAAGACACTTTTGGGGGATCTCAAATTCATGAAATTCTTGAGTTTCCTGAACTAATCTTTAGCAAAGGTGTTTGGATAAAAGCAACAATTTCCTTAGTCATTATCCAATCCCAGATCATATGGCATCTAGAGGGAGGCATTGGTGGCCCTTTCTGGTGAATTCAAAGAAAATTACCTCAACCAACTCATGACACTCTTCTTCTTAACTGTTCTTTTCTTATATTAGAGTTGTTTTACAATCCCTCCACCTTTTTTTAGCCAGGAAGGCTAGAAATTGGTTTCCCATAACTTGTCAGTTTTATTTCTTCCTTTTCTCAACTCAAGCCCAAGCCAGATCAATCATTGACTTGGGTAGGTGGTTCCAACACAGGACATGACTAGCACTGATAATTTGCTTTATCCCAGCAGGGAGCCCATTGATTCTAAACTCTTTGTTGGAGAGGGAGATCAGCTACTCTAAGGTGGGGGACTTGATGGGAGCCAAAGAGAAATAAACAAGACTTCTGGCTGGAGCCTTTGACCAAACTTCCTCTTCCAAATTGGGAAGACTTTGGAAGGCAAAAATGTAATGTCATTTCCAAAGGCTATTCAAGTCTTCCTAAATCATACCACCAAGTTTATTTGTGCTGGTGGTGGGGGTTTTATCAGGGATTTGGAGGATTCTATTCTCCCTTGTTTTTCTTCCCCTCCTCATCTTTTATCCATGAAAGGAATGAAGTAGCATCTTTTTAGGTTAAAGTCACTTCTCAGGAATTTCAGTTAGCAATTAGCAAGGACAGATGAATGTCATGGAATATGTAATGTATGGACCAGGAAAAGAAGTATGTGACTGAGAGTCAGGAGATCTGAGTTCTGGTTTTGTTTGTGCCACCTAAGTAACTGTGTGATAGTGACCAAGTCATTTATCGACTCTAATGTTCTTTTGCTTTCATCTGTAAAATGGTACGTGGTAAAGGGAACATTCAGTTCAACCTAGGTATGCCATGTACTGACCATGTGACATTTATCTGGAAAGTTTTAGAGTGTCACTTATCCTATCTGAATGGCAGCTATGTGGATCAATGGATAGACTGTTGGGCCTGGAGTCAGGAAAACTCATCTTCATGAATTCAAATCTAGTCTCAGACATTTACTAGCTGTATTACCTTGGACATGTCAAGTCACTTAAACCTGTTTGCCTCAGTTTCTTCATCCTGTAAAATAAGCTGGAAAAGGAAATGGCAAATGACTCCTGCATCTCTGCCAATAAAACCCCAATAAGGGATCACGAAGAGTCAGATACAATTGAAAGGACTGAACAACAGAGGTACCTTTCTACTCTAAATTCTAGAATGCTATGATTTTTCTCAAGCTCACACAACTAGTAAGTAATAAATCCAGGATTTAAAGTAGATTTTCTGTTTAAGCCTTCTATAACTGAAAGATATTTGGAGTCACAGAAACTTGTTTCTGCTACTTAATACCTGTATGACCTGAAGCAAGTGGGTCTCAGTTTCCTCATTAGTAAAATCTGGGGTTGAACTACATGTACTCTCTAGAGTTACGATCCTGTGATTCTAAGGCCCCATTCAGTGAGGAATTTATAACACTCTTAACTCTAGGCCTAATTTGTGCTGGCCCCTAAGCCACAACTGCTTCTAAACCTATGATGCCTATTTTGTGTAAGATCCATATAATTTTGTGATTTGGTTTGAATAAATGAATGAATGAATGAAAACATCTATTAAGCATTTATACAGAGTACAAATATAGAGTGCTGCAAATCCTGGGGATACAAACAGAGAAGTCAGAAGTTCCTAGCTCCCAAAGAACTCATATGGTGATGACAACGATAATTAACATATAGTACTTATTAAGTGTCTGACTTTAAAATCATCATCTTATTTGACCCTTACTACAACCCTGGGGGGGGGGTAGATTCTATTATTTTCCCCCTTTTACTGATGAGGAAGATGTAGGTAAGGGATTTGCATAGAGTCAAACAGGTAGTAAAGGTCTGAGACTGGATTTGAACTCGTCTTCCTGGTTCCAGGTCTCAGACCTCTATTCACTGTGCCACCTAGCTACTAATGGGGCAGACAACACAGATTGAAGGTAGCTGCTAGCCAGATAGAAAGGTCTCATAAGTCTTTAGGGTACATCATCTTTATAATGTCATTTCCATAGATGAGATGCCAGTGTCTCTTGTTGAATCATTTGACCGTACAAAGACTTTGGCGGTGAAAACTTTCTCTTCTAGGTCTAGCTGTGCTGTAACCTTGCAGAAGAAGCAGCCAGGCCACATCTCCACACAGGCTGCTTCTCAGGACGAGGTCTATGAGTTCCAGGTTAGAAGCTGATCTGATGCTTTGGAAGGTAGTGCTATTAGCTCCAAGTCTTGAGTTCAGGATCCTGGACTGCCTTGAAGTCCATGGTACTGTTCCATGTTCAACTTATTCTCAGTGAAACTGAGAATAGTTGTTTTACTTTCTCAAGTTTAAAGGCCTTTGATGATTTCAATTTTTTTAAGGGAAAGAGTATAGAGACAGATCGTTTTAAGCTAAGGATCATATTTTGTTAATTTTTTTTTACCAATTTTAGTTGAGTGTGTAAGTTCTCTTAAAGTTTGTCTCTGTCTATTAACTCTCACAGATAAAGTCCTCCAAGGAGACAATGTCTCTGCAATCAATCTATTCAGCATTTTCTAAATCCTTTTGTGCTGTTTTTGCTGGTGCTGAAGGAATCAGGTTATATCTTTAAGGTTATCTCGGCAGTAGGCTTAAGGATTCATATCTAAGCTTTATGAAGCATTTTCTTGACCATATATGCAGTATCCCAAACCTAGCCCCACCTAATTAATGACTAGACAAGTCAAAGTAATCCCTACTTTGTCCCTGGTCTGGAGGTTTTAGAATAGATCACTTTATAGATGCAGGGTAAGAGAATCACTCTCATTGTGCCCCAAACCTTCATGTAGGGGTTCCACTGGTAGAATGCTGATGTCAAGTCAAACCAGAAAGTATTTATTAAGTGCTAACTATATGTCCGGCAGTGTGCCAAGAAGTGGCAATACAAATAAGAAGAAAAAAAGGGTCTCTGACCTCAAGGAGCTCGCATCTAATGGAGAGATCTGGAAAGGGAGTTGGGTAGGAGGAAGAATGGTGGAAGGAGAAGTCTAAGAGAGTCAGGAGCAGAGCCCCAGAGAAGAATGAAAATGGTGAACATGGCTGGCCTGGCCTGGAAACATTTCTTACAATGGAACTTACAGGCAGAACTGTACATCTAAAAGGTGGTGGCTTAAGTACCTGGTGGTAGAATAACTAGGAAAATCTTTATCCTGAACTGGGATTGTGTTTAAAAGCCAAATGTAGAAGAGCAGGCCTCCATGTGATTTTATACACACACACACACACACACACACACACACACACACACTTTGGCATAACTTCTATGTTGAAATGATTGGCTAGTACAACTATGTGCTATTTTCTACTCTAGAATTTCTTGTTCCCCTGATCTATTGTCATTATTGTCTGGCCAAAATCAAAACCTTGAGATAACCCCTACTATCATCCAACTTCTCAAAATGGTTAGTAAAGAAAATCATAAACTATGTCTCCTATCAATTTATTTTATCTACTCTCAACTGGGTCTTAAAAGCTGTAAATAATCTTTTTTTTTATTTTTCCCTGACAGTAGCTATTCCAGATTCATCCACAAGTCCCTCATGGGACCTCACCTTTACAAATAGAGCCATCAAGGACAAACTAGCCCTCTCTTCTGCTATTCCATACCTCAAAGCCCTACACTATGCCCATTTTCTCCCATTTCTTCCATTCTTTGAGGAATAGATGGCTTTTCTCATTTTCAAGGCCAATCCCTCTACTTTTGTTTTTCATCCCATTCTGTCCTGTCTTCTCTAATAGGCCCTTGGACAATTCCCTTTCATCTAAAGTCTATCCTTATCCCTTAGTTTCTTTCCTGATCTCTTCAAACATAAGGGATCTCCCCCATCCCTAAAAAACCCCTTGCCCTGCCCTTCTCTCAAACTGTCATTTTTGATCTCTTCTCTCCTTCATAGTCAAAGTCTGGGAATGCCTTGTCCATATTCCTTGCCTCTACTTCACCTTCCACTCACTTCTCAAACATCTTGCAATCTAGATTCTGATCCCACCATTTTACTAAAACAGTTCTTGCCAAGGTTGTCAATAGTCCCTTAACTGTTAAATCCAATGGACTTTTCTTAATCTTCATTATGTCTGACCTTTTGACAATGTCAACCATACCTACCCCTTCCTCCTAGAAACTTTCTCCTCTCTTAGCGTCAGTGGCACTGCTACTCTGTCTTAGATTTTCTTCTTTATTTGACCACTGTCTTATGGTACGGTAGAAAGAGTTAACCACTTTAGAGTTGGACCTGGGTACAAATTCCCACCTCTGACACTGCCTGTATGACTTTGGAGAACTCATTTATCATCTCGGATTTCAGTGTCCTCATCTGCAAAGGTAGAGGGACTAGATGGCCTCTGAGATCCCCTCCATCTTGAAAGCTATGACCCTTTGCTGGATAAGTACTGGTGGTTCCCAGTATTCTATCTTGCACACACTTCTCTCTTTGTGTTGTCTTTCTTGTGGTCAGCTCATCAGCTCTCCTCTCTATGCATGTGATTTCCAAATCCATATTATCTAGGTCTCCATGTTGCCAAATCTTGGCTGTATATCTCTACCTCTGTATCCTATAAGCATGTCAAACTCAACTTTTCCCAAATGGAGTTCATATTTCTTCAAAACCCTTCCCTATATCTGTTGAGGATACCACCATCCTTCCAGTTGGCCAAGTTCATAACCTCAGTCATACATCCTTAACTCTTCTTTCTTCCTCATTTCCCCAGTTGAGTGATAATTCTTGTGGAGTCTACTTCTACATCTCTCACATCTATCCTCTTCCACTTATGGTTTAGGCCCTGACCACTTCTTGCCTGATTTCTTCCTAATTTACATTTTAGGACCTGCTCACTTCTTATATAATTTCTTCCTAATTAGTCTCCTTGCTTCCAGTTTCTTCCTCCATCAACCACTCAGTTGCCAAAATAATCTTCCTAAAGAACAGATCCAACCGTGTCATTTACTTCCTCCAAAATCTTCAGTGATTGTCTATTTTCCATGAGTTTTCCAATGAATGGCCTCCATAAGCTAGCTGCTGCCTACCTTTTCAGCCTTGATTTATATTATGCCCCTTCACATACTCCATGTTGCAGCCAAATTGGATTACTAACTGTTCCATAAAGTTGACATGCTATCTCCCATCTCCATGCCTTTTCACAAGCTATAAAATTCATTCCTGGAGTATTCTCCCTCCTCATAGTTCCCTCTTAGAATCTTATGTTCTTTTAAGGTTTAATCCAGATGTCATCTTCTGGAGGCTTTTCCTGATTTCCCCCAGGTGTTAGTATAGTCTTCCTGCAAAAATTATTTTGTATTAATATATATGTGTACATATTATGTGTGTGTGTGTGTGTGTATGTGTGTGCACTCAGTGAAATGTAAACTCCTCTAGCCCAGGAACTGGAGTATTTTGCTGGCTATTTTTTTTTTTTTTGCATTTGTATCCCCAGCCTTTAAGAACATAGTAAGTGCTAAATAAATGCTTGTTGACTTGAGTAACAAGAATTGACCCTAAGGTATCCTGCCCTCCCTTCAGGGAAATCCTCTTGGATACAAAAAAACGGTTACTAATTGCTTCACAGATCTATTTTTCATCACATTAAACTAGTGTTAACTGAATGGAGAGCTCTTTTCTAAGACTAAAAAAAAGAAAATTTTGTATCTTAAATAATGAAAACTACAAGTTTAAAATGACATTTAAGATTTGTTTTTTTTCCCCTTTTAACTCAGCCTTTAAAAATAAAAAATCTGGAGCATCATTTTAATTAAAAACAGGGAATTCCTAGGTTCTATTAATGTCTTTTGTTCTCCTTCCTAACTTGTTCTTTGCCACTTTATTCATTCTTTGCCTTTCTCTTTTAAAATCACATTTCAAATCTCACTTTATCCTGCATTCTTTCAGGACTGACTGCTGGGGTGACATTACATGACATTACAAGCTGCTGGAGTTCTCTGAGTGTCAGTTTCTTTCTCTACTTCATAAGATTGTAAGTTTCAAATGAGATCATGTTGACAAGAAGAGAAAGGAAACAAAACCCTCTGGTCCTTTGCAGAAGATCATTTTTGTTCCTTCACTAAAATTTGTTTCCACTCTCTGCTCATTTCTGTGGCAAGTGATTGTTCAATAAATTCCTAATTTCACAAAACACAGATAATAAAGTAGGAAAACTGCTTTCTTTCACATCTGGCTTAAGGCATTCAATCTACCAAATGTAACAAAGCAAGTAATCTCTTAATTACTTACAATTAATTAATTACAAGTAATCTCTACAGTCTATAGGCTACTAGGCAGCAGCTTGGAAGTAGGGAGGCAAGTCCTGTAATGATAAGAGAACCAGGAATCAGAATCAGAAAAGACTTGGGTTTGAATTCCACATCTGACCCTTCCTCATTGTGTCACTATGGAAATGTCATTAAAAGCCTCAGAAGCTCTGCGTACTCAGCTGCAAAGGGAAGTTGATCAAAAAGTTGCTTTGAGGATCAAATGAGATACTTAGTACTCAAACACACATGCGATCTCATCCATTAGTAGGTCCCCTCCAACAAACATAGATCATAACTCATCCATTCCTGCCCACACCTTGGTCATACCACCTCATAAGTCTGCCGCAAGGCATCTACCCACAGGGCTGGAGGCCTTCTTTCCTTCTCCTAACATTCTGAGGGGACCAGGGGAGCAATCTGGCTATTTGTCACTGGAGAATCAAAAGAAATAACGTATATAATGCTATACAAATGTGAATTATTCCTGAGTGTAATATACCTTCTATCCTCAAAGGATTTCTATGTCAAGGACACTGAATTAAAATGCTGGGTCTCCAAGCAGCATTTTGAAATTACAATCCCCCTTAGCCCCTTTAACCATCTCACTATATTTACAGGGTGTTCTAAAAGCTAGAGACATTTTAAACTTTAAAGTTTAAAACTATTTAGGGGTGGAATAGAGGTGGTTCTTATACCAGTGGCTTCACTTTATAACCTTGCAGGAGTAAGCATGTTTTTTTCCCACTTTCCACCTTCTCTACCTCACGAGAAAATAGTTGTGACTTTTTCAAAAGAAACTACAGTACTGACCCCTAAGGTACAAATTGTTTAAAGTGAGAGAACCTCACTATTTATGAGACTTGGAGCTGAAATACTTTTAAATAGGGTGTTTCCAATATAAAGATTTGCTTAAAGCTGCTTATAGCTGTAACTGATTTGGGAGGTGGGTGTCAAACCCTAATTCTGCCACTTAGTAGTGGTCTAACATTGGAGAAGTCAATTAAACTCAATAGGTCTCAGTTTCCTCATTCATAAAATGAAAAGGGAGGAGGTAAAGTATCAATAACCTCTTGGGTCTATATCAGCTTCAACATTCTCTTGGATCTTTGGGACAAGGACAAGTCTTATCTGAACTTGGTATCTCCCTTAGCAGCCAGGACAATGGTCTATTAAGTAGATGCTTGACAAATATTTGTTGACCTGAATTGATTACCGTTATCCAGATTTTTCTTGAATATTCAGTCCTTTAAGATCAAAGTTGAAGGTTCTTCTGTTAACCAAAATTCTAACCCTCATTTTGGGGGAAGGCTGGGAGTATGGGAGTATTGGAAGTATGAAACAACTTCTCCATATCAATTGTCCAAGAAATGAACTATCAATATACTTTAAGTAATCCACTGGATCATCCTCTCTTGAATCCTAAGATGAGAGGTAATACAAATAAAAGTCAAATTTCATACCTATCCATCCTTGGTTTATTAAATGATCAGTTTGGTTGGTCCAGTTCCTATGAACATTCAAGTACAGTAGGCTGCACAATAGGGAAACAAAGGGATCCATTCACCTCAAAGACTTTTTCTTCATTTACATCTGCAAAAGGTTGGGGGGTGGGGGAATTGGCATCTGGAATATCATATAAAGCCTAGTGAGCACAGACAGATAGACACAGAAATGTAAGAGAATCTGTAAAAGACAGAAGTTCACACTTGTCATGGCATCCAGCCTCAAGCAAAATAGGGGTAGGGACCCACAGGTTTCATTGCTTCATGCTGATAGCAGAGTTATGAGACTGAGCAGAGACATGACACTGAGAGAAGCAAATTTGGGAAGTGATGGTAAAAAAGCTGTTCCCAGGAGGATAATGTTTTCTAAAGCCAGGTAGCTAAGGAGATGGAATGCCTGGCCTGGAGTCGGGAGTACCTGAGTTCAAATCTGGCCCCAGAAACTCACTGTGTGACCTTGGGAAAATCATTTAACTTCTCTCTGCCTCAGTTTCTTCAACTGTCAAATATGGGTAATAACAGTACCAGCCTCCCAGGCTTGTTGTGAGGATAGAATGAGATGTAAAGTGCTTAGTGTAAGGACTGGCATGCAGTAGATGCTTAATGCTTGCTCACTTGCCTTGTTCCACAGAGAGACAAGAGGTAGGTGCGTTTTCAATGTAAAAGAACTAGGGAAGGTTGTAGAGCAATTTCAAAGGGTTTTTCCCAGTGAAGCCCGTTCTAGGCTCTCTCAGTGCTAGGTGACTATCTCCTCCCTTGTCTCATTTTGTGCTTATTGATCCGTCATCCATTGGATTATACCAGGCATTACATCATTGCATTATACCATTATTTGGGGCCATAGCCAGCTAGACTTAAAAGATAAAAGTCCACATTTTCATGGAAAAGGATTCTTCTCTAGAACTTCCCTTCCTCTTCCTTTATTTTTAAATTGTCTGTTTTAAATATTTAAGTTAAATTTCCCTCATAGATTGCAAAGTGTGTCCCTTAGGGTTTACTACAATAACCTCCGTTCTGGTCTTCTCTGTAGCATTAAATAAATGTAATGGTACTGTTAAACATTTATTCATCATCATCAATCTCAAAAGCTGCTGAATAGAACAGAAAATGGAATAAATTTCAATCCAGTCATCTAGAACAGTGGTTCCCAGTGTATGGGACACAGACTACATGTACACACCAAACACTGTCATTTTGATTTATATTGATAAGAAAAATATGTGCCCCAGGAGATTAAAGGGGGAAAATACCTTCTATAGCTTGAATCCATCTATCTTACATATAGATATATTAGTATTTTTATAAATACTTACAATTGATTAAATAGCATTGTGTTTAGAAATAAATATTTATTAAGTGGCAGGAGGGCACCTAGGTAGCACAGTGGATAGAGTGCTTGGCCTGGGAGTCAGGGAGACTCATTTCCTGAGCTTAAATCCAGCCTCAGACACTTATTAACTGTGTGACCTTAGGTAAGTCACTTAACCTTGTTGGTCTCAGTTTCTTCATCTGTAAAATGAGCTGGAGAAGGAAATGGCAAACCACTCCAACATCTTTGACCAGAAAACCCCAAATGGGGCCACAATGAGTCAGACACTACTGAGAAACAACAAAAAGTGTACTAGGCGCTTGTGGTAGAAGCACAAATCTAGGTACAAGTCCCTTCCCAAAGAAGCTTACATTGGGGCTCAACATATACACAAATTAAATAAATATTGTGTACAGCTATATTGATATAGGTACATATACATTCATACACACAATGCTTTTAGAGTAAGGGACAAGGGAAATCAGGAAAAGTCTCTTATAGGAAATGGTACTTGAGCTGAGCTGAGGAGGGATTTCGGAGTTTAAAGAGGCAAAATTAAGAATAGATAATATTTCAGCAGAGAAGAGAGAATATGAAGATACCTAGATAGCTCAGGGAATACAACACGGGGCCTGGAGTCAGGAAGACCAGAGTTCAAATCTAGCTTCATATATGTACTAACTGTGTGACCCCAGACAAGTTATTTAACCCTATTTGCCTCCATTTCCTCATCTGTAAAATAAGCTGGAGAAGGAAATTGCCAACCACTCCAATATCTTTGTCAAGAAAATTCATATAGAGTCACAAAGTGTTAGCTACAACTAAATGACTAAACAGCACCAATAGAGGGTATATTGTTAGGGCCCAGAGAAGGGTCAGAAGTATTCACCTATGATGAGAGAATCCTAGAAAGAAAAAAATACAAATAAAACGTTTATGAGGTTGTGTGCTAAGCTCTATCCTTGTAATCAAAAGACTTGAGTTCAAATCCTGACTGCCACTTATTAGATCCATAACCTTGAGTTGTCATTTCAGCTTTCTCAGGCTCATGTTCCTCATCCAAAAAATGGAAATCAGTCAGTCAATACGTATTTATTAAGCATGTGTTAGGTTCTGGAGATAGGATAAATGCAAAAATGAAAGCCTGTCCCCTCAAAGAATTTATATTCTATTAGAATCTTAACCTATCAGGGTCTGAAAGGACTTCAGAAATAGAGTCCAAATTGTAAATGAATAAGAAACTTTCCTACAATCTATCCTACCAGAGGTCATCCAGCTTCTCCTTAAAGGGAACAAACCCATCATGTAAGGAATTAATCCGCCCCATCCATTGCCAGTCCAGAGGCCTCCGTGGTCAATTATGAGGATCTGATCTGCTTAGGAAGTACTGAGACATCCCAGTTTACAAATCTTCTCTCCATCTGACCTGGGATTTACCCATCTGGTCACCTACAAGGGAAAAAGGGAGATGGAAATTTTCCCTGGGCCAAACTCTAATGTCATTCACCTACAAGAGCTACTAGATTACCTTTTATCATTGGATTTTAGATTGAGGGCTAGAGGGGGTCTTCAAGATAACTAATCCAATTTTCTCGTTTTACTGAGACTCTTACTGAGATGGGAAGTGATTTGCCCAGGGTCAAATAGTCAGTAAAAGAGTCAGGATTTGAACCCAAGCCCTCTGATTCTGGAGTCCTGAATTTTTTTTTCTACTACAGGATCTCAGAGAGATGACCTCCCATCCCAGAAGCATTGACTGATGCCAACATCACGATTCAGTGTCTTAACCCTGCCATTTGTCTTTGTATTGACAGAATTTAGAATAGTACCTGGCATTTGGCTGTTGTTTAACAAACAATTGAACTCAGTAGTGCTTTTAAATGAATTTTAATTAAATTATTACACTTTCTTTAAGTTTCTGTCAAATTGAAATATTCCAGAGACATAACACGTCTAGACAATCATGGAGCATGTAGACCCAGAAAAGAGAAAAGAAAGGAATGGGGGAAATGGTGACTTTCATGAAACAGATCTCAGTAACAACTGACATTATTACAAAGCACTTTAAGGTTAGCAAAACACTTCCCATACATTATCTCATTTGACACTCACAATGACTTGGCAAGGTTAATGCTAGGGCCATTATTAACCCCATTTTACAGATGAGAAAGCAGAATCTGAAAGAAATCAAGTGATTTGCCCAGGGTCACACAGTTAATAAGTACCTGAAGTGGGATTTATTCCTGGGAAATCTTCCTAACTTCAAGTCTGACTTTCTGTACATTTCACTGCATTATGATTTGGGGAATCTGACTAAGTAATTTATTCTCTCATTGGGATACATAATTTAGGAAACTAGAATTTGGAGAAAACAGTGCTGAGGACAACTGGCTGTTGAACATCTTTAACAAATCCTACCTCCTTCAAGCACTAGAGGGCATGTCATTCAAACTAAATTGTACTATGGAGACAAGCATAATGGAGACTTTGAAGACATTAGTTAAATTTGCTGTTAGGCCTAGGAAGGTGGGACCTTCTTTAGTTGAGTATTTATTAGTATCCTCATGATATAGATGTGCATCATTTTCAAAGTGCTTTATATATTTTAAGCCAGATTACTATCTGGCTTAATATTAATGGCCTCCTCAACCATTAATTACTCTCTGGTTGTACAGGTCATCTATTACCAGCACAACAAGGCTCAAAAAGTTTTCCCAGAATAATCTTATGAAGTAGGTAATGATGCATTATCATCCCCATTTTAAAGAAAAGGAAACTGAGGCTCAGGGAGGTAAAATTATTTGTCTATAGCTTTAACAGCTAGTAAACAAGGAAAGCTAGGATGTGAACCTAGGTCTTCTGATAAAATACTATTAGAGCACAAATGTTCATTAATAATAAGAGAAAGAGACATCAAAAGAAAAAAAAAAGAACCTGGTCAAGATGACAGGACATAGGAATAATTAGTGTTGAAGGGGTGTGGAAAGACAAGCAAACTAATGTGTTTTTGGAGGAACTATTTGAATCAACATGATCATTCTTTAAGTAATTTTTAATTATAGTGCAAGTCAGGTATCTAAAACGTCTATAGCCTTTGACCTAGTCATTCCACTGTTAGATAAAACTAGCATTTATGTAGGTAGAATTTATATAACACTTTAAACTTTACAAAGCACTTTATAAATACCATATAATTTTAGACTTACACCAAATCTGAAAGATAGACAGATGAGGAAAATGAGGCAGTTGGAGATAAAGTAACTTGCTCAAGGTAGTAAGTGTCTGAGGCTGAATTTGAACTCACATCTCTCTGACTCCAGGTCCAGTACTCTATATATGATGCCTCTCAGCATACACCTCAAAGTCATATATATAGTTTAAAAAGACTTATGATAAGTTATTTATCCATTTTGTGGCAAAAAAATAATAAAGAACAGAGGCTAACACTTGTTGTAGGTTATAAAGTTGTAAGACAAATTGGGTACATTATCCCAATTTAATATATTTCTCTATATTATAGAGATAGGAACTAGACCTGAGGTTTTATTCATATACAACATTCTAACAATGCAAATTGGCCCCTTCTGCAATGTATAGTCTTAGAGCTTTCTAGAAAACTTAAAAGTTAAAGCAGTCAATTTTAGAAATATTTCTAAATTTTAGTTTATTCTGATATTAACAAACACTAAAAAGAGAGTATTTCCATAAGCAATGTAGAAAACAAGGTTTGTATGTAAAACTGATAATCTCTATTAGCTTGCTTTTTTAGAGCGTATACAATAAATTCAACATACTACTTTAAAAGCTATTCCGTTTGTGTTCCCTTCTGAACTTCCTTCTGTTCTATTCTGTGCAATTTTTTAAAATGTTTCAGTGGTTTTATTTTGTTTCTTTTGCGGAGGAGAGGAGTGACAATATTTCTAGCCCCCCTCTTTCTCCCAATAAAAATAGAAAAATACAATCCTGTAATAAATAAATGTAGTCAAGTAAGATGCAACAATTCCATACATGTGTCATGTACATCCAATTCTCTACCTTAGGTCTCTTGAGAAATGAGTGAGCATGGTTTGTCATAGGTTCTTTGGAGTTGTGGTTGATCATAACGTTTATCAGAGTTCTTAAGCTTTTTTTGTGTCTCCCCTATTAAAATCCTGGCAGAATCAATTTCTCTTCTGTCCCTAACCCTCCAGCAGACATGACAGCTACGAGCACTTGGCCCCTAGTGCCAAAGAGCTTGCCAACGCCAATGTAAGACTGGACCCAAAGTACCTGACTTCTCCTTCTGCTTTGTCTTTCTTTCCCTAAGCATAGGTACCTGAACAGTAATCCTAAGAAATGAATTTTTCTAGCTTTGACTTTGATATGTGAAGGTTCCAAAGTTAGATATTGATTTGCCCAACCAATTGTGTTTTTTGTACCATTTTCTCAGAGGCTAAGGTCACCCCTGTCAGGTGGTGCTATAGCCAATAGGATAAGGTTAAAACTATATCTGGCTGGCCAGAAAAAGTCTGAGATGAATCTAAAGTCTGTGTTCAACAACCCAGGTCTCAGGGGGTCTTTCCCTGTAGGGGAGACCATGATAAAGATGGTGAGTTATTATTTCATGAATTAGGTACTTGTCAAGGACCACTTATGAGTCTTTTCTTTTTGAGACAGCTATGTGGCATTGCAGATAGAGCTCTAGAACTAGAGTCAAGAAGACCTGAGTGCGCATCCTGACTCAGATACTTAACATCTGAGTACCCCTGGGCCAGTCACTTAAACTCATCCCTAAAATGGGGACAGTGATAATACCTATCTCCCATAAATGATAAAATGAGATAATATTTGTAAAATGCTTTGCAAAATTAAAATGCTTTATAAATGCTAAGCTATTATTATTTTGTGTCTTAATCATGTCTTTTATAATGGAGGAAATACACAGTTTTCCTATACCTGATATCTACTATTTTGTTCAAAGTGAATACCTTTTCTAGAAAAGAAATCCTTTTTACTTTTTAGTTTAATTGGCATCGTAAATATTTTCTCTATCCCTTTAAGTCTAGACAATTAGCAAAACGATAAATCAAGCTCTGATTTGTAGCCTTTGGTAATTAAGAAGATCCCTTTTAAGAGAGACCTAGGCATCCCTAAATTTTATCGTAGACATTTTCTCCAGTGCAAGTTGGAGTGGGCTTCAGTGAGAAAGAAAGGACAAGAAAGAGCCTAACTCACCTTTTTTAGGGGCCAAGGACTGAACCCAGTCTGTGTGATTGTAGACTAGGAGCCGCTTTGTGAAAAGTACACATCCCCCCCAACTCTATCTCCCGTAAGAATAACATCAATATTCCTGTTCACAATCACAGAGACAATTCAATGTAATGGAAACAATGATGGGCCTGAATTCTAGTCCTGCTACGCCATTAGTTGGGTAACCTGGATCACATCGTTCCATTTTTCCTCAGTTGTACAGTAAGATTGGATTAGATGACTCCTATAATTCCTTCTAGCTATAATATGATCTGATACTAAATGTTAAGGCACTTCCCTACTGGAATTCTGGTTCAAATGGAGCATTCTGAACAGTATCTGCTTCCTTCATTTGTTTAACGCTATGGAACTTTCACATTCTGAAACATCATATATAAATCGTGACATAGAGAAGCTGAAAGAAAAAGGAAACTTGACAGAGAATTGGTACATTACAAGAGCTGAATGAGGCCTACGTGTCTCACGTGGTCAATGGGTTGATTCGTTTTGCTTAACTCTATTGATATAGAAGAGTGCTGGATTTCAATGGGGAAGATTGAAAGCCAAATCTTATCTCAAGCATATTAGCTGCATGACCATAGGCCCTCTTCTAAGCCTTGGTTTTCTCATCTGTAAAGTAAGAACAGAGGTAGCTACGTGGCTCAGTGGATGGACCATTGGACCTGGAACCAGCAAGACTCATCTGTATAGTTTAAATCTCATCTCAGACACTTGCTAGCTGTGTGACCTTGGACAAGTCACTTAAATCCTGTTTGCCTCAGTTCCCTCATTTGTAAAATGAGCTAGAGAAGGAAACAGCAAAGCACTCCAGTATCTTTGCCAAGAAAATCCCAAAATGAGGTCATGAAGAGTTGGACACAACTGAAATGATTCGACAACAAAAAGTAAAAATGATAACCTACCTTCATGGGTGGGGTTGTTTTGGGAATCACATAAGGTCATACATGTAAAGTGCTTAGCAAACTTTAAAACTCTATATAAATGATAGCTGTTACCATTCATTCTGTATTACAAGACAGCTAGGGCAGAGTTGTGCTGAAACTAATTGTTAAAGTAAGGGCTTGGTTTATTGTTTTGATTGTCTAAACTTGATAGAGAAAATATTAATAATGAAGAGTAAACTTAGAAGTGTGTCCTAGATTATTTTTTTCCTGGAAAGCCAGTTGTTAAATTTTTACTAACGTATCCCTAGCTGGGAGGCACTAGTAAATGACAGAATCATAATTTTTTTTTATAAGGAAAGATGAAAAAAAGGAATCTGGCAACTCCCAAAGTATGAATGTTACCAGAGAAATTTCTGAAATTTCCACTTTTGTTTTAGAGGGGAGAAAAAAATCTTTTCTTTCTCATGTGCTTTAATGAATGCCTGAAGATCAAGAAGAAACTGAAAATATCTTGGAGGCAAACTTATAGAGGGGAGGTCTGGAATATAGTATTCAGCACTTAATGAGTATTGTCAAGTGAAAAGTTAGGGCCAGGGGACATCTACCAAAATTGCTCATCTGCAGAATGGCAATGCATATTTATATACAAGGGAATATGAGTTTAACCGAAGTGGCCTCCAAGTTAGTAACGTTTATGCCAGTGGAGTGAGCAGTTTCTCTAAATACAATAGAACCTCTGCCACTTTGAAGATAAGCTCTCACAGGCAGCTTAAAACAATAATTCTGTACTTTCTTTCCTGTTTCTAGATTTATTTTAAGTATTAGTATAAAATGTCAGAGAGGCTGATAGCAGCCAGATCAGTTTGTATAAAAATCAACTGCCTGTTTGTAGTATATTACAGCTATATTTGACACAGGAAAGCATTTAATCATGAATGCTATCAGCACACCACACCCACCTTTGTGAGGACCCTTATAGGCTAGATTTATCACTGTGAACTTGAACTGGATAGACAAGTAGTGATGGATAGGACAGGCTGCTTATGAGAAGTTAGGGTTAAAAGTGGATTGTCAGTAACTCAGCTACTAAGATAAAGGTTAGGTTTGTAAAGCCTCTTCTCAGTAAAGGCTCTTACATATGGCCTGGTTTCCATGACAGGCAATTGAGGTTTGACAGAATAAATCAAATGAACTGATTACAGGTGAAGGTTCTATTTCTTCATCCAACCTTCACTTCCAAAGGCTTTCTATGTTCCTGTGACTTATAAACAGGCTAGTCCTCTTTACAAGATTTTTTGCTTAGTGTTTTTCAGGACAATACTTCATATAGGGCTTATCAATGCAATTTACCATGACTTTTACCTCTGGGGCAAAAAAAAGCTTCTTACTTACCTCTGAATTCATTCCATATTTGCATATGTAGCCAATCTACTTTGAAGGACAAAGAATACATTCTTTCTTCAGTCCTTCTAGAGGCAGTAAGTTCTCAATGTATGTCAACTGATTAAATGAATGCTAAAAGATTAAAGCATCTCCATATTGAAATAATGGGGAACAACTTGGTAATATATCATCTGATAACAATATACCAAATTTTCTCTATCATACAAAGAGAATAGTTTACTGGAAAGGATGAAGTTGGTAGGGAATGGTTTAAAAAGGAAACCATAAGAAGCATTAGCATTGGAAAACACTTGAAGGCCACATCTCCTCAGTAAAATAGGTGGCAGCCATGTATGAAAGACTGAAATCTATTCGTTCAAAGAACTTCTGATACAATTAAGCAATAAGTATGAAGGGAATATGGAATCACAAAGAGGGAACCAGAAAAGAACCTTAGAGATCATCTAATCCAAGCCTCTTATTTTGCATATGAGGAAACTGAGGCACACAGAACTGAATGATCACATAGGTACCATGTGGCAGAACCAAGATTTGAAACTAGAGCCTCTTATTCTAAATTCAGCCCATTTTCAACTACTTCATACTGCTCATTGTGAAGAATGTCTCTAAGGAGGTACACCAAGTCACAGGGGAAGATGTTGGAGTTGGATGAAAGGATAAAAGAGAAGGTTGAATGAAAGTACTGGATTTTCTGCAGGGTTATAACCTGCATCCAAGGAGAAAAGATAATTGGGAAACTTTAAACTTCATCAAGTTACAGTTCATATATGCTATTTCTATTAGTTGGAAATGCCTGTCTCTTCAAGATAACAATTACTTTCTCCCATGGTATGTTGTTAAATGTTTAATGATGGGCTCTCCAAAAAATCCAAGGCATATTTTAGTTTAATTTGCATTCTTAACATTTTCTCCGTCACTTTTTAAAGTCTAGACAAACAACAAACTAATATCAAGTCTTGATTTGTAGGCTTGCTGGTATCTGAGATGTATATGCTTACACTAAATGTAGCCTATGTGAAATTACTCCAGTAGCCCTGCCGTCTGCCAACTATGGCAAGATCAGTCATACTGCAAAGCTTCTCTTCTGAACATCGGGGCAATCCAAATGAACCACAGAAGAGGAGATGGTGTTGAAATTAAGGTAGTTCACTTTTATTAAGTATCCTAGATGATAGTTCGTTGTTGTTTTTGATTTTTCCTCTTCATCTGTTTCATTTTTCTCCTTCTAACATGTAGTTTTCTTTGCTCTCATTTCATTTTCAAATTGTTTCCTTTTAATTTTTTCCAGCAATCACTGTCGTTTGTTCTCCTTCCTCACTAATCACACTGCCTGTTTAATAGCTTTGGGGTTTGTTATAGGGTGTTTTTTCTGAGCTACCCTTTATTTGGTGCATTTTCTTCCCACTTTTGTTTATTTCTTTCCTCCCCATACTGAAAGAAAGGACATAATTTACTGGTGAAGAAATGACACCATTACAATATCTTGATTTTCATTGGGAAGAGCTGTCATCTACTTTTCTGACTATAGCCTTACATCAGAAATGTTCATTAGATGGATGTTCCAGTAAAAGTAGAGAGAGAATCAGACTCAGTTTTAGAAGCAATCTTAGAAGTCATCTAATTCAACATCCCACCCAAAGCAAGAATCCCCTCTTCCAGTTCTACTATCTAGTCATCCAATCTCAATTTGAATATTTCCATTGACTAGGAGCTTACTACTTTAGAGACCATTCCATGGCTGAACTTTTTAATTTAGAAAGTTTTTTATGTTGAACTATAATACCTACTCTTTAGTCTTCCCTCTGCCCTCTAAAGGCAGCCCTCTGAATGGAGAGAGTGATGGATTTGAACCGAAGACCAGAGTTCAAATCTTGCTTCCCATATTTCTTGGTTATATGATAATGAATGTCATATACATACATACATATATATGTATGTATATATACACTTACATACACATATATATCTCAGTTACCTTGTTTGTAAAATGAGAACTTGGTTGCTATGCTCATCAAATATGATAATGTAAGTAAAGCATTTTACAAACTTTAAAACCTTCAAACCTAAAATTCCTTTTTGCGGTTCCTCTTACAGGACACTCCATCTCCTGACTCCATGCTTCTTCTATGGCTATCCCCCATGCCTGGGATGCTTTTCCTCCTCACCTCTACCACCTGGCTTCCCTCAAAACTCAACTTAAATTCCACGTTCTAAGAAGAGATTGGCCAAAATGCTGAAGCAGGAAGCAGTACAGCAAGTTGCCCTACCTACAACTCCTCTAAATAGATCTAGAAAATGCACCAAACCAAAACCTCATGGAAACCTAAGAAAAAAAATCAGTGGGTCATTTCTCCAGTCCAACTCAGCGCACAGAGATAGACAAAGAAGTCAATGGATAGCCAGCAAGGAGCATGCAGATTTAACTGCAGTGAAAGACTATGTACCAGGGTTTCCAAGTATTCCTGATGAAAACACCATAAAGACATTGAAATGTAAATTCAGCAGTCAAGAGAATCATAAAAAGGTAAATATAAGCAAAGAATCATAAGGAACTAAACAAGGATAAAATGTTTTTTGTTCTAATATGAAAAGTTGATACTCTGTCTTCAACAGAAGTCATAGATGGAATCTAATCAGACAGAAGGCCTGGGAATAGTTCTGAAATGTCTTGATCTTAGGAGAAAAGTGGAAGAGGAAATATACTGCAAGGCATGAAAGGCAGAAAAAGGTTGGGAAATATCTCATATAATCAGGATGAGCAAGGAGAAGTCTATAAATAAAAAGGAAGGGATGGGGGAGCAGGAGACAGTAACTTCATTCTTATCTGTACTGTTTAAAGGAGGGATGAATATACACATAGTTAGGTATACAAATACACATCAGTAAACAGAAACAGCAAGAAGAGGTGAAAAAAGATAAAAAGGAATAAGAGGGTAAATTAAGGAAGGAGTTAATCCTAATCAAAACAAACTCTAAAAAATTTTTTTTAATAGCTGCTCTTATGGAGAAAAAAAAGAATTAGAAGCTGAAGAGTGCCCATTAATGGGAGAATGGCTTTATGTATTTGTAAATATGTATGGACTTTTCAAAAGTGTTATTTTTTTTATATTGAACTATAATATCTTACTCTTTGATCTGCTCTCTACCCTTTGAAGGCAGCCTCACATAATGGAGAGAGTATTGGACTTGAAAGACCTGGCCTCAAATCTTGCCTCCAATATTTCTTGGTTATATGATGATGAATGTCATATACATATATATATGTACATATATATGTGTGTATATATATATACATACAAAAAACCATGTATACCTCAGTTTCCTTGTTTGTAAAATGGGAACTTGGTTTTTGGTTATTGGCTAATAAGATATGATAATGTAAATAAATCACTTTACAATCCTCAGAGTGCTTTATTCTTTCTTACTGTTCTTCACACAGGATACTCCATCTCCATCTTCAGGTTTCTTTGTGGTCTACAAGTCTTTTTCCTCTTTTCTCCTGAATCATGCTTTCCCATCCTCCCCTTTTCCCTCTATTGCACTATAGTCACTAGGTATCAGAGTGTATGCTGATCTAATTTGGAGGATCTTAAACTCTTTGTAGAATTTCTCTACTTCTTCATCCTTAGCCACTAATGTTTGATGTTGGTGCATAAACTGCAGTTATTTTCATGGTAGTCTTTTCACAAATGCTTATCATTAGAATTGCAAAACATGATGACTGGACTTCCTTTGAAATAATGTTTCTTGTTGGCTTTGGGCATATTATAAATGCATTCCACCAATTCCTTGCTTTGATTCTCCAATGAGAATCTATGAGAAATCTTCCATTTAGGTGAAACTTCCTTATTTCTTCTATTTATTCCACAAAGTTCTCCTGTAATGCCTCATGCTGTCATGGAGATGACACTGAGTTCTTAAGGGCACATCAATAAATTACAGGCTTTGGCAGTTTCTATCATACTAGAAAGTCTTCAAGTAGAGCCAAGCACTGGGGTGACTCTGTCTTATGAGAACTTAGCCTAGCTAAGTAAGGAGAGACACATGAATTTTGGGACCTTGGTATCCCATGATACAAAGAAAAATACAATATTAACCACAGTTCTACAGGGCTCCCTTCTAGTTCTGCAATGATGGTGCCAGAGGAAAAAGAAGGCAGAGGGCACTAAGAATCACATAGACTTTGGATCTATCTGTAAACTTTATTTTATTTATTAGTACTCTGAATGTGATAACTGATCAATGACTAATGAATGGACTTATTGCTGAAGGAACTGAATCACATGAGTCTTGATATTCTTACCCCTTTGGACATTCCTTTAAGTATCTGAAAACATTATGTCATCCTTACTAACCCCTCCAGGCTAAGGATTTCTTATTTTTTTGACTCTTCCTCATATGACATTATTTCCAGACATTATTTCCTTATCTTCATGGTTACTTTTATAAAGTTTGCCAATGTGTCTCTTAAAGTGTCCAGATATAGAAACAATACACCAGATGTGTTCTGACAGGTGCAGAGTATGGTGAGAATATTAACTTCCTTCATCTGAATAGAATACTTCTGTTAATGCAACCTAAGACTAGATTAGTTTTTTTTAAAGCTGTATAATACTATTGTACAACATATCTCATGAAGCCTGTGGCCAACTAGGAGTTTCCTGTTAATTGAAGGTATTTGAGTAGAAGATGGATGATTTATCTGTCAAGGAAGTCATAGAAAGGGTTCAATCACTGGGTGGGAAAGTAGATTATATGCTCTCAGAAGTTCCCTTTTAATATTAAGATTTTATTGAAACTTCCGGATCCTTTTCATGTGAACTGCTATTAAATTAGATCTCCCTCAACCTGTACCTAGGTAGCTGATTTGTTTTTAATCCTAGGGACAGGACTTTACATTTATCCCTGACAAATTAAATATTTCTAGTTTAGAGTCATAATTGTAGCCTACAAAATATTTTCAAATTCTATAATTCAATTTGTTTATGATCAATCTCAATTTTATCATAGATGAATTTGCTTATATACTATTATTGCTAATATAATATTATTCTATTATTATATAATATTATTGCTAATAATACTTCTTAATGATGCTAATATCTTCATATAAACAATTGAATAAAAGAAAAAACAGAACAGAGCCCTACAATATGCCAATAGAAACTATTCTCCAGATTGAAGTCAATTCTCTTCCATTTGACTTTGCAGAATGCCGCTATGATGAAAGTGAACATCTTTTTTAAGCATTATTCTCTGATATTATAAGGCAACATTTAATTTTTTAAATTAAGTATGTATTGTCTCTTCCTCTTGCCTCCTTTCCTTCAACCCTGGGGGTGGGTGGGGGAGTAAGACAAATATAAATTTGAAAAAGACAAAACAAATTCCTACATTGACCATGTGCAGAAATGTATGTCTCATTCTACATCTTGAATCCATTACCCCTCTGCTGGGAGGTCAGTAGTATTCATCATTGTTACTTTGGAATTGTGATTGGCCATTGAATTAATTCATCATGGTTCTTAAGACTCTTAAAGTTCAGTTTATGTAATACTGTTATCATTATGTAAATAATTTTCCTGTATCTGCTCATTTCATCCTTCATTCATCTATATGAGTCTCCCAGGTTTGTCTGGAATTGTCCTTTTCTTCATTTCTTACAGCATAATTACACTTTATTACATTACCGTACCATAATTGGTCCAGCCATTCTCTAATTAATAGGCATCCCTTGGTTTCCAGTTCTTTGCTACATAAAAAATTCCCTCCGTGAGTCCTTATCCTCATCCTTTGATCTCTGGGGTATAGGCCCAGTAATGGTATCATTGGTTATGCATGTCTTTTATCAGTAATAGAATACCTCCCATTCCCACTTTTGTCACTAGGTAGAAAGATGACCAAGAGATCTATCAGGGTCTCTCATGTCATATTAAAATGCCAGTTGCTTCCAGCAATGAGTCGCCACATGACTGGAAACAGCCCTAAGATTTCCAGATAGTAGACTTAAACCAAATAGTGACTGTCTGTGCATGGTCCATGCAATGACACAAGGACTGTGGTCAGTATTGTGGTGAACTAGCAACTCTCTAGCACCTAAAAAGGAGAGGAATTACAGATTGTAACAAATGTTTATGATGATTTTGTCTGCATGCCATCAAGTCTAAATGGGAACCAGGGAAGACAGAGGAGAGTGCCTGCCCTACTCTATAATGGGTCACTCCATAATGGTTTAGGGTCTGAACCTCAGCTCCTACAGAAGGATTCTAAAAGCAAATGTTTTAAGATGGAGGAGGTAAGGTGCATGTATCCCTCCTACCCTCTAATAGTACCATCTAGACTGACTGTCCTCTCTGCTCTTTCCTTGGGCATTCAGGCTGCAAGCAGGAGCACTATGGCCCTTTATGTAGGTGAGGAGTTTCTCTCTTCTGGGAAGCATTTGCCAGACTGAGAAGACTAATAACTAATGCTTTAGGGAGTACCTAAAAATTCAGACAATAGAGTTGAGAGAAAGAAAGGAGATGTACTTTCTTTAATACAGAATGGTTGAAGGACATTGATAGATCTATAAGATCACAGAATCATTTTTTCTGGCCTGGCACATTGTAAGTTTATAGAGTCTAACATTGTAAATTTATAGATGAGGAAACTAAGGCTGAAAGGATCAGCAACTTGCTGGTGGATACAGCAACAAAACTAGCACATTTCCATACACATAGAACAGAAAAAAATGTCCACAAATCTCTACTTTGAGTAATTTGCTTTAAATATATATATATGATTTGCAGGGGATCACAATAAATTCCATATGTAACTTTTAAAGCTGTCCTGCATATGATTCTTTCTGGCTTTCCTTCTCACAACTGATGCTTCAAACAAAGTTCTCTGACTCCAAATCCAGAACTCTTTTAACTACATCATTCAATTCAACAAGTATTCAGTAAGCCTATTCAGTCAAATACATTTTGCTAAGGGCTGGAGATAACAAAGATGAAATAAGACCTAGTCTCTGACCTCAAATCAAGCACAGCTACCAACTGATGAATAACTTAACTATCAATGGGACACAGATACATACTTACATGCATACACACACACACACACACACACACACACACACACACCTACCCCATCAAAAATTGAAGCTGGAGATGGGATAAAAATAAACAATCTTTTCTTAGTGACAGATGGTTGCAACAGCAATTGAATTCCTTGGGTTAATAATCAACATGAATTCGATACTGAGAATTCCATTCCAAGGTGAAATCTTGAGAAGCATAAAATTCAAGATAGTAAAGGAAAAAGAAACATTTGAAATGCACGTTTCCATTTAGATAGCAAGAGTTTGAAGAAGTTGGTTAATTACAGCCTCACATCATCTCTATCATCAAACTCAAGATTTTCCTTCAGGGTCCAAGGGTTGAAGGAAAGTGAGTCTCCTAACACAATCATGAAAGTTAGGTTCACAGAGTTACTTGTTGCTTTGGGCTACAGCAAGAGCTGACCTTAATAAACTGGAAAAAAAAATGAAATACAGGCATCACTTGTGAGTCTTGGTAACAATCAACCCTGGTGATATAAACAGGTTTGTAGATGAGACATGGTTCCTGCTCATCAAAATTTACCATTCTGATGGATTGACCAACACTGGAAAACAAGAGAAATGTATTCATTCAAGAATCTGTGAATATTTAGTAAACATTACTGGACAGGGTACTGGACTTGGAATAATGTAGAACTGCTTCAGATATTCACTAGCTGTATTACTCCAGGAAAGTCACTAACCTTTCTTGGACACAGTATCAGACAATAAACATTTACTAAGTACTTACTATGTGCCACACACCTAGAGTTAATAGCACCTACCTCACAGTGTTTATATGAGAATCAAATGAGATAATATATGTAAAACCTTTTGTAAATCTTAAAACCCTATAGAAATGTAAGTTACAATAATGATATTGTTATTATTGAAAGAAAATTTGGAGGAAAAGAAAATATGGGATTTGAGTTCATATAAAATGTTGATACATAGGAACCCAAATCTATTTGAACTCATAATATCATGAGAATGCTAACCAACCCCACAGAATATTGGGATTCTAAAGTGGCTAAGCACTGGCTCAGTTCAATTCAGCAAGTATTTATTAAATGTTTTCTGCATGTAAGGCAGGTAACGTACTGTATGCTGGGGATGCAAAAACAAAATACAGGAGAGTCTCTCCACATGAGCTTTATATTTTAACCAAGGGATTGGAAACATTAGTACAGATAAGCAAATACAACATAGTTTGAGGAAAGAAGAGAGTACTAAGGGCATCAGGACAGACTAACCAGAGGAGGTTCTTCTGGTAATCAAATAAGGAAGGAATGTATTCTCTACCCATAGAACTAATTATGCCACTAAACAATGTTAGGGGATTGTGGAAGTTCAGTAACAGCTAGTAGGTCAGAGTTTTTTGGAACACCGTATTTGAATAGGAGGAGTATAAAATAAGGATGAAAAGGTAGGCTGGAGACAGCACATGGAGAGTTTGAAATGCTAAGAAATGCTGAGAAATCTATATTTATCCAGGAAGTCCTAGAGATTTTTAAGCAAGGGCCTGAGACAGTCAATTCTGGACCTTAAGACTTCTCCCTCCCCACTATTATGTAACACAGTTCCAGATATGCTAGATAAATCCATACAACCAGAATAAAATCAAATAAATGGTATACTAGAGGAGACAAAACTATCTTTATTCAGGTAACATGATGGTATTCTTGGGAAAAAAAATCCCGAAAAAAAATTAAGAAACTATTTGAGATGACTAACCGCTCCAGCAAGACCACAGGATATAGCATAAATACATACCAATTATAATTAATTGTATTCAGTACTAACAAAAACCAGGAAGAAACAATAAGAGGAATTCCATTTAAAATAACTACAAAATACATAAAATCTCAGGCCTTAGGAATATTATTTTGGCAGCTAGGTAGAGGACAGGTCTGAGAGGAAAGAAACTAGAAAGAGGAAGTAGAATTAGGAAATCATGACAATTGTCCAGACAGGATTTAATGGGGGCCCAAACCAGGATCTTGCTGATATTAGGAGAAAGAAGGAGACAGATGGAGTGATACTGTTCAGCACAATGATCAACCATTATTCCAGAGGACAATTAAAAAATGCTACCCACTCTTCTGGTAGAGGCAATGAATGGAATAATATGGAGACATATTTTTTTTTTTGGACGTAGCTGAGATCAAGGACAACAATGTGGCAGCCTAGCTCATAGAGCAGTAGGCTTGGAGTCGTGAAGCCCAGAATTCAAATCTGCCCTCAGATAATTACTAATTGTGCCACTCTGGGCAAGTCATTTAACCTGTTTGTTCTATTGTAAAATGGGGTTAATGGCACCTGTCTCACAGGGGCGTTTTGAAAATCAAATGAGATAGTATTTTTAAAGCATTTAACAGAGTACATGGCAATAGTAGGTGCTATATAAATGCTTATGTCCTTCCCTTAATATGGGGATGATTATTTCTGTTTTTTAATAAGTTTTTATAAATTTTGTTTGCAAATAAATTTATAAAATTTTATAAATAAATAAATTTTGTAAATTTATTTATAAACTAATTTAATTAACATTCACTCCCCAAGGCAGCGTACAATGATTATTTCTTAAAGGATTTTGTTTTACTTCTTTTAGTGGGGGGGTAGGTAGAAAGGCTAAAAAAAAATTATTGCTTAATAATTAAAAAATTAATTTTAAAATGTTGTTGAGATTGATGCAACAAGATGTAGCAAGTGATTACACAGGCTATCCTGAAAGTCTTAGTTGTGGTCGATAGCTCTTTTACTTGGGGGAATGGCCATTGTAGTTTAGGGAAGAATTTAAAATATAATAATAACATTATATAGTGCTTTAAGACTTACGAATCACTATATATGTGTTACCTCATTAGATCCTCACACAACCCTGTGAGATAGACACTTATTATTCCCACCTGTGCAGATGAGGAAACTGAGATCGAGAGAGGCTAAATGACCTGCCCAGGGTCACACAGCTAGGAAGTGTCTGAGGCAGGAGTGTGAGCTCTGGTCTTCCAGATTCCCAAATCCAGCATGCTCTTACTCGTTTCACTGCTTGACTGCCTCTGCATCTAGGTGACAGGAGGTTAGTATCAGCAGAAACTGAGAAGTAGCTTTAGGGGTAAGATAATGAATTCCATTTTGGAAATGTTGACTTTGAGTCACTAATGAGACATCCAAGTGGAGATTCCAACATGCGGTTGGTGATACCAGTCCAGAATTCAAAAGACAGTTTAGGAGTAAATGTATAGATCTGAATCTGCACCTTTACTTTAACTGCATTTTCTAAGCATTTGGATGATGGGAAACTTTGCCAAAAACACTTCCCTAACCTCCTGCCTCATAACGACCCTTAGGAAAGGCTTTGAATTGTACTATCATATAAGGTTGAGAAATTCTCAGCATGTTCTGCATTCCTATCTTCTTAACTTCAGATAGGCTTCTTCCTTCCTGGGGAGATAGAAACTTAGGTTAGCTGGGCAGGTGACCCTCACCTCCACCCAGAACTTATTAAATAAGTTTCTCCTATCAAGGTAACAGAGGGTCAGAAGTTTCATTTCATCACAATTATTAATGGTCGGGTGTGCTGATTTTTCCTGCAGAATTTGATAAGAGCTGCTCCAAAATAAGACTAGAGGGCAGGGGAAAAGGGAAGAGGAGGTTGGAATCTCATCACTCAGCAGAGTTTTCCTCTTGTAGGATTGCCATAAAAAAGCACAACTGCTGACTCTGAGACCCTTCACCATCTATTTGAAAGTCAGATATAGAAATGTGCAACTAAGTGTGGGAGGCTGTGCTCTTATGGAAGTTGCTGAAACACAGTGAAAGATACCAACCCTGTGAACCATACCCATGGAGCCACCCCTCCCCCCATTCCACTCTTCCTTAAATCTCCATTGTGCCATCTGTCCTATTACATCTACAATTATACCTATAACAACCCAGTTGTTATACACACATCCCTTCATACTTGACCTGTTCCTACCCTATATACCTAATTATATATTTTGAATTACATATTTAGTGTATATATACATATATACATATATAGTGTGTATATGTATATACAACTTTATTTATATATGTAGTATTTACTTAAATCTATACATGTGATTTTCCTCTAATAGAATATAAGCTCTTTGAGGGTAGGTCCTATTATATTTGGCCTTTGTATTCTCACTACTGAACAGTATGTCTGGAACCTAGCAGGCACTTAAATGTTCATTTAATTGAAATGAAGGAAATTGAACCAATAGAGGGAAAGGATGACAGCATATGTGATGATCAAGACTGACAACCAAAGTTTCACTGCCTCTGGTGTTTTTTTTTCTGACCTATCCATCACTCTCCCCACATGGTATAATCCTGGTATTGCCATTGGGTTCTGCAGCTATGAAGTAGACTCAGTGACTTTGATGGAATCTATCAACTTATCTCCAGATATTTCTGTTTTTTGGCTACATTATTCCCTTCATATTCCTATCTCCTTAATTGGAGAAAAAAATAATAACCTTGCAAAACCAATATAGATAGCCAACAAAATAAATTCCTACATTGGCTGAGTTCAAAATGTGTGTATGTCTCACACTTCAAGTTGAATTCATCAACTCTCTTTCAAGAGGTTGCCAGCTAGTCATTTTATCTTTCAATTTCTAAAGGTAGTTCAATGGAAAGTAGATCCTGCCTTTGTCACTCAACTATCTGTAGGACCTTGTACAAGTGATTTAACTTTTCTGGGTCTCAGTTTTCTCATCTGTAAAATGGAAAGGTCTGTCAAGATAACCTCAAAAAATGCCTCCTAGCTCTAAATCTATGAATCTATAAAAGCACTGTGCTAGATCCTAGGGATTGAGAGTAAGAGCATTTCTTTAAAGTTTACAAACTATTGGCAGGGGAAGGTATGCAAACAATTATCAAATAAAGGAGATTGTGATAAATTTAAGAGAATGGTTCTGACTATATATACTTTGACAAATTTGAAGAAGGGGAAAGATCACTTGGGTTCTCCAATTAAAATGTAAATGCTCCCTTTCACACTCTGAAATCCTTATCAACTAACTGTAGCAATCACTAAACACCTTATCTGGTATTAGCAGAGCTGGGAAATTCTGGACTGGGAGAGGGCCTGGAGGTCATGGGGGGGAAGGAGGACCACAACGATGAAAGTTTGTTACCTCAAAACTTTTAAAAGTAACTCCTGGTATAGTCTTAAACCATAGTACTGGGATAAAGGAATTGAGTACTGTTTTTACTCCCTCATTTCAGGCTATGTTGTGGTAGCTTTCGGCCATCTCCAACATCTAGAGATATTCTTGCCTAACTTTCTGGATTCTCTGCCTGACTCTTGGTCCTTTAATTTCTGGACTCCCTCTCCAGTGGGTCAGGAACCTACATTTTTCTTGGTAGAGCATGGGTAGACTGGTCCAAGGGATCATGGTTAGATAGTACTGTCTGGTTCCAATCCAAGAGAAGATGTGCAAATGTCGGGGCAAGAGTAAGGAAGAGAAAGGGCATGTCTCTTTCTGGCTATGCATGATTCTGAGATTTATTCTGGCTGATGAAAAATTCTCTAAATTATTGTGAAGACAGAAAAGGTGAGCTTGCTGAACCAGAACCCAGTAAGTATTCTAGAGGAGTATGTGACTTATACCTTCCTCACTTCTTTGCAACTTTGAGTGAGGCAGGGTGACTTTGAATTGCCTCCCAAGGACCCCAAGGACCAGGTAGACTCCATCTCTTACCAGATGCCGCAACTCTGAGTACATGGCCACCTTTGACTCTTTATGGTTTTTATTTCCTGATATTAGGTTAATAAGTATTACAAGGTAGATGTCAAAGCAATCTTGTGAGCTCTGTAGTTCTTGAGGTCAAATTAGCTCTGAATGGTAGCAGGATATCCATCTACCAGAATAGGGAGTATTGTTTCCCAGACAGGTAGTGGCCAAAAGCACCAGGAACACACACTGGGAGGACAATTGGATGCAGAGCAATAATCACCTGAATGAAGCCAAGCCAAGTCAAAAAATATTTATTAACCACTTCTTTTGTGCTAGGCATGGTGCTAATACCTAGAAATACAAAGAAAGGCAACATTCAGCCCTTCTTCTCAAGGAACTCACAGTCTAATGGGGGGTATAATATGCAAACAATTTTGCATAAACAAGACATATACAGGATAAATTGGAAATAGTCTCAGAGGGAAGGCACTAAAATTAATAACAGGGAAATAAGTTCTTACTTTGATAAACAAGACTTTGATACTTGAATCTCAGGAGGCAAAGATGAAAAAGAAGAGAATTCCAGCCATAGGAGAAAGTAAAAATGGCCATATTTGGAAGAGTAAGTGTCATATCTGAGGAAAGGCAAAGAGACTGCTATCAGTGTGTCAGGGAGTGTGACATGTTATAGAAGAAAGAAGTTAGTTATGGACCCTGGAAAAGCACAATTCCTAGGAACACAACTGATCAGACCACTCAGCTGAGAGCTGTATGTAAGGGGAACCTTATAAAGACTACACAAAGTGAGAAAAGGACTTATAGAGTCAGAAATTGGGAGTTACTCCTTTGCCAGATGTGTTCTGTGTTCTCTACAAATGTATCTCACTACCAATGCACTCTAAGTTTAAGTTCACTTTTCCCATGGGTATTGTGTGTATTTGTGGGAGAGTATGTTCTAGTTTTTGAAGCAAATTTTTAATAGCAAAAACTATTGATAGGTGTTCTCAGTAAATGCTATTTATAAAGGCTAGATAAGTCTAGCTGACTGGTTGTCAACAGGCATCTCAATGGTAAGGATTACAAAAGCAATAGTACTAGAAGTTCAGTCCCTCAGGGTTACTGGTAGTACTTTAAGGCTACAGCCCCTCAAACTGTACATCCCAATTGGGTGAGTACTCTACCTTGGTAGTTGTTTTAAGCTAAAAAAATAAAGCATCTACAAGACTACTGCTCTATGTGATTAGTTAATTGTTTAGACTCCAAAAAGTAGATTTCTAAGTAAGACTTATAGGAGAGGACTTGCAAGATGGGACAAAATGGAAGAGGAAAGGTTACATGCAAGTGGAGAAGGTAGATTGATGTGGGAAGGATCTGCCTGATGATTTGGAGAGATTTGTGAGAAATATAATCAAACCTGTAGTTTGGAATAAAAGCCTGATTGAGAAGAAAAAGTCCAAATAACTGATTTTGTTGATTCAAGCAACTCTTACTTAAGAAACTAATGGAGCAGAGAAACAACATTTTGCTAAAAGATGCCATATACAATGAAGTAATATTAATGCAAAACATATATGCACCAAATGGCATAGCATCCAAATTCTTAAAGGAATATTTAAATGTCAGAGGAGGAAATAGACAATAAAACCATAATACTAAGGGACTTCAGTTTCTCCTTTCAGAGCTAGATAAATCTAACCAAAAAATCAACAAGAAAGAAGTTAAGGAAATGAATAGAATTTTAGAAAAGCTAAATATCATAGACCTCCAGAAAAATTAAATGGGAATAGAAAGGAACATACATTTATCTCATCAATACATGGCACCCATTTAAAAACTGATCATGTATTAGAGCACAAAAACCATAAACCAAATGTAGAAAAGCTGAAAGTAAATGCATCTTTTTCAGATCATAAGACTATAAAAATTATATTCAGTAAAGGGCCATGGAAAGAGATGAAGAATTCATTGGAAACTAATTCTAAAGAATCAGTAGATCAAAGTACAAATCACAGAAACAATTTCATTAAAAAGAATGACAACAATGAGACAACATATCGAAATTTATGTGATGCATCCAAAGCAGTACTGAGGAGAAATTTTGTATCTCTAAATGTTTACATTAATAAAATGAAGAGTAGATAAAATCAACTGGGCATGCACCTAAAAAAAACTAGGAAAAAGACAAATTTTTGAAACTCCAGTTAAACATCAAATTGGAAATCTTGAAATTCAAAGTAGAGATTAATAAAATTGAAAATAAGAAAAAACAGTTATACTAATAAGCTAGGGCTTATTTTATGAAGAAAAAAACATAAAATAAAAAACCATTCGTTAATTTGCCACCAATGAAGATGAAATTAAAGCAAATATTAGGAGCTATTTTGGCCAAGTATACACCAATAAACCTAACAATCTAAGGAAAAAGGATCAATATTTACAAAAATATAAATGACCCATATTAACAGATGAAGAAATAGAATACTTAAATAACCCTATCTTAGAAAAAGAGATTGAACAAGCCATCAATGATCTCCCCAAGAAAAAATGCCCAGGATCAGATGGATTCACAAGTGAATTCTACCAAATATTTAAAGAGCAATTAATTTCAATACTGTATAAACTCTTTGGAAAAACAGGACAAGGAGTCCTACCAAATTCCTTTTATGACACAAATATGGTGTTGATACCTAAATTGGGGACAGTAAAAGCAGAGAAAGAAAACTATAGACCAATTTCCCTAATTAATATTGCTGCAAAAAATTTAAATAAACTCAAATTGTATTATAAAGCAGCAATTATCAAAATCACTTGATACTGGCTAAGAAACAGAAGGGTAGACCAGTGGAATAGATTAGGTACTCAAGATACAGTAGTCAATGAATATAGCAATCTACTGTTTGATAAACCCAAGGAACCCAGCTTCTGGGATAAGAACTCACTATTTGACAAAAATTGCTGGGAAAACTGGATAACAGTGGGATGGCAACTAGGCATAGACCAATGCCTGACACTGTATACCAGAATAAAGTCCAAATGGGTACATGACCTAGGTATAAAGATTGATACTATAAACAAATTAGTGGAGCAAGGAATGATGTACTTATCAGATTTATGGAGAAGGGAAGAATTTTTGACTAGACAAGAGATAGAAAACATTATAAAGTACAAAATGGAAAATTTTGATTACACTAAATTGAAAAGTTCTTGCACAAACAAGCACATTTCAACCAATCTTAGGAGGGAAGAAGAAAACTGGGAAAGAATTTTTGCAACTAGTGTCTGGGATAAAGCCTTCATTTCTAAAATATATAGAGAACTGAGTCAAATGTACAAGAATATAAGTCATTCCCGAATTGATAAATGATCAAAGAATATGAACAGGTAGTTTTCAGAGGAAGAAATTAAAGCTATCTACAGTCATATGAAAAAATGCTCTAAATCCCTATTGATTAGAGAGATGCAAATCAAAATAATTCTGAGATACCACATCATACCTATCAGATTAGCTAACATGACAAAACAGGATGATGATAAATGTTGGAGATGTGGGAGAGTTGGAACACTAATTCATTGTTGGTGGAGCTGTGAGCTGATCCAAGCATTCTGGAGAGCAATTTGGAACTATGCCCAAAGGGCTACAAAAATGTGCATACCGTTTGACTCAACAATACCACTTCTAGGACTGTATCCCCAAGAGATCATAAAAATAGGAAAGGGTCTCACAAGTACAGATATATTTATAGCAGCACTCTTTGTGGTAGCCAAAAACTGGAAATTAAGGGATGCTATCAACTAGGGAATGGCTGAATAAATTGTGGTATATAAATATAATGAAATACTATTGTGCTATAAGAAATGATGAACAGGAAGACTTCAGAGAGGCCTGTAAAGAATTATATGAACTGATGCTGAGCGAAAGGAGCAGAACCTGGAGAACTTTGTACATAGCAACAACCACAGTGTGCGAGGATTTTTTCTGGTAGACTTAGAACTCCATTGCAATGCAAGGACTTAAAAAGTTCCCCGTGGTCTCTTAAGGCAAAATGACTTTCACATCCAGAGAAAGAACTATGGAATTTGATCACAAAATGTAGCAGATCATTTTCTTTTGTATTACATTTTGGTTTGTTTTATGATTTCTCCTGTTCATTTTAATTCTTCTATGCAACACAACTAAGGTGAGAATGTATTTAGTAGGAATATATGTGTAGAACCTATATAAAATTGTATACCATCTCAGGAGGGAGGGGGGTAGTTGGGGGGGATGGAGGGTGAGGGAGGGGAAAAAAATCTAAGTTACATGGAAGTGATTGTAGAACACTGAAAACAAAATAAAATAATAAAAAAATTTAAATAAAATACAGACAAGGAAATTTACAGCAATATATCACAAATATCATACACTATGAGTACATGAAATTTATACCAGGAATGCAGGGCTGGTTTAATATTGGAAAACTATCAACATCATTGACCACATCAATAACAAAACCAACAAAATTCATTTGATTGTCTCAATAGATGCTGAAAAAGCTTTTGAAAAAATACAATAGACATTCCTATTAAAAACACCAGGGAGTATAGGAATAAGTGGAGTTTTCCTTAACGTTATAAGTAGTATCTATCTAAAACCATCAGCAAACATTATCTATAATGAAAATAAGCTCGGTCTTCCCTATAAGATCAGGGGTGAAGCAAGGATGGCCATTAGTACCATTGTTATTCAATATTGTACTTAAATGCTAGCTATAGCAATAAGACAAGAAAAAGAAATTGAAAGAATTAAAATAGAAAATGAGGAAACAAAACTATCACTTTTTGCAGATGATCAGATGGTTTGCTTAGAGAATACCAGAGGATCAACTAAAAAACTAGTCGAAAAAGTTAACAACTTCAGCAAAGTTGCAGGATATAAAATAAACCCACATAAATCATCAACATGTCAATATATTACCAACTAAGTCCAACAGGAAGGGATTGAAAGAGAAATTCCATTTAAAATAACTGCAGACAATATAAAATGCTTGGGAGTCTACCTGCCATACAAACCCAGGAACTATATGAACAGAATCGCAGAACATTTTTTTATACAAATACAGTAAGATCTAAACAACTGGGAAAATACTTATTGCTCATGGGTAGGCTGAGCCAATGTAATAAAAATGACAATTCTACCTAAATAGTGAGTGACATAACAAGCAAAGTACCAAAAAAAAATTTATAGAGCTGGAAGAAAAATAACAATCTGGAAGAACAAAAAGTTAAATTAATATTTATTTATTAATAATATTAATTAATTAATAATAAATTTATAATTTCTTAATATTAATACATAAATTAATGAACAGAAATGTGAAAGAAGATGGTCTAGAAGTGCAAGATCTCAAGCTATTATAAAGCAGTAATCATCAAAACAATCTGACTAAGAAATAGAGTGGTGTGGATCAGTGGAATAAAATAGATACACAATAATAAATGACCATTGTAATCTAATGTTTATTAAACCCAAAGAAGAATTTAAACCACTTATTTTCATAATTCAAACTAAGGAAGAAAACTGGCTATTTCCCTTATCATCAATCAGTTTCAAGTGGAGAAATATTGCTCTATTTCCTGAATATTTGCTGTTTTGTAAAATGCCCTCAGTTCCTCTCCCAGGAGGAAAAAATGGTCCCAGATCCAAGTTTGGGGACAAGAACTCACTATTTGACAAAAATTGTGGGAAAAACTAGAAAACCAACTTAGCATTAACTAGGTATAGGAGAACACCTCACACCACATACCAAGATGAGGTCAAAATGAGTACATGATTTAGACATAAAGGTCAATACCATAGGCAAATTAAGAGGATATGGAATAGCTTACCAGTCAGATCTGTGGATAAAGGAAGAATGTATGACCAAGCAAGAGGTAGAGAGCATTATGAGATGTAAAATGGATGCTTTTGACTATATTAAAAAGGTTTTACACAAACAAAACCAATGCAACAAGATTAGAATCCAAGATTAGAAAGAAAGTAGAAAACTGGGGGAAAATTTTATAGTAAGCATCTCAAATGAAGGCCTTATTTCTCAGACATATAGAGAACTGAGTCAAATTTATAAGAATATGAGTTATTCCCTAATTGATAAATGGATAAAGGATATGAATAGGCAGTTTTCAGGTAAAGAAAGCAAAGCTATCTAGTCATATGAAAAAACGTTCTAAATAACTATTGGTTAGAAATATGCAAATTAAAACAACTCTGAGGCACTACCTCTCATCTATCAGACTGGCTAATAAGACAGAAAAAGAAAATAATAGATGTTGGAGAGGATATGGAAAAATTGGAACACTAATGGTAGAACTGTGAGTTGATCCAACCATTCTGTGGTGCATCTTGGAACTATACCCAAAGAGCTATAAAACTGTGCATGCTATTTGACCCAACAATACCACTACTAGTTCTGAACCCAGAAAATATTTTCTAAAAAAGGAAAAGGACCTATTTGTACAAAAAAATATTTATAGCAGCCCTTTTTGTGGTGGTAAAGAATTAGAAATTCAGGGAATGCTCTTCAATTGGGGAATGACTGAACAAATTGTGGCATATGATTATAATGTAACAATATTATGCTATAAGGAATGATGAGCAGGATGCTTTTTAGAAAAATCTGGAAAGACATGCATAAACTGATGCAAAGTGAAATGAACAGCACCAGGAGAACATTGTACACAGTAACAGTGGCATTATACAATGATCAACTGTAAATGACTTAGCTAATCTCAGGAATGCAATGATCCAATACAATTCCAAAGGACTCATGATGAAAAATGCTATCTACCTCTAGAGAAAGAACCAATGGAGTCTGAATACGTACAGAAGCATGCCATTTTGCACTTTTTGTGGTGGATTCTTTTGTCTGCATTTTCTTTCACAACATGACTAATATGGAAATATGTTTTGCATGGTTGCACATGGATAGACTATATTAAATTGCTTACCATCTCAGGGAGGGAGAAGGAGAGAAAGGGAGAAAGAGAATTTGGAACTCAAAAAAAAATTTTTTTAACATCAAAAATTGTATGTGTAATTGGAAAAATAAAGCATTATTTTTTATAAAGAAACAAACTAATGGAGGTGAGAAATACTCTGCAAGTATATAATATTAGAGACAGTATTTAGTGGCTTGCCCAGTATCATACAGCTATTACATATAAGATACTAGACTTGATTCCAGATTTCCTGATTTTGAAGTGGCTCACTCTCTATCCACCAAACGTTGCCTCTTCTTGTGAAAAGAAATGTTACTAAACTTCCTCTATCCTATTAGTCTATAGTCAATGTCCCTGCAGTATGTTTCCAGCAATATGCAGTATATATGTTTATGCAAACATATGTATCTGTTGCTTATCTTGCTGTACAAGGAACAATAATGAGAATTCCTAGCATTTCTGTTGAGGTTTGCAAAGCATTTCGCATATTCTATCTCATCTGATACTCATGACAGCCCAGTGGAGCAGGTACTCTTATTACCCACACTTGACAGTTGAAGAAACTAGGGCCAAGAGAGGTTAAATGACTTGCACAGGGTCATAGAGGTAGTGCAGTGGGATTTGAACTCTGGTCTTCCCAATTCCAAATCCAGCCCTCTGTCCTTTGCCACCTAGCTGTCATCACAAAATCTGAGAATAAAAAGTGTCATGATTACATATAATGCAGACTAAATTGACTAAAGTACTCCCCATAGCATTCCCCAAGAGGAAATGTTACACTATGATTTTCTTTATCAGGAAAATGGGCATAATGCCTGTTCCATTCTTTCTTATAGCTGGGATGTTGAAATAAATACTCTGTTTTTTCCAAGTAACAAAAATAGTGTATAAAATTTCTATAAAACAGAAATGGATGGACATCAAGGAAAGGATGTTGAAAGTCTGTTGCTCAAGGACTGATAATCAAATCATTGTGGTTTCTGTTACCAGGAAAGTCCTAAAATTTACTCTTCTATATCTGTCTTCTGAATCCTAGGCTTAAACTCCCAGCCTTGAACACCACTCCACATTGCCTCATACCTATCCATGACATCTTATTCCTTTTTTCACTCTTCACTATCCTTCCATTCTGTTGTTTTATTTTTAACAAACTGCCTTGAATGTTAAACTTGTGCTCCCCTCTGCCAAATTACCTAGTATATGTTTTTATTTACTTATAAGAGTACACATTGGTTTTCCCCAAAAAAGATACAAGGATCTTGAAGCAGAGACTGTTTTTTTCTGTTTTGAGCTTAACAGTACCAGGTACTTAATCAGTGTTTACTGGAATAGATTTAAGGAAATTGAATAATGAGAGTAAAGCAGAGGAAGCATATAGAATATCTCACACAGAAACAACACATTCCCTAAAAAAGGCTATGGGCGAGGAACAGCACAGAAACAAGCAAGACAAAGAACTTAGAAACCGAGAAAATTACGGTGGGAAAAGAATGGGCATAGTATAGTTACACAGAAGGAGCTGGGGAGTAGCCTTCCTTCAGATCCCCAGCTCTCACTTTTTGTAGACATTGTAGCAGGGTGTAAGGACATGATCTGAAATGGGATGGGATGGGATGAAGGGAGATGAGACAAAGTGGTGCAGGGCAAGGAATGCTTCTAGCCTAATAGTACCACTGTGGAGTTCGTTCTTTTCCCTATATTCCTCAGAATTTGAATTTCTGTCTGCTTATTTTCCAAAGCAAAGAAAATTTTCTATCTTAGCCACAGTGGCAACAGAGTAAGAGTTCAACCTACAAGCTGGCTCCTCCTGGGTTCAAACCCTGAGAATCAGGTTCATTAATTCAATCAACAAGAATAATTTCCAATTTGTACCATTCTGTGGAAGAGACCCAGGCCATAAAAAATGCAAATCATAGTTGTTAACTAAACAAATAGAAGAACCATACTTAACCTTGCTGAACTCCCCAAGAACATGAACCCTATCTGTTTACTATAAATACCCGGACTAGAGAAGGAGCCTGCTGGCTTCCATTGAAGGAGCTTGATCTCAGAGGACTTGTCTGGGAAGCTGGGGGACTGATTTTCCTGTTTCACCCATGACCTCTCCCAATAAATGCATTTATTAATTTCCATGAATTGTTGTGGCCGGTGGGAGGTGTGCAGCAGCCGCCAGTTTATGTATGGCTGGAAACATGCAGGCTGCCAACAAAGGGCAACAAAGATACTCCACACAATTATATCAGCCCCACTAATTCATGGTATTGACTTGCTTTAGGTTAATCTGAAATGTTCTGCCACTCTTGGAGCCTCCATCTTGGTATCATTAATAACCAGTTCAGTTACTTTGCTTCAAAAAACAAAACAAAACCATGTGCTAGTTTTGGTGTGTGTGGGGGGGGGGGTCTTGTTTTAACTGAGTGTAGATGGTGTTTCTAGTTTAGACCAACTGAGACTTATAGCCAGAGTGTCAACAAAGGGCAATTCAAATCCCGGTTCAATATAATGACAGAAAAATTAGTCCAAAAGTCCTGTCAATCAATTCATTTCTTTAGTTACCTAAAGAGCTACAGCCAGCAATGGTACCCATGAGACTCAGACCTATTGCTCTAAGCCAAAGCATTTGATTATCCATAAATTTAGAGCTGGAAGAACTCAGAAAGTAGTCAATCCAACTACCCCCTTTACTTCTTACAAATGAGGAAAAGTAAGGCTTATAGGTTAATTGACTTACTCAAGATCAGAGTCGAAGTAAATGACAGTCACTATTTGAAAATGGGTCCCAACTCCAAATCAAGAACTCCTTCCACTATGTCAGTCTTTCTAAGAACCATCTCCCTCCTTGGATTATCTTGTATAACCTTTTGTAACCCATCATTAGAATACAAGCTCCTTAAAGGAAAACACTGTTGTTTCATTTTGTCTTTGTTTCCCCAGTGCATAACAGTACTTTTGTACATTGGACAGGGATAAGAACTGAACTTATGATTTCACTGGTGTAGGGATGCCCAGATGAGAAAATTTTCTCTGTCATTTTGGGTTGCTCCCTTCTCTCTAATTTATAACCTTCAAGAGTTGCCTGAAACATTGAGAGGTAATTTGACTTTCCCAGAGTCACAAAGTCAGTATTTGTCAGAGACAGGACTTGAACCTAGGTCTTCCTTTATTTACAAATAACTCTCCATTTTCCAACAAATGCTCTACTTGGTTTCAACTCCATGGACAATTTGCTCCTGATTCAGGGTACCCCCTAGCTGCCTCCCCTTTTCAGCTTTTTTTTCTATGTTGTCTTTTCCCATTAGATTGTAACTGCCTTGAGGATAGGGACTGTCTTTGTATTTATTTGTATCCCCAGCACAGTTCCTGGCACATAGTAGGCATTTAATAAATATTTCTTGAACCAAATTGAATTTCTGGCTAAGAGGCTGGTGCTCTCCATACTAGGCACTTAACAAATGCTTATTGAACTGGACAAAATATCATTAATAGATGCTGCCTTTTCATTCAGACTCTGCTGTTTCAACAGCCTTGCATAAATATCTCTCCATTAAAGATCTATTAGGTTCCCCTACTCCTTTTTCTCCCATTTCAAGTCAAATAGCTCTCAGGTCTTCTCAGGAGACCCTTTCTATGCTCATTAGCATAGAGAGTTGTAAATAGAGAGATGTTGCTACAGCTTCAAAGAAACCAAATCTAAATATAACCCCTCCCCCTACCTTGTTAAAAAATACAAAGGACATCCTCTAATACCATTTTTCCTCCTGGCATAAAATGTTGTACAATGAAAGGTCACTTGACCTATGTTCCTTGTATAGTTCATTTTCACATTGTTCAAAGAGCCTCCCAGTTTGCATCTCACAGGGTGCAGGTGCTTGGTTCTTCCCCACCCCCAATTTAGAACCCCTGATACTACTCTATAGTATAGTATTTTTCCTCCCCTTCTTGCAGCTGCACTCCAGAGACTGCTTTTGTGGACCACCAGGAATTTCCTGTGATAGAATATCAGAGAGCTGCTGGTGACTATGAGGAGGTGACTTCACAGGGCAAAAGTTCCCTTTCTACAATAAACATTCTCATTGCTGCCATGGAGGAGATTTCCTATACAGACTCCACACCAATAAGCCACTTGTCATCTTGACACAAATGGCTGGAAAAGGAACGATAACCATTTGTGAGATTACCTTTTTTAAAAGTGAATGTTTCTCTTCCGGGTGTATTAATATTTTCACCAGAAACCAATGAAGAATGCAATAACCAAAAGCAATGAGTAAGGGATATAGAAACATTTTAGGAGAAGATAAACAAAGAAACCATGTCTGCAGGTGGGAAAAACAGAGTTGGAAGGGATCTTGGAGATTATTTAGTGCAATTCCCTCATTTTACAATTGAGGAAACTGAGACCCAGAGAGTCAATTCCTTCATTTCACTCATGAGGAAACTGAGATCCAGACAGGGAGTATCATTTACTCCCAAGGAAACTGAGGTTGAGAGGTTAAGTGATTTACATAAGATCACAAAGCTAGTAAGGGTAGTAAGTAAGTGACCCAGGCAGGACTCAACCTGAGTCTTATGATTGGGAGTAAACTGTAGTAAGGAAATGGTAGGTAAGTAATGATGCATCTTCTAGGTCTAGGACAGTAAGAGTCCTTGGGCCTCCTCAGAGTCCAGAAAAGAGGAAAGAAGATCGCTCACCCCAACAATAATCCTGTAAACTACCATCATCATCATTAATATTACTGGGTAACATATCACACCCAGATGGAAGAGTAGAATGAAAGACGGTAAGTAACAAAAGGATGATTCTTCTATTCCAGTCTTGTGGTAATAAAAGAATTCTAGGGGAAAGTAGGTTTGCTCATTCATCAGCCCCTGAGAAGGTGGGTGAAAGAAGGAAAGAGATTCAGTTTCCAGGGAAGGATGGGAGAGCCCTGTCAACTGTTAGCTTTTTAATTGTTGTGGTTATTATATTTAAAGGAACTGATCAGCCATGTGGTCATAATGAATATAAGGCTGCCCTTGGAATGAGGAAGACCTAGGTTTAAGTCTGCCTCTGATGCATATTGGATGCAAGATCCTGGGCAAGTTGTTTAATTGTGGTGTCATTTTAACAGTGGAGCCTCTAAGCAACTCTTTAAGACCAATTAGTCTCTATAAATTATGGAGGAATTTGTCTATGTCCATTTGGAGAAACTGACACATTGAAAATTCCCCAAATTAATGAAATCACAGATCAGCATAAAAATAAGAATACATTTAAAGAAACTATGACCTTGTCTATGTAAATATTTCATCCACAAACACAGATCACAATCCTTATATAACTTGGCCAATATTCTTCCAAACTTTGCTAAAATTCATAATTTAGGCTAATTGAACTTTCTAGCTTGGTAAGACCTACCAAAAGTTTCTGTTCCGGTGGCATGGCTTTCATGAACCCAGGGTCATTTCCATACTATGATGAAGCAGTAGATTAGATTTTATGAGTATAATTGTTATGATTCAGTATTATACTATAATATTATTATTTAACATAATTCAATAAACTTTATTAAGTACCTACCCTGTTGTGCCAAGCCCTGTGGTAGGCATAGGGAGACATACAAAGTTTGGATAAGATAAACCCCCACAAAATTTATATAATACAACTTTACAAATGTTGACCTACATTTTCTAACATATATATATATGTATATGTATATCTCCCTTCACTTATTTTATCTCCCTTCAGTGCAAAAAGGTTACAACTTGTGTTTTTCCTGGGCCAGAAGGGAAAAAAATTAAACTATATTATTGTTGTTGGGTCATTTCATTCATGTCCAACTCTTCATAAGCTCATTTGGGATTTTCTTGGCAAGGCATTGTAGTGGTTTGCCATTTCCTCCTCCAGCTCATTTTACAGATGAAAAAACTAAGAGAAACAGGGTTAAGTGACTTGCTCAGGGTCACATAGCTGATAAGTCTCTGGGGCCAGATTTGAACTCATGTATTCCTGTCTTCAGGCCTAGGGCTCCATCCATTGCCCCACCTAACTGTCCTAAACTCTCTCTCCCCTCACCTCTCTCTCTCTCTCTCTCTCTCTCTCTCTGTCTCTCTGTCTCTCTCTCTCTCTCTCCCCCCCCCTCTTTCTCTCATCTATCTATCTATAAATATGGATATTTATCTCTATATAAGTATATATTTTTTCAATACTTAGCGGTTCAAATACTACCATAAGAATTTCTGGGGGAATTAAAACCCATATTATAGGGCACTGGCTGAAAATTATTTTGCAGCAGGGTTAAGTGGCACATGGAGACAAGGCTGGCCACTATAACTGAAAAGTCACTATTTTCATCATCAGTGTAAGCTGATATGGTCAACAGCAGTGAAGTGGGAGGTATTCCCTTTTCCCATCTCTATTAACTGAGAATAAAAATAAAATGACCCATGGCAAAATGCTTATACTCTCATTACCACATATCCTTTTTCTTTAGCCATAAGGTTACACAAAGAACACACCTCCATGGATGCTATTTTTGTCCTATTTTGCATGTGAACTGGACCTTAGAAGCAGACTGAAAAAAATGTCTGGCCTATGCTGCATCAAAACATAAAGGCAGCAATGTGCAAATAGTTGTTCACAGTAGGACCCTAGACAAATCATTTACCTTCTCAAAGACACCATTCGAGAAAATGATTTTAATAAAAGCTACAATGCCCAGAATCACAGAGTTGTTCAGAGGAAAATTACTCACCAAAATTTAGACTGTTGCATAAATGAATTATTATGAGTTATTATGTGAGGTTCTGAATTTTTTAAAAAAATATTTTGATAACTATATTTCATTTTAATTTATTTCTTTTATAATACTACACAAGTGTGCCCCAAAAGTCTTAGTGCAACTTTAAACTTGCAAGCTTAAGGTTAAGAAGTCCTGCTATACTCTTCTCAGCCATACAATAATCCCAGACAATTCCAAAGACTTGGAATGGAAAATGCTATCTGCATCTAGAGAAAGAACTGTGGAGTCTGAATGCAGATAGAAACATACTATTTAAACCTTTTTGGCTTTGCTTTTTGTTTTTTATTTCACATTGTTTTTCTCTTTCGTTCTGATTTTTCTTTTACACATGACTAACATAGAAATGTTCAACATGATTGTACACGTATAACCTGTATCAGATTACTTACTGTCTTGGGGAGGGAGAAAAATTAGAACTCAAAATCTTACAAAAATACGTGTTGAAAACTATCTTTATGTGTAATTGGAAAAAAAATACTATCAAATTAAAGAATTCCTGCTATAATCATTAGAAGGGTCTTACTCAGGACAGTGCTTTGAATTGCAGCTAACAGTTTACTAAAGTGAGATGATTCTTATGGTACAAACTATTTTCCTCCCATAAAATCACTGGTAATCCAGAATACTAACTAGCACTGTCAAACAAGAATTTGCCCCAGAGCACTGACATTTCAGGGTTTGGAGCACACTTTTTCCTCATTGAGACTGCCATCCCTAAGTCTGTCAGTGGTCCCACCACCAACACCTTTCAGCCACTGCCCAGGATGATTTCAAGTACAACTGAATATGAAAGAGGATAATTTAGTCCTTACTCCATAGGGTTTGGAAGGTAGAGTTGGGTAGAACGTGGAGCCCAGGAGGGGACGGGGCAACTAATCTTGTTACCATCATACGCTCCTTCAAAGTCACATTCACCCCCCCATCCCTTGGGGACAAGAACCTAGAGCATCTGCACTGGTACTCAGTCTGTTCCCTGCATTCAGTGCTGTTCACCTGAAAACATTCCTACTTATGTTTCTGGGATATGCAGTCATTACAGAGATTAGCCTTGTTTGGGTTAGATTTCATAGTCCTAATCTCTCCATTCATTCAAGGGCAATCCTCTAAATTGCTGTTAAATGGTCAGTCAACAAACGCTTAAGTTCTTACCATGTGCCGGATGCTGTGCTAAATTCTTGTTATTTTTCATCTTTCTGTTCTTGAAGAGAACCAATAACAGAAGTTCTAGGGATACAAAGAAAGGGGAGTTGGAATAGGGGAGTCTGTGGTCTTAAGGAGCTCATTGTCCAGTAAAGGAGCTGACATTAAAATAACCATTCAAGAACAAATTATATATAAGGATAAATAGGAGATAATCTCAGAGGGAAGACCAAAACTGAGGAAAATTGAAAGTCTTCCTGCAGAAGATGGATCTTTACCTGAGACCTGAAATAAATTGATAAAGTCAGGAGGTAGAGATCAGAATCAAAAGCTTTCCAGGCATGGGGACAGTCAGCAAAAAATGCTTGAAGTCTGGTAGAAAGAAAAACATTCAGTGTTATTGGATTGTATACTACTTGGAGAGAAATAAAGTGTAAGAAGACTAGAAAGGTAGGAATGGCTCAGGTGATACACAGAGATACACAAATGCATTTATTAAACACCTACTGTGTGCCAAGGCACATGCTAAGTACTACAGAGAAATACACAAATGCATTTTTTAAACACCTACTGTGTGCCAAGGCACATGCCAAGTACTACAGAGAAATACATAAATGCATTTATTAAACACCTACTGTGTGCCAAGGCACATGCTAAGTACTTCATAAATATGTCATCTGACCCTTACAATAGCCCTTTGAGGTAAGTGCTATTATTAACCCTATTTTACATTTGAGGAAATGAGGCAAAAGAGATTAAACAATTTGCCCAGGATCACACAGATAGTATCTAGGGCCAGATTTGAATTTAGGTCTTCCTGATTCCAGCAGTGCTCTAACCACTGTACCACCTAGATGCCTATCAAGGGTTTTAAAAGCTTGAGGATTTTATATTTGATCCTGTTAGTAACAGGGAATCTACTGGAGTTTATTGAATGTGAAAGCTGATATGATAGGAAGACCACTTTTTAATTTTATTTTTAATTTATGAAATAGAACAAGTATTTCGATAGTTGTAATTTTTAAAAATGATTGCATATGAAACTGCAGATCTTTGATGTACAACTCATTGTACCTTTTAAATACATAATAAAATTATAATGGCCACCATTAGATACAAATACATATGTGTGTATATATATATACATATATATGTAAAATCATTCTATAACATACTTCTAATCAGTTCTTTCTCTGGATGCAAGTAGTATCTTCCTTGGTGCGCTCTTTGTAGTTAATTTAGGTATTTATAATAATCAAAAGGGCTTATTTGCTTAAAGTTGTTCTTAAAACAATTCTGCTGTTACTGCATACAATGTTTCTCTTGGTGTTCTACTCATTTCCCTCATCACTATTTCATGCAAGTCTACCCATGTTCTTCTAAGATTATCGAGCTCTTCATTTCTTATAGCACAGTAGTATTCCATTACAGTCGTATACAACTTGTTCAGCCATTCCTGAATTGATGGGCATCCCTGCAATTTCTAATTCTTTGCCACCACAAAGAGAGCTGCTATAAATATTTTAGGACATACAGATTCTTTTATTTTGATAGCTGAGTGGAGGATGAATTGGATTGGAGTGAGTAGGGAAAGACAGGCAATTGCAAGAGTCCAGAAGTAAGGAGATGAAGCCCTTACCAGAGTGGTGGTAATATCACAGAAGAGGATAAAGAAAGATTTCTCTTACTTCTACTCCATTCCAAGCCAGTTGTCTGTCTTTAAGCTCTCTGAAAAAGGGCTTTTCTTTTAGGTTCTCTACTAGGAATCATGACTTTTACTTTCTGGATGAACTGTATCTTGATACCTTAGATAGCATCAATACTCGCCTGATGTGGCTCACAGAAATCCCCAAATCCTCTAGGTACCCCTGTTAGTCAGCCATTTCATCCTCAGACTGACCCTTCACTTCTCACACTGAATCCTCCTTTCATCCTGCTCCTTTCTCTTACTATTCACTATTTTCTCCTTCCTGAGAGCTAGTTTCAACCTTGACTTTTATCCATTGTTTAGTTTCCTTTTAGTCAGTTTTCTGACCAAAGGCTCAACCATTAGAAATTAACATTTACAAACACTTTTGTAAATGTTACAAGCACATTTACAAACATTTACGAATTAGGGAATTAGGTGTTAGGTATAGGCAGTGACCTCTTGTCTATAGAATATCCAGGAAGGACATTTACAATGGGGCAGGATAGAGAGGCAGTGACTATCATGAAAAAAAATGTTCTGGATTAGGAATTAGAAGGGCTGGCTTTATTCCTCTGTCATTGATTAGTTTATGTGCCCTGAGATAAATCACTGAAACTCTCTGGAATTTCAGTTTCTTCATCTTTAGAAAACAGAAATGATCTTTAACTCTGTTCAATTCTAACTTTCTGTGACTGGTCATAGGGTGCCATTTTATCAATTCATGAACAAATCATTTATTAAATAACTCAACGTAAAGCATTGCATTGGGTACTGGAAATGCACATTTTAAATAACACACTGTCCCTGTGTTCATGAAGCTTACAGTCTATTAGGATGAATACCTATTTTAATACTAGAAGCCTCCCTCACATATGAGCTCTCAATAACTATCCCAGATTAAACACATGATATGGGTCATCATTCATTCAAAATTATAGCCCACTAGCCCACCCAAAATCTCTACTTTTACCAGACTAGTCAAAAGACACAATAATTCAAAGCAAAGAACATGGACTCAAACCACAAGGCAAACTAAATGGCAAAAAAGATTTTTGATACACATATGGAGTAATACTTCCTCCCGTAGTTTACCCTTGTAGGGTAAGGGACAGACAGCAAACACACATAACCATAGGACATCCATGAAGTGGTGTATACATAGAAAACATGACCAGAGAATGTATATGAAGGAGCCCATACATAAGGGACATGTGTGGCTATAAAGCAGGTAAAGATAAAGCGATGTCATCATGTTGCCCTCTAGGGGAATCATCAATGGAGCTGCTACCCTCTGCTGCCATCTGCATTTCATCGGCGGCTTCTCCCACAGTGAAGTAGATGTCTGATAGTGCTTCAGCGTCATAGCCCTAGAAGTTGTCTTTAACCCTTTTGTGATGCACACCCGAGCCAGTCCTGGTTATTTTCTCCTGCTGCCACTCAAGAATTTCCTCAGCCTGAAATATAGAAGGGTAGAAAGAGAGATTTAGAGGGTTTGGAGTCAGATTCTTTCCCTTACCTGTGAGACTTAACCTGACCCTCAGTGTCTTATCCTGGTATCATTAACTTGGTTCATATTCAAATCATCCCAAAGACTCACTCCATTCAGCCAAACTGCAAAAGAACTGGATAAAGCCAGAAAAGGAAGATTCCTTTCTATCCTTTTTTTTTTACCCCTTGGTTTTCATGCAAATCAATTCTGGAGCAAGACAGAAAAGTGCCATGTGAAACTCATGGAATCCCCCATCCACCAAAGTGATTATACTCCCTATACTACAGTACATAAAATGATATGGCATGTACATTAAGTAGTTGCAAAATAACACTATAGGAGTTCCAAGGGTAAAAGTTGTCACTGATCTAAGAAATTAGGGAGGCTTCATGAAGGGAGTGGTATTTGAGTTTGACTTGGGAAAAGCAATGAAGATCAAAAGATTCACAAAAATTATAGATGCAAGTTTCTGAGATGGCTCAGATCTCAACTTAATTAATTACTCAGAGGCCTCTTAAAGTGACAATGAAAGTTTATTTGTTTGATTCTCGAGAAGTGGGGCAGTTCCTGTGCCAGTTCACCTGGAGCAGGAAAAGCCGAAGACAAAGGAGAAGCAATGATATATATAGACTCTAATGCAAGTCCCTCCCTCCCCACTGACCATTATCTTCATTAGCTGAGAATATGATCTTACATTCTAGACACGAAATCTAGCCAATCCCTTTTGAAATGAAGACATTGAAGAATTATGTAAGTTTCATCCAATCATTGAGACCCTAATGTACTACACAGTTTTATATCCTTATATGGAATTATTCCACTCTAAAAATATTGTAACCTTGAGCCTCTCGTTCTTACCTCACCCCTGGGAGAAGAATTACAATCTGAGAAGTCTTCACTAAACCTATTCCACTCACAAGGAAGCAAGGAAAATGTTATCGTGTGAATTTGTGAGAAGTCAGACAAGATGATGAAAAATACACTAATTGAAGATGACAGGTATCATTAAGCTAGCTGAAGAGGTATTTTCTAGATTGATGCTCCAAAGAGTTAGAATTCTCTTCTAGTCTTCCAAGAAGTGATAGCATCTTTAGGGCAGAGGTGCTTCATTTATAACTAGCACATCTTTCAGACAATGAAAAGAAAGTTTGTTTCTGGAATTGAGAAATGAAGAACAGACATTTCAGTGCTTTATACATAAAGAATTAGTTGTCATTCTGAGATCATTCTTGTTAATTGTTGAGCAAGGGAGGTGGCACTAATTGCAGTAGACCCAGACAGATTGGAGATGAGTCATGTCAACCTGTGACTTCATGGAGATGGGATTGAGGATGGGTAATAATAGTAGTAGTAGCTAATATTTTCAAAGTGCCTTAATGTTTTCAAAGCCTATGTGGCAATATATCAAGATTAGTCTTTTGTTAATTAGGGGAAATCAATGTAATTTTATTATATTGATTTCACATTTTTCCCCTTTATCACTTCATGTACTGTGTCCAGTCAAACTGGACTACCACTTTTACTGAATTTTAATATTCCAGTAGGTTCTCCTCCATGTCTATGCAACAACATAGATTGTAAAAAATAGCAAGGTAGCTTGAGAGTAGGGAGAAGTCCATCTCAAATCAGTGAACAGAATTGATTTCCAACTTTGTAAGAGGGCAATAGAAGCCAGCCATTCTCTCCCTCACTCTCTTATCTTCAAGAATGATGATATGCTAGAATAACACCCATCTATTACAATTAGATATTTGAAATCCTTGGCAGCTTAAGATAAAAGTCATCTTTTTTGGTCATCAATTATTTTGCACTCTGCCTAGTTCTCCAAGGCATGAAGGAGCCAGAAGGGAAGTAATTCTGCCTCCCCACTGCAGGCTAATGGTTCATTTAATCTTGTTCAGTTTAGTTTCTCCCCTCACCATATACTTATTTCACAAAACAATGACAGTGGCAAGCAAACATAATTATCAAAGCAAGAAAGTAAAACGGTAATTGGGAAAGGCATATAGATTAGTTTATGTGGTAGAATACATAAGAGTTACTGGGATTCTGCATCCCAGAAGCTAGATGAAATCTTAGCCTAAATGGAGAGAAAATGATCTCATCTAGTGAAGCCACACTTAGTGTCTGAGGTTCAAGTGCTAGGAATCAAGGGACAGGTTGAGATGCAGGCTTTTCCCTTCAAGCTTGTGGCTGGGGTTCACCACTCAAAGTTCATATCCTTCCTTTTCTTACTGCAGTTTCTTTTCTTACCTCTACTTCTAAAAGCAGCTAGGTGATATAGTAAAATAGAAATCAGAGCCTGAAGTCTGGAAGACCTGACTTCAAATCCAGCTTTGATCCCAGGTAAGTTATTTGTAAATATTATTTCATTTAGCTTCTTATAAATTCACTATAGCAGTTTAGCACAGTGCCAGGCACATAGTAGTTAACTGTACAAATACTTATTCCCTTCCCCAATTCTGGAAGTCTCTCAGTCAATTAGAGACCCATCTCCCTACATATACCCAGTATCACAAAGCTGTCCTTTAAGAGAGTGCTAAGTCCACCTGGGGTTGGAGGGCAATACCTAGAGTATATTCTTATCTTTGCCTCCCAGAACCCTGCCCTTCCTTCAAGGTTCAGGTCAGGTGCTGCCTCTTTCATAAAACCTTCTCTGAAAACCCTGAATGATATTGTTCTCTCCTCCTGTATTGTTAATGTATTTTTAAAGGAATTAATGCATTTTTAATGGAATTAATGTATTTTTAATACATTAATAGGCCTATATGACCTGTTTACATCACATGCCTGAGTCACAAGACTTTGAGTCACATGAAGCCTGTGGTAGGAGGAGCTAGCTGAACAGGAAGAGGTGGAGCTGGAGCAGAGCTGAGAGGAAGTTGGTCACACTTGTCAGAGCTGGGAGAGAGAGAGGAAGCAGGCAGTTGGCTATGAGTGAGAGAAGGGCATTTTGCTTAGGGAGTCTATTTGTGGGAAGGCCTGATCATGTGCATAGACTTCTTGGTTACAATGATGGACTTCTTTGTTGCTATGATGGATTTGGTTTTCTGGTGTTGGGATTCAGCTTTTTGGTATTTGAATAAATGTTTTAGTTCTGTCTTCTATGTAGAGAGTCTGTTATATTTTGTGATTCAGAACTGTACTGATGTCTTCATAGCTTCTGTAGGCGCTGTGAATACCATGTTGGCGCTACACCTCCCTAACATTTTCCTTTGACTTTTCATCTGAATGCATACTATATCACCTTTTCCTTTGTATCCTTGCTGCCCTGCACATTGCAAATAGTAGGAAATAAATATCTGTTCAACTAGCACAAAGAGGTTTTAAACCTATTAGCAGTGTTGACCAGAAAGGTTTCCTATTTCTCATCACTTGGTTATTTACTTTAAGATTTTAGGACTGGAGGACATATATCAGTGAGGAAACTAAAGAGATCCAAAATTCTCAGTTGAATTATAGACTATAAACTAAATGCAAGTAAGATGCTAAAGCAAAACACCAGTATCAATATCCATGTAAACAATCATCAGAGACACTTAGAAAGTGATTAGTAGGATGCTGAACTTGGAGTTAGAAAAGTCTGGGTTCAAATCCCACTGTGGACACATATTTGTATTACCACAAGCAAGTCACTTGAACTTTCTGTGACTCATTTTCCTCATTTGTAAATTTAAGGGATTAGACTCAAAGAAACTTCCAGTTCTAAATCTATGGTCTGATAATCTTTATATGTAAAATGGAAATCAGAACCATCTCAAAGGGATACTGGAGAATCATGCACTTTTGAACGTACTTAGGCCATTTTTTAAGGCATTACAGGTATATAAATATACAGTGTTGTTGCTATTAACTCTGGAAATGAAGTTCATTATGAAGGTAATAGATTATGCAGCTAACTATTAGATAAGCCTTTGTAACTGTCAAGTGGTCTTTAGTTTAATAAGTAAAGATCATTAATGTTGCACAGAGTGGTATCTGCAGAAAATGTCCAAGGTAATTGACAAATATGGATAAAATAAATGGGATTACCAAGATCACTTGAGACAAGGGCAAGATCAGATGAACTGTAGGATTATTCAGTTCTTATTGATCATGCAGCATAGTTCTTTTGCAGCAAAGAGAGTTCTGAATGAAGAACAGGTCCATGGAGAAGAGAGAGGAGTCTGATAAAAAAAAGTTGTAAACATGAGAGCTAACTTTATCATCAGCTGCTAAATTATACCTGTAAATGTCTGCATCATTTTTGCAAATAGATTTTATAGTTCAGTTGCATCCAACTCTTGATGACCCTACTTGGGATTTTCTTGGCAAAGATAACTGGACTGGTTTGGCATTTTCTTCTCCCGTTCATTTTACAGTTGAGAAAATTAAAGCAAACACAGTCTAGTGACTTGCCCAGGGTCACACAGCTAGTAAGTGTCTGAGGCCAGATTTGAACTTAAGAAGAATGAGTCTTTCTGACTCCAGGCCTGGCATTCCATCCAGTGCACCACCTAACTGCCCATTGTAATAGGTTAAGTTCCTATAAAAGTTAATAAATGAAGTCTTAAGTGTACTAGGGAAATGCATCATCTAAAGGAAGTTTAGCTATTTCTTTGCAAAACTAAAAATCCTTATGGTAAATATGAAAAATTATCTCTCAATCCAATTACTTTATAAGTTTGGAAATTTATGTCTTGATTTGTTGCTATAACAAAACATGCTCAGAAAAGACAAGTCAAAGTGTGTTATATACCAACCATTGTATAAACTGTTTTCCTCATTCAAATGTGGCATTTAACATTCTCTGGAAAGAAGGTGTCAAACAGAGGTCAGGCACAGTGATTGTTTTTCCCCTTAGGTTTGTAGGCACCAAAGGCAGTGAAATCCACTCTCTCCCCAGTGTATCTAAATGCACTTCTATTTCTTGGAATAGTTGGAATATAGCAGGAACATTCTAGGTAGTTCAAGACAAGATTTAAATGTTTTTCCCCATTTTTCACACTTTGTAGCTTTAAATCTACTACCATGCTCAGTCAGAAACCAGTTCAATTGAATTTCACTTTTTGTTATTACAAGACTTGGAACACTATATTCTATTTCTGACCGTGACATCTTAATACACCTGATTTGCACTGTGAAAGCTGTATTTTACTTCACAGTGGGAGAAAGAAAAAGTCCCAGGCTATGGTTTTTCTGACTCTGGACAGCATGTCAGAATAAAGAGTGAGAACAAAAACTGGCACATCCTCTTCCAGTTCATACACACTTCCCCCTCAATAATTAAGAGGTAAAAGGTAGCTTTGTGTCAATGAGCCAGATCTAGATTTTTCTCTGATAATTAAAGCTTTATTCCACTTTCCTTTTAGGAAAAAGTGAATCATCTTAACTATTAAACTCAATCTGTTCCTTTTTCATTTCACATATTTTCTTGATGTTTTTCAGGAATATATTATTTTCTTTCTGGAATAGTCTTCAGGATAGCTTGACTTTCTGAAATCTTATTGTGGCATTTAAATAAGTTCACCTGCCCAAAACCCTCTGTACTCTTTCTAATCTCAGAGTACCAATATATCTATAATTGTAATGGATAGATGATTTCAAGATATAGGAAGAGAATAGAGAAGAATATGAGGAAGGAATCTTCTTAGTTCTTTAACGCCATACCCCAACTGATGAAAAGCCTTGGAATCCTTGAAAATAAAGTTACTAATAACTAGAATAGTACCACATGTTATATAAAAAAATCCTTAGAGATCCAGCCTCCTCATTTTATAAATGAGGAAACTGAGGCCTGAGAGGTTAAATGACTTACCCAAGGTCACATAGGTAAATCAAAGGCAAAACCTGGATTTAAATCCATGTCTTCTATCTCTAAATCTGATTCTTATTCTACTATATCATTTATACTAGTAGAATCTTATACAGTTTTCCATTAATTCTAGCAGTTTGTTGGTTTGTCTTTCACAATGTCTTGACTGTGGTCACATCCATGACAGGTAGAAACTACCAAAGTTAAAAAATATTTTCATAAGGTTGAGTATCCTCTGTAATAGTTGAATTCTTTTAAACTGGACTCTTACTTACATTTTCAGTCATTCTTTCCTACCTCATATGTTTTTAGTATTTAGTTTTAATTTTGAAAAGACCATAAAGAAAAAGAATAGTGGTGAATTACAAAAATAAATAAACAGAAGGAAGTTTGGAAGGAGACACAGACAATAAGGATAGGGTTGGTTGGACCTACTGTGTTACATTTGAAATGTATTTTTTTAAAAAACCCAACTGTATAGAGTAGAAATTGGTGGCTTCACATACAGCCCTCTTTTTATGTTCTTCTTTGTATGGAATAATGTTTATGTTAGTTTCATAATGTTAAAAAGGTAGGAGGAAACGGAGGAAACTCAGGCCTTAAGACTTGAACTAACTCAGAATTTGAAATTTTAAGGATTCCATGTTTTCATAATGCTTGGGGTTAAGAGAGAAACTTGCCCTTTGAAAGAGTTTCTTTGGACCATATAAATCCCAGAAAGCTATGCATAAGCTCTATTGTGTGGATTGTGATTAATTGCCCTTGTACTATGCATGCAGGTTTTTTCCTCCGATCCATTATTTATTTATTTGTAAAATTAATTTTTTAATAATTTGAGTTCAAAGTGCTCTCCTTCCTTGTGGATCCTCCCTTACCTATTGAGAAGAAAAACAATATGATAGCCACTATACAAACATGCATATGGTTTTAAAATAGGACAAGAGTCTCACAGAGGAAAGTCACAGGTTGGGTTGTATCAGCCCTGTTGGGTCAATACAAATATTTGGCTTCTGGACTTTAATGGAAAGGACTAATCATATTTGGGTTTTCTCACGATAAATTAAGAGCTCCTTAGGGATGTCATTTGTGTCACCACTATGATGGACAAGGTAACGTTGCACTGCTAGGATTAGACTTGACAAAGACCCAGGGATACAATCACTGATTGGGACTAATTCCAGCATGCCAAAGTAATGACAGACTATTACAGGTAGCAATCTGGTTCTCAATACCTTAGCACTCTGACAATATATATCTCCTGGGTAGAAGATTATAGGAAAGCAGGGGCTAGTGGTAAGTCAGTCAAAGGAGCACTGAATCATTAACCTTAGGGGCAGACCTAGAGAAATGTGTCTTTGTACAATGCCCGAGGAATAAAAAAATTATTTGAAGAAGAAACTCAGTGTGAGAGCTAGCATGTTAGGAGTGCAAGGTATGCCCAAGGAGCAGTGAATTCACCTCAATGCTTTCTAACCTTTTCAAGAGTGATCTCAGAAGACTGTTCTCTTTTGTGATGTTTGGCCTTAGAAATCACTTAAGAAAATGGCTAGTCTATGGGGGCATGCCTTCAGGGACTCAAGCAAGCTTTCTTCTAGAGAGCACTCCATTGTTGAGGAAGTGCCAGAAATTGGAATAATACAATGGAGTACTTCATCAGACCAGACTATAATTCATGCAACACGAGGTAGAACAAAGCACTTGGTACTCCCTGAAACCTCTTGCCCTATGGCTATGAAAACATTACAGGATAATTTTATTCCCTTGAGCCCAGAAGCGTTTCTTGGAATCCTTAGCCCTCTTGAGGTTTCAGATCAAGCACCCCCTCCTCCATGAGCTATGTTTCCCAATCCTTCCAGCTGTTACTTTTCTCCATCCATGCCCCTCCCCCAATTATTTTGTATATTGTATATGTATATCATATATATGCCCATATAAAATTTAATTATTCATGTATATGTTGTCTTTCTCCCTCCCCCCCCCAATACCACTACTCTTAGAATGTAATCTTCTTGAGTGTAGGGACTGTCTCATTATTTTATTTGTATCCCCAGCACCAAGCAGTACACCTAAAATACAGTAACTGCTTAATAAGGGCTCTTATGTTTTGGCCTCGTGGATCCAATGATCCCAAGGGAATCCTTCACTTTCAGTGATCCCTAGGGTGAGCTGCTTTCTTCCAAGACGTAACCAAAATACTAACAGCTTGCATCAGTCAACTAATGGTTCTTTGGTCAATTTACCCAATTGTTAGTAAAACAATGTCCTAATCCACCCACATCCAAAGCCCAAGATTGTCCCTAAAACATCTTTGCCCAAAGCCCACAGTTGTCTAACTGCTTTTGGGCAGTTCGGTGGCACAGTGGCTAGAGTTCCAACCCTGGAGTCTAGAAGACCTGAGTTCAAAATCAGCCTCAGAGACTTCCTAGCTGTGTGACCCTGGGCAAGTCATTTAACCTCTCTTTGCTTCACTGTTCTCATCTGTAAAATGGGAATAATGAGAGCAACTACCTCCCAGAGTTGTTGTGAGGATCCAATGATAGAATAATTGTAAAGTGCTTAGCACAGTGCCTGACACATCAGTAAGCTCTCTATAAATGTTTGCCAAGATTGTTATCATTTTCTTTATTATTGCTAATAAATTTAAGTCTGTCTGACCACAAGTATTTTGATAGATTCCATAGTATTGTCTTCTGTTATAAACACTGTAGCCATCAAGGGCTAGGTGGGTCATCCTTATAGCTGAGCCTTTCTGCCTCCTTATTTCTGTACCCTGCCCCTCTTACTCATGACAGTATCAGTCCACCTCAGATAAGAATGAAACATAATCTGGCACTTGATTACCTCTGCCTGACAGCTGTAGGGGAACTCTAGATGGGAAGCTGGAAGTGATCCCCTCAGAGATCATCTAATCCAAGTCCCTTTTTTAACAGATAAAGAAACTAAGACCTAGGGAGAATAAGTGACTGGTCCAAAGTCATAAAGATAAGAGGATTTGAACTCAGATTCTCTGATCACAGGACAAAAATAAAGGAAACCTCAACCTTAAGAAAACCTGTAGTCAGGGTACTTTAATCTCACAGTATTGGATATATTGGTGAACCTGAGTGCTGAGCAGGAGGTTCACTGGTGTCAGCACAAGGAATGTCTAGTAATGTCTAATAATACCAAGAACCCCCAAAACTTTACTCTGTGTCTGCCAACATTTGGGTAAAAACTATATTTACCTATTGCTTTGTTGTTTGAAGTCTCAGAGGATGGAAAAAGACAGGAAGTCCAACAAAGAGCAATTGAGATAAGTTGAAGCTGACTTTTTACCTAGCTATGGACTCAACCTGGAAAATTTCAGCGATGAGTAAGCAATGGTATGATGCCTAAATTGACCTAAAATAATCCATGTGATGGATGGAGTCTTGCTAAGAAATCTCAGTACAAAGCTAAAACTCAAGATTCAAGTTAATTCATCAAGCATTTATTAAGCATCTAATCTGTGTCTGCTTGTGTCTACTGGACACAAATGTATACCACTAAATAAATACAAAATATAATGTACTGTAAATAAAAAGTAATTTGGAGGAGGAAGCATGCTAAGGTGGGTTGGGAAGAGGGGGAATTCAGAAAGGCCTTATGTAGGAGGTATTCACATTGAAATGTAGGTAGGAATTCCAAGAAGTGGAGATGATAAAAAGGAGAGAAGTACAAGTCAGAGACAGATTGTGAAAAAGAACAGACTTGAGATTCAAGCCACAGAATGTAGTGTATGTGAAACACCAAGTATGCCTAGATTCTAGGATGTCTGGAGTAATGTATAGTCCTAGAAAGACAGTACCATAGCATTAAGACAAATTGTAAATTCTAAATGTCAAATGGAGGAGTCTGAATTTTATCCTGTTGGCAATGGGGAGACACTGGAACTTCTTGAGCCAGGGACTGATATGATCACATTTATGTTTAAGGAATATCAATTTGGCACCTGTATGGAGAATGCATTGGAGAGGAGAGAGACTAGAAGCAGGCAGAATGCTTGGAAAGACATTGCAGTAGTTTAGGTTAGAAGTGATAAGAACCTGAATAAGGTAGTTGAACTATGATTGGAGAGAAGGAAATGGACATCAAAAAAAAATATTTTGGAGGTAGAATTGATAAAATTTGGCAACTAGTTAGATATAAGTAGTAAGAGGAGGAAGAATCAAAGATGACCGTGAATTTGCAAATATTTGTCATTATAAGGATGGTAGTACTCCTTTCAGAAATAGGGAATTTAGAACAGTGAACTCTTCTTGATGTCAGAAAAAAAAACCCAGCTTTGTAACAACTAGAGCTGACTGGGGTGAAATGGGCTGCTCAGGAGATGGGAGATTCTCTCAGCCTGGAGGGTTTCAAGCAGAGGTTGAATGACCACCTCTCAGATATGTTACAGTGGGGATTTCTTTCATGTTTGGGGTACACTAGATTGTCACTGAGGTCCCTTCCAACTCTCAAATTCTATGATAATGAGTTCTGTTTTAGAAATGTTAAGTTTGAGATGACATTTCCCTTGATAAATGTCTAATAGGTAATTGGTCATGCCAGACTGGAATTCATTAGAGAGACTACCACTGGATATACAGATCTGAGAGTCATCTAGATAGAGAGGATAATTGAACCCCAGAGCTGATGAAATGATCAAGACGGAATATAGAGAAGGCATAGACAAGTTTAAGATTGTGGACTGGTAGAGAGTCAATCCCTTATCAAGTAGTTGGAAGACTAAAAAACAATTTGCCAATCTGTAAATAGCCCCAGAAAATGGTCAGGTACCTGAAAAGACGATACATGATTACAATCTGATGCCCTTAGAAGAATTAATTAGTTGGACTCCTTGGTGTTCAGCAGGTCAAGAATAAAAAAGAGTTGGTCAATTGGGCTCTAGGAAAGGACTGTCTACATAGTCTACATATGAACCTTTGGAAGTCAGATGATGCCCTATATAGAAAGAATCCAGACTATGTTTTGGATAAAGAAAAATTACAAGGTTAAAGAATTCTGCCACACCTGCTGTAGCCCAAGGGGAGACCTCCAGCTGGACAGAGGAATGGAATTGGAGAATCCATACACTATCTCTTTGCTGTCCAACATTCTGACTGTGGGAGACCCAAGAATATGAAGGCCACCTACAGAATCTGTTGTGGAATGAATGTATAAGTTAAAAGAGGATATGATTCTCATATGAGGGACATTAAGACATTAGATAAAAAAACAGCATAAGCAGTGGGTTCAACATAGACAATGGGACCGGCAGAAACTGGGAAAGAAATGGCAGTCATTTAGACCATGCTGAGAGGACAGAAATGAGATGCATGAATCCAGTTGACATTGAAGATATAGAGGAGACAGGTGGCATGGATTTGGCCCTGATGTCTTAGCTCCTAAAAATACAACATTTACCAGCTGCCAAGAATGAAAGGGAAATGACTGACTGAGCAGAGACCACTTGCAGGTGATGGTTACTAATATTCTGCTGTGAATTTAAATGGACTTCATCAGTCACCCTGATCTTTGGGGGATATAGAGAAGATTGCATGGGGATTTGTCTTGTTATCATTGTCTCCCTTGTGGTAGCCATCCATGTATGAGTGGTGAGAATACTAGCTACCTGACTCAATTCATTGTGATTATCTTGATATACTATTCCATGAAATGCCCTTTTGGTCTGAATTCCTGTGTCATTTGACAAAGATTCATTGAGTAGAGGCTCAGAGCTGTGGATCTGACTAGAGGAAGGACTCAGACAAATCCCAGCTGACAAGGGTGGCCTAGGTTTGTGTGTGTGTATGTGTATATATATATATATATATATATATGTATGTATGTATGTATATATACATATCAATGGTTAACATTAGCAACACAATCCTCTCTTCTTTTACTTACCCAACTTTATTCCTCTAGAAAAAAAGAAACATTTATTAATGTTGATAAGATTTTCTCATCTTTATATCCCCATTCCAATTCTTCTTACACTGTCTCTTACCATTCAATGCTATATACCCTGGAGAGCATCTAGATAAGGGTGACCAAGACAGTGAAGGGCTTTGAGATCACTGCCCCCTAAAGATCTAGGTAGGCCCTTCACCATCTTGGTTAACTTCATCTGGAGTGCTCTAAAGAATAAGATGTTAGTGAAAAGAAAAAATGGGTATAGGAATGGAGTGAGGAGATGCAAAAGATGGGCAAAGGACTGAAATCACATAAATTGAATCAGTATGCAGTAGATTGAATTTTTCCATAATGTAGAGAAAGGTACAAGAATTAGGCAGCCATAGACCGTGTTAACTCACTGATTAAGCATGAAAAAGGGCCCCAGATACTGCAGAGGACTCCTTCTTCAATGTACAGTTCCTGTGTTCTTAGACAGGTTTGGGGCAGTGTGTGAGGGAAGATGGAGGGAAGCAGGTGGAAAAGAAATACTCATATGTTCCCTGGGCACATAAATCTAGAGAATTAAGTAATAACCCTCTTAAGGACTCTGAGGAACGTACATCTCACCATCTCCTCCAAATCATTTCCCCTCTCAACCCTTAAATACTACAATTTCTCTCTTGTCCAGTGCAACACTGAAAACTCTAGCCTTTTTTCACTTTTCATTTAATCTAGTCTTCTATTCAAATGCATTGTTTTTGAGAGGAGAGAAGAGGGTAGACTCCAGACATCACAACACAACACAACAGTTCTGCATTTTCTCCACAACCTATCTTTGCAACTAGAGGTGCCTAGAGCACTGTGAGATTAAATGACTTTCCCAGAGTTACAAAGGTAGTATATATCTGGGCAGGATTTGAGCCCAGATGTTCCTGGCTTCAAGGACAGCGCTTTGCCCACCATACACCATGCCACCTCTCGAAATTACAAAATATAGACAACTTTCAAATATCACCAGAGGCCTTTTCCCCAGTTGTTAAGAAGCGTGCTCCTTCTTAGTTACTTTGTGTTACTACATCCATCCATCTATGTGTACATGTGAGTATACACACACACACACATATACACACGTTCACATGCACATGCACACCCATCTATATTTTTATAAGTGTTGTAAATAGTAGTAGTAGTAGTAGAATGTAAACTCCTTAAAGACAGGCACTTTTTGAATCTTGAATAACTAGAAAAATACCTTACAAATAAATAGTAGATAATAAATAAATAGTAGTTACTTAGTAAATGTTTTCTGAATTGAAAATGTGCCATAAATGTTAGGCATGCACACTGAAGCAAAAAGTGGATGAGGACAAAAGTGGTATCATTTCCTTAATTAATTTCATTACCCAACCATCAGGTTGGACTAAAATCCTTAAGTTTTTATAATTCTGTCATTTCCTGCATCTATGCTCTTAGTTAACAAAGGCTCAGCAAAGAGCAGACCGTATGAGTCTTTGTCCAGGGTAGTAAAATTTAGAGAGGTTCAGACAGAACTTTCAGTTCTTAGGCAGCATAGAAACAAGTGAACTTTCCACTTAATTACTAACAACAATTAGTTAAAGTAGAACTCTACCAAAGGGCAGCTTACTCTCCCCAGGAGCCACACCCTGGTGCACACCTCTCGTGGTGCAACTCAGCCTGACTCCTCAAACTCGAAAGCCATCCCAGCACAGGCTTTAGTGTCCCTGCTTCTCATGACCCTTCCCCGTAATCTGAATTGAGGGCAAGTGTCATGTAGCTTGCCTCTAGGTAAAAAATTTTCCTAAATCTGTAGGAAAACAAATTCCTAGTCTCTGTATGGAGAGTTTCTTTAGATATTTTCAGTTTAAGGGCAGTACAAACAAAAGAGATTTTCTCCTCCTTCTTACTAACTTTAATGGGCTGCCACTAAAGCCTAAGAAGTCAATCAGATGTTCCCCAAGAAGTAACCAAAGTGTGAGGGCTGCTCTGTGTGCACTGATCTGAGATCACTGTGTGAAGGAGACAATGGTCTCCTTCTGAGCAGTTTCTTGCTATTTACTCTGTGGCCTGAGAACACAAAGTGAATTACATTGAAAGTACAGTCAGCTGAGAGCAGCTGCAGGTCATCTCATCTGTCATCTAAACCAGCACTTACATGCCAACATCATCTTTAAACCTGAAGTCAGAATTCCTATATTTCTTTGTTTAATCTAAGGGGAACAGGCAGGAAGCTCATTTTGACTGGTGGCCTTGAGGAGATTTCTTTGATGACAATATTTTAATGGATTAAAAGTTCAACATGGTTTATTTATGTCATTACAATGACGCCACTTTTGTTTTCATTCGTTTTTATTAAAATTCTTTTAATGGAGGCAATTCCTAACGAGACTACATACTGTAGCCAAAGTCAAAGCAAAATAAATAAATAAATAAATCCCAATTTTAACCACCAAATGTCCCTTTGAATAAATATTCCATTATTAAGTCCTAATAACAATGGAAAATGTTAAACTTTCATCTTCTGTTAATTACAAATGTTGGACTTCTATTTATTGTGTCTGGCTACAGGAGGAATGATTTTTGTAAATTTTCAAAACCCTTTCCTCCAAAATCATTCCTCCGCAATTTTCTCCTCTCCAGTTTCGCGTAACGACTTAGTTCACACGTGTAAAATAACAAAAAGTACAATGATTTACAAAGGCAAAAAATCCGAATGAAACTATAACCTATGGTAGCAATCAATGTTCAAAGTTCACGTAGGCTCAAGCTGAGAAAGTCTGAGGAAACATCTCCCCCTACTGGTTCCTTTATAGTACAGTACCTATTTGAGATGAACCTTCTCCATAGCAGATATCCTATGTAAATGTTATATTTATTTCAGTGAAGAATCACAGCTTTTAGGCCTTAAATATCAATTATAGGATCTTAAAATCTCGTAGCTGGAAGGGAACTTTTAGGTTATCTAGTTCAAGCCCTATTCAAATCATCTATCAACAATAACTAAGCATTTATTAAGCATGGTAGGGTACTACACAATTGGTTTCTTGTACAAACAGAAAAGCAAAAGTTTCTGCCCTGAAGGAGCTTGCATGCTTTTAATTCTAATTAAATTCTTTTAATTTTAAATTTTATTTAATTTTATTTAGTATTTTATTTTCCTCCAATTACATGAAAAAACAATTTTTAACAATCGTTTTTAAAACTTTTAAGTTCCAAATTCTCTCCCTTTCTCCCTTCCCACCCTCCCCCTCATTGAGAAGGCAAGCAGTTCGACATAGGCTATACATATGTGGTCATGCAAAACATTCATATTAGTCATGTTATGAGAAAAACATAGACAAGGAAAAAAACTTGAGAAAAATAAAGTTTAAAAAAGCTTGCTTCAGTCTGTATTCAGACACCAGTTCTTTCTCTGGGGATGGATAGCATTTTTCATCACAAGTCCTTCAGAGTTGCCTTGGATTGTTGTATTGCTGCGAATAGCTAAGTAATTCAAGGCTGGGCATCTTACAATATTGCTCTTAGGTTGCACGCAGTACATTTCACTTTGGATCAGCTCATGTAAGTCTTTCTAGGTTTTTATGAGAGCATCCTGAGGAGCTTACATTATAACAGGGTAGTCAGTATGTGTAATACAAGGTACATAAAAAAGTATATAAAAGGTAGTCTTAAAGGAATAGGCACTAGAAACTGGGAGGGCAGATGAGTCAATCAGTCAGCAGGCATTTATTCAGTTTTTCTATATACAAGACACAGTGGGCTAAGGAAAGGCCTGTATGTGATACCCATCCCACAAGAATTTGTTCATTCTATTTATACATATCTCCAGTGATAGGTGCTCACTACTTCTCATTCCAATTTTTTAACATTCAGCTGCTTTTGGAAGTTGTTTTAACCAGGAGCCTTCCCTATAATTTTCATCCTTTGGTTCTAGTTTTGCCCTATGGTATCAAGCAAAATAACCGTAGTCCCTCTTCCACATGAAAATACTTCCAGCATTTGAACAGTGCTTCATGAATCTCCCAAGTCTTCTCTTTTATTGGCTAAACAATAACCTATAGCTATCAAGTGGACTCCAGTTACCTCATCTATAAAATGATATCATTAGAATAAACAAGTTCCAGATCTGAGATCTATACTCTGTGAGTAACTTTCCGAAAGTCAATGAGTTTGTAGCAGATGTGATACTTATTCCAAGTCAAAGGTCTCTTAGCACCCAATCAAATGTTCTTACTTCTAGTTCTTAGGAGATGAGATTTTGTATAATGCTTATACCTCAGGTGAAGTAGTTAAAATAAGATATTTCAAGAAATATTCAATATCCTTGTTACAAAATTTTATTGAACCATTAGCCCTAAATCAGTTGTCTCTGATAAATATATATAATCATTAATAATAGCATTTATATAGAGAGCTTTAGAAATATTGTCTCACTTAATCCTCCCAACAAACCTATCAAGGATGCATGGGTGATTGTCTTCATCCTCATTTTAAAAGGAAGACACTGAGCTTGAGCAGTCAGGTCACTGGCCCAGAGCCACACAGCTAGTGTCTGAGCTAGGATTTGCATACCACAGTAGCTTTTCCAAACCTTTCTGTCCCTCCTCAAACCTGATAGTTCCTACTCCCCCAGCCTCCCAGCTGAGAACCACTGAAAACATGTGGCCATTTCCAGAAAGCATCCTCTTTTTCTCTTCTGAATTCATACGTCCTAAGTGCCTTCTGCCCCTATATTTACCTTCACCCCTATCTCACATGATGAGGTGATCCTTTTCCTTGCCAAGACAAAACCATTTATTTGCACAATTAATCTCATTTCATCTCTTCTTCTCCAGCATATTGCCCCCTCTATCAACATTCATTCTCTCACTTACTGTTACTCTCCCCCTGTCTACTGGCTGCTTCCATACTGCCTGCCAAACTGCCAAACATGACATTGTCTCCCTAGTTCAAAAAACCCTCACTTGACCCCTACGTCCTTGATAGTTATCCTCTCATATCTTTTCTCCCTTTTGTGGCTAAACTTTTTGAGAAATCCATCTACAACGGGTGTCTCTACTTTCCATTTCTTTCACTCTTCTTAGCTCTCTACTGTCTGACTTGTGACCTCATCATTCTACAGAAATCATTCCCTTCAAACACACTAACCATCTCTTAATTGCCAAATTTAACGAGCTTTTCTCAATCCTCGTTCTTTTTTTTTTTATTTCTGCAGCCTTTGACATTGTCAGTCACCTCTTCTCCTTTATAGGCTCTTCTCTCTTGGTTTTGGGAGCACTGCTCTCTCCTGGTTCTCCTTCTAACATATCTACTGTTTATCAGTCTCCTTTGCCGGATCCTCATCCATACCATGTCTATTAATTATGAGTATCCCCTAGGGCTCTCTCCTGATCCTTCTTCTCCTTTTATGCTATTTCTCTTAGTGATCTCATGGATCCAATTCCATGGATCGTTATCATCTCTCAATAACCATTCTCAAATCTACTAATCCAACCCTCATCTCTCTTCAGATTTCCAATCTCTAACTCTCTATTGGACATCATGAATGTGAACTCATTCTCTTTTCCCTCGAACCCCCTCCTCTTCCTAATTTCCCTATTACTGTTGAGGGGACCTTGACATTACTAAGAAGATAATCCTCCCAATTACTCAGTAATTACTCAGTTACTAAAAGATCCTCAGCTCCTTATTCTCTCTTACCCCTCCCCACCATATCCAATCTGTTGCCAACACATTTGACTTTACCTTTGTAACATCTGTTGTATATTGTCCCCTTCTCTCCTCTGACACAGCTACCATGCTGATACAGGCCCTTATCACTCAAGTTTGGATAACTTCAGTAGCCTGCTTGGATGGTGTGCCTGCCACAAGTCTCTCCTCACTCCAGGCTGCCCTCCACTCAGCTGTCAAAGTGATTTGCCTAAAAATTGACTGTGTCAGTCTCCCAACTCAACAAACTTCAATGGCTCCCTATCACCTCTAAATCAAATACAATATCTGTTTGACATTCAAATACTTCATAAGCTGCTCTCCTTTCCCTTTCTTTCCCATTTTCTGACACCTTACACTCCACCTTTTACTCTGATATTCAGTGACACTGGCCTCCTTCCTCTTCTTCAAAGAAAATACCTCAATTCCTAGCTTCAAGCATTTTCATTAACTATCCCCTTGCCTGGATTTCACTCTCATTTCATCTCTGCCTCCTGACTTCCTCTAAATTCCAGCTAAATTCCCACCTTTTACGTCTCTCTCTTTCTCTATGTGTGTATGTGTGTCTCTGTCTCTCTCTCTATGTCTCTGTGTGTGTGTCTATGTCTCTATCTCTCTGTGTGTGTCTCTCTCTTTCTCTGTGAATGACTGTCTCTCTGTCTTTCTCTTTCTCCTACAATTTATCCTGTAGATGTTGTGTTTGTTCATGATTCTTTGCATGTCATCTCCACTATTAGCCTATGATCTCCTTGATGGTAGGGACTGTTTTTTGTCTTTCTTTGTATCCTAGTTTCTTAACCCAGTGCCTGGTACATAGTAGGCACTTAATAAGTGTTTATTGACTGACTCAAGTCATCCTGACTTCAAGTCTAGCACCCTATCCATTGTATCACTTATCTGGCATGACCAACCACAATCTTCTCTCTCAAAGTGGGCTTTTTCCATGTAGGTTTATATGCTGATTTGTCTTTTTAAAAATCCTATGAGGTATGATTTTTTTTTTTTACAATTGTTATTTTCTTTTATATCACTAATAGCATCTGCCAAAGGGTTCACATAAAAGGCACTTAAAGAGTAATTAAATTGAATTTAATTTTCCCGACAGTATAAAGCACATGGAAATTAAGTAGGTCCACTAGCTGAATAATAATCAAACCAAACTAGAAATTAGAATGCTTAGAACCAAATGTGGTCTGATGAGAGCAGAGTGCAGCAGACTACAAGCTAGACTTGTTCTAGGCACTATAGGAATAAATACTGAACCTATGTTTACAATTTCCTCTATTAATAGAAAGAGCACTTTCTCAGAAATTCATAGTCTTGAGAATTATTCAGGGCACTAGGAAGTTGAGTGACTTTCCTGGGGTCACAAAGTCAATATTCAGAAGAATGACTTAAAACCAAGGGACTTCAAGGCCAGTTCTACCTTACTTCTCTTTGAAAATAGCCTGAGGTTGCCTCAATTGAGAAGGTGGGAGGTAAGGAAGAAACACACATACCCACATTTTATATACAATGTGTAGATATAGATATATATGTAAACCATCTAACCCACATATTGTCATCTTTTACACAAGACAATCTTCATACCTTATAAAATCAAAAGATCCTGCTAAATCCACTAATCTATCAGTTTAAGTCAAACTGTCAAAAAAATGAGATGGGGGATAGAGTAATGAGATTAGTTTGGAATGACATCCTTTTGATTAACTAGTGCTGGTCTATAGCAACCTCTGTTTCTTCCCCTTTCTACATATTTGCAAACCATTCTTTTATACTGCATTATAAAATCTAGTCATTGAATGGAAATCAAGGTCACCAGACTAAACTTGCAAAGTTCTTCTTTCTCCTTCTTTTTCTAAAATCAGGATTGCATTTGCCAGACTGCAGTTTTACAGCACCTCTCCAATTCCCCAGAATTTAGTAAAGAGCACCAACAATAGTATACACTTGTTACAAATGAAATTCATCAGAATCTGAAAATGTAAAATGACTGAGGACAGGTAGGTGCTGTCATATTATCTCTTCATTTAAACCAGGTGTTGAGCTGCATAATCCCAGTTTACTGGAAGGCTAAGGCTAGCAATCTCTTGAGTTTGAGAATGCTGAGCTATACAGTAGGCTAAGTTCATTGAGTGGCTGAACTAAATTTGACATGGATATCATGAGTGCCAGAGAGTAGGAGGAAGGGAGCATTCACCCCCAACAGGATGCTTAAAGGGGAGGGGTTGAACTGAACTAGCCCAGGTTGGGAATAGTAGGTTAAAGCTCCCATGCCAATCAGAGTGGGGGAAATGGGCCTCCACTGAGTGAGGAGCCTCTGCCCTTCTAGTCTGGGAGACAGGGAGACCAAGGTTTTTTTTTTTTCTTTTAATCTCTTAATTTGCCTTGGTTACAAATGCCTATTAATCATTTTTCAATCCGTTCATAGCTGAAGATTGTTCTTATTGTTAGAGAAAAACAAAAGTATGGAACAGATAATCAATTCTGCCTTCTCTGAGAATTCCTGCATCAGACACAAAATAGATCATCACCCTCTCATGTACCCCAAATTTCCATCCAACACTTCTCAATCTTTCCTTTTGTCTCTACCGGCATAGCTTTTTTTAAAAAAATACCATTTGTTACTATTTTAAGTAGTAAATTGTAAGTAGTAAATTAACTACTTAATTTTGATACTATTTGTTATCCTTACTATTAATTATAAATATCAACTCATTCTGGGCTTTAATATTCCTAACATTTTTATGGACCATATTATGCTTTTGTATTTGAATTTAAATAAATACCTTATAATCTTTCATATAAACTGTTTCCTAGACCCATTGTCCCCATATTGTAGCTATTTGCATGGTGCATTCTGGAAGATGTGCTTTTTTTGAGAATAAAGTATTTTCCTAAACCCTGACAGGGATGTGGGACTGTCACAGTCTTTGAGCAGGGAGGCTGACTTGAGACATATCTAGGAGCTCTTACTTAGTCTGTGAGAAGTAGGACCTCAAGATATGAGCAAAAGTAGCCCTGGGAAGCAGCATCCCCAGCCTGATTCAAGATTTAACCAGCTGAGTGACAAAGAATTGGCAGTGCAAAGGCAACAGATAAAAAGAGAAACTGAAAGGAGAGACTAAAGGGAGAAAGTGAAAGGAAGGGAAAGGTATAAAGAAAAGGAAGAGACCAAGGATGACCATCCACCCCAGACAGGCATCTCAGCAGAGAAGATGAGTCAAAGTTACATCTTCAGGAACTGAGAAAAATACCCCTCAAGAGTCTTCTTTTTCTCCCACTTTCCCCTTGCCTGTCCAATAACAGACACTGTCATATTCTCTGTTTCCTTCTTTTACCTAAATGTCTCCTATGTACTGATTTTTGCTTCTCAAAGAGCAAGAAAGTGGGCATTTTATTAAATGCCTACCATGTGCTTGGCAATGTGTTGAACACTTTAAAAATATTATCTCATTTGATTCTTACGACAACCCTGGGCGATAAGTGCTATTACTACCCCCATTTTACAGATGAGAATACAGAGGCAAACAGAGGTTAAGGGATTGCCCAGTATCACCCAGCTAAGTAAATGTCTATGGCAGGATTTAAACTTAGGACTTCTTGATTCCAGACCCAGCACTATCCATTACACTACCTCTATGCCTCAATAGCTAGAGATAAACAGAAATTTAAATGACAGCAAATAAATAAATTTCTTCCTAAATGTTAAGTTAGTCATCATTTTCCCTCATCTTAAAATTTAACCATTCAAATCACTTTCCCATGTAGGATGCTGCCCCAAATTATTTTCTTTTTTTTGCATCCTCTTCTTGCTTCCCTATTTCATTGTGGTTAAAATGATAACAATATCTGATTGTTTATCAAGATCAAAAGTATTAGTTTCCTTTGGATTTGTTTTTACCAAGTCTTTTCTATTGTTCTTCCACATTACATCTCATTTGCTTGAATCTATCCAGGTTTCTCATGTACGTGTATTTCCTCTTTTGTCTCCTTCCTTCCTTCCTATTCTCAAAAGCAACTTGGTTTCAATTAAGCTTCTTGGCATCCTTCTCTCTAGCTTACTCCCAGCCACCCCCTGCCCGAGCCAGAGCTCAATGTTTTAAAATCACTCTCATCGCCTTAGCTCATTTTTCCAATGAAGCATTTTACAGGTCACCCATCTCTGCAGCCTTCCCAATCCTCTAACTCATTGGTTAATTGGAAGACAACTGAGAAGCTAAAGGTGAATTGAAAATTGCCCCAAAATTAACTGCTCCCAAAAGATTTTAGGACGTTTTAATGTTTTTATTCTTCAAAGTTTGCTGCATGCCCTGAAGAAGATTATACTTTATAAACTGGATTTTGCAATGTTCCCCCCCACCCCAAACACAATCCAGAGCAATTATGAATGCTAGCAACATGACTAATCTTTGTGGTTGTTTAATCTTTTTAACCCATTTGAGGTTTTCTTGGCAAAGCTACTGGAGTGGTTTACCACTTCCTTCTCCAGCCCATTTTACAGATGAGGAAACTAAGTCAAACACAGTTAAGTGACTTGCCCAGGTTCTCACAGCTAGTAAGTGTCTGAGGCTTTCTGTGCCTCATGAATCTTCCTGATTCACACCCAGTGCTCTGTTCACTGAGTCACCTAACTGTTTGAACTCTATTAAAAGGATGGAATTCTTTAAAAAGAAACATGATTTTTTATTTTGTACTTTAAAAGGATAAGAATCAATGACTTAAAAATAAAGGAGCTCATTACATTATTTTTACATATCATACCGATAACGCTTAATAGTATCAAGGAGTAAGTCAACCTCAATTGGAAGTTGAATTTCAATGGTTATTTCACTTTTTTCCTTCAACAAATTCTAAAAAAAGAACTTCCTCTTTTACCAGAGGGAAGCTGCAGCATGGAGCACTGGGGAAAGCACTGGATTTGAGGTCAGTGGACAGAATCATTGGAAAGGACCCTCAATAAGCCTCTCTACAACATACTTGACAAATGCTTTTCCAGGCTTTGCTTGAAGACTTCCAGGGAAGGAGAGCCTACTACCTTCTAAGACAGTCCATTCACTGTTGAATACGAAATTTTTCCTTCCATACAGCCTAAATTTGCCTTTTGGCAATGTCCATTTATTGCCCCTGGTTTTGTGTAGGTGCCAGTTCTTTGAATACTTTAAGACAACTCTCATGTCTCTTTTCCTGAGCTCCTCTTTTCAGTTTCTCGCCTCTTGAGAGCAGTTAATTTGGAGATAACTTCCAATTCAGTTTTAGCTTTTTAGTCCTTTCCCATTCCACTCTTGACATATTTGGCATGACACCAATGCTTTTTAGCAACATAGTGCCCTGAAATGTTAACTAGGTGGCAGTAGATAAGAATACTGGACCTAGAATCAGGAATACCCAGGTTCAGATCCTGCCTCCTACACGTACTAGCAGTGTGACCTTGGGCACGTCACTTAACCTCTCTCTGCCTCAGTTTCTTCATCTGTAAAATGCAGATAATGCACCTGTCTCAAAGGGTGAGAATCAAATGAGGTCTTTGTAAATCTCCTTATAAATTTGAAAGTGCTATGCAAATGAGCACTAGCTATTCCTAAAATGTTATGCCCAGGCTGAGCACAATATTCCAGATGTGATCTGACCAGAACAGAGTATAGTGGGGCTACCATGGTCACTGGGCTTTTCTTAATGCAGTCTATGAACCTATCTGCCTTCTTTTGCCTATTTTTTCATACTACTGATTTATTTTGAGGTTGCAGTCCACGAAGTCTCTCAGATTTTTTTCACACCGCTACCTAGATATGGCTTCACCATCTTCTACTTATATTACTGATTTGGAGATCTAGTTTTGAAATTTGGTTCTGTCATTGACCACCCAGGTGACCTTGAGTCACTTTAATGCTCTGGACTTCTGTAAAATGATGAAAGAGCTGGACCAGGTGACTCTTATGGTCTTTTCCAGTTCTAATTCTATATTCACTGACTCTGAAACCTAGCAATACTTGCCAATATCATCGATGCCCTTTTACTAATTTTATCACAGTCATCCCACTGAGATAGTGTTTATGGGAGATGCATTTCATAACTGGTTATCAAATGACTACATAAGCTATTTTCCCACTCACTGCTATGTCACATATGACCAAAATAGTAAGGGAACACAGATAAATGCAGCAGAGGATTCTCCATGGTGACCTAAAACATCTGAAAGTGATTAATGTTATTGTTTCTGCAGGAACAGCAAAACTTTATATGTTCCCTTTACTCAACGAACAAATTATCTAAGAAGGCAATTGATTTCACATAGCAGCAAAGCACTGTTCATGAAGGTAGATCTGTAGAACATCTGGGGATTCTCTTCTAAATGACTGCAGGGCAAATATGAATTTAACAATCAGAAGGGAACAGAGTCAACCTCATTCAATTCAATTCAATAAGCATTAAAGAATTATGTTGGGTATACAAAAAAAAAGGGACAGTCTCATTTTCTTGGGGGTAAAACACGTACTCAGATACAGTATAATTTGAGAATAGACAGGGCACACTAAAAATAGGGCAATCAAGAAAGGTTTTGTGTAAGAGTGGCAACTGAAGATGAACCTTCCAAGTTTATAAGCATCCTTTTTTTAAAAAAAAAAAAAAAAGATTGTTTTTTACTGACATCTTTTGTTTCACATCAATTTCACTTTCAAAAATATCTTCCTCTTTCCTACACATGGAGCCATCTGTTAAAGATTTTTAAAGAAAAATGGGAAAAAAGCCTTTTAATCAAAGCCAACCAATTCATAAATGGTGTTTGACAACTTATACAGTATTCCACACCCCATAGTACCCCACAGTCCTCCAGGTACACTTTCTCAATTGTTCTCTGGGGTCAAGGTTAGTGATGACAGTTACACAGCACTCAGTTTCATCTTTTTGTTCGCTCTATTTACCTTGTCACAGTCTTGTATTGTTTTCAGAGTTCAGCTGACTTCACTCCATGTCAGTTCATATTAATCTTCCTATGTTTCTCTGAGTTCTTCATACCTGTCACTTAGAGTATATCAATATTCTATTAATTCATCTACTACAATTTGTTTAGCCATTCCACAATCAGGGGTCACCTACTCAGGGAAGCTAAGGATTCTAAGAAGAAGAGATGTGAAAAAAATGCATTTTAAAAAAACTATAGGCTTCCTGTGCAAAGGCATGGAAGTGGGAAATAGGATTACAAGTTCAGAAAACAGAGAGTAGACCAATTTGTTCAGATTGAAGGTCACATTTAGTTGAAAAATGTGAAAAAAATCAGGAGAGGTACACTGAAAGAAGATTATAAAGGACTTTAGATGCCAAACTAAGGAATTTATATTTTATCCCACGGGCAATGAGAAATCAGTGGAATTTCTTGAGCAAGGGAGTGTGAAAAGATCAATCTGGCAGATATATGGATGAACTGGAGAGAGAGACAAGAATCAAGAAGACCACCTGGGAGACAATTGAAACAGTTCAGAAGAGAAGTTATGAGGATCTGATGGGGGCAATGTGAGTGGAGAGATGCTTTGGAGGAAGAATTGCTAAGTCTTGGCAACTGATTAGAAATGGAAGGTGAGGGAGAATGAGGAGTTAATGATGACTCTAAAGCTGCAAAACAAAGTGACTGGAAGGATAATGGTCCCCTCAATACATATAAAGAAGTTGGAGGGAAAATATGTTAAGGAAGGAAGACAATAAGTTTCATTTTGGACATGTTGAGTTTGAGATGCCTATGAGATATCCATTTAGGAGTTGGTGATATTGGATAGGGTTGGATCCACATACCGATCAATCATCTCAATTGATCTGATAATCTCAACAGTTTCCATTGAGTTCAGGTATCACTATTAGTGGGCAGGAGTGGAAAGAGGATGAAGCTTTGGAGACCCCTGCAGTTAGATGGAGAAGATGTGTGATGATCAACGAATAGAACAGAGTGCAATATGTTACGAAAACCAAGGAAAGAGAAAGTGTATAGAAGAAGGGGTGGAAGCAATGTCAAATCTGCAGAGGTTAACAGGGATGAGGACTGATTAAAAGCCAACAAATTTAGCATTTAAGAGATCATTGACAATCTTGAAGGAAACTATTTTAGTTTAGGAGTGGAGTCAGAAAGAGGCAACTAGGTAGTAATAGTGGATGGAGTACCAGGCTTGGAAACAGGAAAATTTGATCTCAGACACTTACTGGCTGTGTGACCCTGGGCAAGTCATTTGACTCCTTTTTGTCTCAGTTCCTAATCTGTAAAATGGGAACATACTGGAGAAATAAACGGCCAACCACTCCAGTATCTTTACCAAGAAAACCCCATCAACAAGGAATCATGTGGAACTGGGCATGACTGAACAACAACACAGGAGTCAGGGGCTGAGAAGCAATTGGAAGGGGAAATGTAGATGGCTCACCTATAGCCTTTCTCCTGACTAACCAAGAACTTTGGGGAGTCATAAGCTTTCTATTCACATGTAGTTTTCTAGGGGAGACAAAAACAAATGCTTCCACCATCTTTTCTGTATCAAAATACCAAAAAGTAGAATAGGAATGGAAGCAGCACTTTATTAAGTGCTTTATTATGTGCCAGGAACAGCACTACACACCTAATAAATATTAGTCTCATTTGATCCTCACAACAGTCCTAAGAGGTAAGTGCTATCACTGTTTTACAGGTGAGAAAACTGAGGCAAGCAGAAGTGTCTGAAGTTGGATTTGAACTCAGGTCTTTCTGACTCCAGACCTGGTGTTCTCTCCACTGTGCCACCTAACAGTAACTGTCCCTAGGTGGGAGGAGGGGGGCACAAAGAAATGTGGGGGATTAGTTTTCCCTTGTTTCAGACATTTTCCTATTTTGTAAAAGTTAATAGATTAATTTTAAAACAAATTGTAGATAGTTTATGATTTTATATGATTCCATTTTTATTTTTTAATGGTTACTAAATTCATAATAAAAACTTACCAAAAATAAATGGTGCTTTTTCTCACAGACTCTAAGTTGGAAGGTACCCAAGAAGAATTCTGATCCAGCCTCTACCTGAACAAGAATCCTCTTTACAACATCTCTGACAAGTGGCCTTTGTAGGACATTTAATGATGGGCATGCAGTCCACTTTTGGACAACTTTTAAGGACTGGCGAAGTTTTCTTCATATTGAAATGAAATACTCTTTTAGACTACTTTTCCTATTGCTCTAAGATCTGTTTTATGGGGTCAAGCAAAACAAATATAATTCTTCTATAAAATTACTATTAATAAAGTGCTTATAATTAAATTACCAATTAAATATTATATAGTGACATATATGATTATATATACTTGGTTGTTTATTATCATTAAAGTGCTATATGTCTTATTATTAGCACTTTAAGGTTTGCAAAAATATGTTAGCTATATTATTTCATTACTTGAAGAGAGCTATCATGCCAGCCAAGTCTTCTCCAGGCTGCATACCCCTAATTCCTTCAACTGATTCACGAATGACATAGTTTTCAATCTTCTCACCATAATGGTTATCCTTCTCAGGATATAGTTAATATGAAGAATTTAAAGAAGCATAAGAAGGTTCTCTATGACAGATGCAAAGTTTAAAAAAAAACCAAACAACAGGAAAACAGTATGCACACTGACTACAAACAATACACCTGGAAAGAAGAAAGAATTGCAACAGGATGCATTGTCATTATAATAGCCAAGCTTGGCCCCAAACAAAGAGATAAGGAAATTATATCCCCCTGTCTTTTTGGAAGATGGAAGGTACCATGATTATGGAATATCAAAGTACTGTCAGGATTGGTTGACATATTGATGAGTTTTCTGAAGTTCTTGTTTTTTCCTTTAAATTCTTTATTATAAATGTAATGGAGAGACTGGCCAATGAGAAACCAGTCATTACAGCATTTGTAATATGTCCTGCCTGATTCCAGAAGCTAACTAAGTAAGTCTCCCCATAGGCTGCTACCAGGCAGGGAATATTCCACATGCTCTAAAGACTGGTTCTCTCCATTACACAAGGATTGTTCCTCTGGATAGGCTGAGGAGGGATATGTTTGGAAATATGAGAGATGTGAAAACAAGTATATTAATAATTTTTTAAATGCAGTAGCATCCAAAACTGAACACAATAAATACATCAGCTGGGGTTCGTTGAGAGCAGAGTACACTTCCCTGGGTCTGGACATTACCTCTAAAAAGAAATTATTCATAATTTTTTATTCGGACATAATGAATGCATCTCAAAAACCACCACCACCATCCCTTCAAAAATAGGAACGCTAATGCAGTGTTGGTGGAGTTGTAAACTGGTCCAACCACTCTGGAGAACAATTTGGAACTATGCCCAAAAGCACTATGCATATGCCATTTGAATCAGCAAAACCTGTATCCCAAAAAAGATCAAGAAAAGGGGAAAGGACTTATATGTACAAAAATATTTATAGCTGCTCTTTTTGTAGTTACAAAGAATTGGAAACTAAGGAGATAGTCATCAATTGGTGAAGGAACTGAACAAGTTGTGGTATATGATTGTCATGAAATACTATTGTGCTATAAGAAATGACAAGCAGGATGGTTTCAGAAAAACCTAGAAAGACTTCTATACAAGGTGAAGTGAACAGAACCAGGAGAACATTGTACACAGGAACAGCGATATTCTAACATGATCAGCTGTGAAAGGCTTAGCTCTTCTGATCAAAAGTATGATCCAAACCAATTCCAAAAGACCTGTCATGAAAAATGCCACCCACCTCCAGGACTGATGAACTCTGAGTACAGAATGAAGCATGCTTTTCCCACTTTCTTTATGTTTCCTGCTTTTTAAAAACCTGGCTAATATGGAAAGGTTTTACATGACTTCACATATATAACTGATAACATTGTGTGCTTTCTCAATGAGGGGTAAGGGGGAGTGGGCAGGAGGAAGAGAACTCTGAATTCTAAAAAATAAATGTTAAAAATAAATAAATAATTGGAGGAGAAACAAGAACCCTAAAGACCTAAAAAAGAAAGGAAAAAAGTACCCTAAAATAATCTCTTGCAAAGATTCATTTTTCCCTTCCTCAGGATTCATATTGGTCCTGGAAAGAGAATACCTTCCATCAGTATATACCCAATATACCTATAGGTCAAATTTATTTAGATCTCTAATTCAACTTGTTTATTACTCAGACTTTGCACAGTTATAAATAGACATTTGAGGCCAATGCTTTTGCTGCTGTTTGTCTTTTTGGACATTGATTCCTAAGAAATACTGGTGCCCTCTACTAACATTTCTTTTCCTGTGTACAAACTATTCCTTTTGGTCTGTCTGACTTTGTGAATCAGATAAAGAGGTTTCCCCTTCCCTTCTATTTTTTTCTGTGTATTTATTTTTTAAAATCTTATGTTTTTAGTCTGAATTTAGTGAACACACACAAAAATCCATGTACAAGTAGAATAGGGAAGAAAAGAATCTATACAATGTGTTCCAAAAGTCTTAGTGCAGTTTTAAGCTATAATGTACACAGCTTGCTTTTTGAAAGGCTGTAATAAATTGAACTTATCTGTTTTTCCTTCTGACTGTCCTTTTCTTTTCTGCACCTATTTTGCAATGCTTGTGATCCTTTTTTCTTTTTCTTTTGGCAACTCCATAGCTATCTCCCTTTTCCCTACTCAGATTTCACTTCCCCCCCAAAAAACATTCATATCTTCATAACAAATAAGTATAGTCAAGCAAAACAAATACATATAGTGTTCATTCCAAAAATGTCTATCTCATTGTGCTATTTTGCACCTTGAGTTTACCATCCTTCTGTCAGGAGATGGGAAGTCTGCTTCTTCCTTAGTCCTCTGGAACCCTATCTGATCATACTTCTGCCAAAGTTCTTAAGTGAGTCCTTACCCAGGGAGGTGCCATCTTAGGGTCTATCAACTTTATCAGATACTATGTTACTATTTTCATTTGCTTCTCTATGTTACACATCTAATCTGTTACACAGTTCAACTTTTCTATTTCTTAGCTAATACCAAATAGTTTTGATGATACTGCTTTGTGACAGTTTCATATGTTTCTTCTAGTCTCCCTTCCTTTCCATTTTTTTCATTATTTCCCTAGAGAATTCTGACATTTTGTTCTGCCAAATTATTTTTTCTAGCTCTCTAAAATAATCTTTTGGTAATTTGATTAATATGGCATTGAATAACTAAATTAATTTAGGAAGTATTTTCATTTGTATTATGTGGTCAGTGGACCAACCATAAACAATTAGTTTCCCCATTTATTTATGTCAGTCTTTATTCTTATGTTATATTATATTATTCCTATTCCTATATTATTCCTATTCCTTTTTGTTTTGTCCTTTCGCATAGTTCATTCCATTGATTCTAATTCTTCTTTGCAACATGACTAATGTGAAAATACATTTAATGTGAATGTATATGTAAAGCCTATTTCAGATTGCACATCATCTTAGGGAGGGGGAGGAGAAAGGGAAGAGAAGGGGAGAAAAGTTGGAACTCAAAACTTGTGGAACTGAATGTTGTAAACTAAAAATAAATTAATTAAAACTTTTAAAAGACTTTTTTGTTATATTCATATAACTCCCATGAGTATCTTGGCAAGTAGACTCCTAAGTATTTCACAAATTCTTTTTTTTTTAAGTATTTTGTTTTTCTCCCATTACTTATAAAAACAATTTGTAACATTTGCTTTAAAATTCTCTCCCTTCCCACTTCCCTCCCACCCCATTGAGAAGGCAAGCAATTTGATACAGGTTATACATGCAAAACATTTCCATAATGTTCATGTTGTGAAAGAAAACATAGACAAAAAAACTCAAGAAAAATAAAGTTAAAAAAAAAAGTATGCTTCAATCTATTCAAACACTATCAGTTCTTTCTCTGAGGATGGATAGAATTTTCCATCATAAATCCTTCCGAGTTGTCTTGGATCATTTTATTTCATACATTCTTTTGCTGTTTTGAACATAATTTTGTTATCTTTTGCTGCTGGCACACACATATACATGTATATACATATATCCTGCCATTTTGCTAAATTATTAAATTTTCAATTAAATTTTAATTGCATCTCTCGAGTTCTCTATGTAGATAATCATATCATCTGCAAAAAGTAACCATATTAATTGCTTTCCCCCTTACCTTTCTCCCTCAGTGCCATACTCTGTATAGAGACCTATATTAAATGCAAGGTGTCTTCCCCAAACCAGGCTTCCCAGGATCCACCTGGCCTACTTAAATGCTCACACAATTTGGTTGAGATGACAATCACCATCTCTTCTCTTTACCATGAGATGGCAGAGCACCAGACCTCACCTTATACCCTGTCACTTCCTCCTCAAATTCTCTAGGCCTTAAAAATCTACCCTGATTCTGTGCCCTACAGACTTCTTGGCATGGCCATATAATTTCCTCATATAAACTAAGAAACCCTGGAAATTACCATATGTCCTGCTTCTGTTCCCTTAGGACTTTCAGACTTTCCTAGCTGTCGCTAGATGAACTTCGTGTATTATCTCCTCCAATTCAAATGATAGCATGTTGAAAATGGTCTCTATCAATTTTGTACCCTCAGTACTTGGCATAGTGCTTGGCCCATAATAAGAGCTTCATAAATATTTTTTAGTTCATTCCTCCCTCTTTGCTGATGCTTATTTTCTTCATTTCTTTTTTCTTGACTTGTTCTTTTTCCTAGACTTTCTAATACCATATTAAATAATAGTGTTGATAGGGAAATCTTTGCTGTACATCCAATCTTCTGAATTGATTTCTGATTGAAAGTCTTCTGGTTTATCCACACGATGAATAAATCTGATTGTTAATACTATTTAACATGTTATGGAAAAATCCATTTACTTCTATGCTTTTTTGTTTTTTAAATAGTTTTATTAATGTCTTGTGTTTCTAACATCATCATAGTTATTCCTAATATCCTTCCTCTCCCAGAGAGCCATCTGTACAACAAATAGTACTGTTTTAAAAAGAAAAAAAAAATCAATGCAACTGATACACTGAAAAAGTCCAAAAATGTGTGCAATTTGGTGGGTTCAGGATGCCTTTTCATATCCTTTCATTCAAGTGATATTTGATCCTTATAATTTTGTCACATTCACTTTTGTTGTACATATGTGTTTGTGTGTGTGTTCTTTCCATCTGCATTGTTGTAATTATTGGGTATATTGTTTCCTTACTTTACCCTATAATAGTTGATGTAGAACTTTCCATGATTCTCTACATTCATCAAATACATCATTTCTTTTTGTTGTTTAGTTGTTTCAGTTGTGTTTGATTCTCTATGACTCCATTTTGGCAAAAATAATGGAGTGGTTTACCATTTCTTCTTCCAACTCATGTTACAAATGAGGAACTAAGGCAAACAGGGTTAAGTGACTGGCCCAGAGTCATATAGCTAGTAAGTGTCTAAGGTCGGATTTGAACTCAGGAAGATAAGCCTTCCTGACTCCAGACCTGGCACTTTGTCTACTGTGCCACCTGGCTACCCCACATCATTACTTATAGGACAATAATATTCTATTTCATTCATGTACTATATATATAATTTGTTTAGCTTTTTTCCTCACTCAATGAGCATTTACATTATTTCTGATTCTTTACTATCACAAAAAGTCCTGTTATAAAAACATGTGGAAGGTTTTATTCCCTGCTGTACGCCTTCCCCATCACCCTCCTACACCCACCTCTCCCCACCCCATGTTTTTCCACCTACTTTTGGTGGGGAGGCAAAGAGGCTAGACCCTCAAAAGATTTAGTAGTCTTCTCTTGCAGGTGGTTTTGTTATCCAGATCTAACCAGGTCCTTTCAGCTGTTCCTTAGAAACAAGGGAAGTTAGGAGACTAGAGGTAGTCCAGAAACAGTCATCAGTGAATCAATTGGACTTAGAAGACAAAATGCCATTTTTCGTATTGTCTGTGTTGTAAACATTAAGCTGCTGCTGATTAGCTTCCCAAGTGGAAAACATTTTCCCTCGTCAGTCTGTGGACATGCAATCTCTCACTGATGAGGTGAAACCTGACTCTGAAACCACCAGTCTCAGTGAGGGCTCTTCAGAATCTAAAGCACATCAGAATCAAGCAGCTGGAGCTGATCAGAATCCCTGAACTCTAGTGTCTCCACTGTTACCCCTAACTTGACAAAAGAACCAGAGGAAGAAATGAGGAGTACAGTTATAGACACAACTCAGAGCCTCTTCCAGATGATTCAAATGTCTCCACCTCTTCTGATGTAGGGGAATCACATCCTCTGTTTCCTGTGACTAGGAGTTCTCTAAATGCTCCACTTCTGCAGCAGTTGGAGACAGTCTTTCCGAACCGGAGTTAAGGCAAGATTCATTCCAGGATGATGAAACTGAGGCCAACAGAAGTTACAAAGAAAACCTTAAAAACATGGTTCTTGCCTGCAAGACGTTTGTGTCCTACAGGGAAGGACAAAATACGTTCATAAGGAATCAAAATAATTTCAAGAGGGACAATACAGGGGTTGGGGAGACACAAACTAGATGTGACCTTAGATTGCTTTCTCATTTAGGTCTTGGTTCCTCTTTATGTGGCAATAAAAGGATGTAGATCTAAAAAAAAAAAATTGGAATATGTAGTGGTTTGGTTTTTTTGATGACTTCCATGGCTCTGTAACAGAATCACTGGTTTAAAAATCATGGACATTTAGGCACTTTATTTCACAATTCCAAATTGTTTTCCAAAATGGTACCTCTATCTCATAGCTCCATCAACAGGCATTAGTGTGGCTATCATTCCACAGCTCTTCCAATATTTGTCTATTGCCATTTTTGTCACTTTGCCAATTTGCAGCTCATAGACATTCCCACTAAGAAGGCTGGAATTTGATGTGATATCCTTGCCTTTGTTGTTCAGTCATTTCAGTTGTGTTCAACTCTTCGTGACCTCATCTTGGCAAAGATGCCGGAGTGACTTGCTATTTCCTTCTCCAATAGTGGAGCTATTGCTTATCCTTCATTTTACAGATGAGGAAACTGAGGCAAGCAGGGGTAAGTGATTTGCCCAGGTTCACACAGCTAGTAAGTATCTGTCTGAGACCAGATTTGAACTCATGGAAATGAGTCCCTGTGATGGCTCTGGTTTAAGAATGCTGAAAGATCCTTTTCAGGGGCTATTCTTAGTCACCCCTAACAATTTCTTCATTAGACTCTGGCCTTCTGTTTTATGGTTCTCTCTGATTCTTTATTTTATACCTTATTTTGAAGTTTTTGCTGATTAGTCAGTTTATAATAGCATTTTAAAAAACTTAACCCATTTTTACCTGTCAAAATTATATACTTAAGGATGTTGCGGTAGAAAATAAAGAGAAATATTTTTTAAGCATACCTTTTTTCTCCTGTCCAAATACTAAGCTGGTTTTGATTGAAAATACTAAGGTCACTCTAGAAGAGGAGTAAATAAGGATCTGACAAAAAGAAGCAAGAGTTAACAAAGAATTAATTTAAAAGGTGTCACTTAAATATTATACTTGTTTTTATTATGTCAGGTGGACAACCATGATAGGTAACAATGCACTCTTCTCAAGGTAAATGAGACTTTCCTGCAAATCTTTGCTCCTGAGACAAATTTATAAACAAAGACTAGTGAGAATAGTATGAAAAATGAATTTAGCAATAGTTAATTGCATACTCAAATATGGCAACAATATTTTACAGTATAAAGGAACTCTTTAGGGAAAGTCTCAAGTCCTCCAGATCATACAGACTTTAGCCAGAGGCGTCAAACAGGGACTTCCCTATGGAGCAATCCCGATTAGTCACTAGGGGTCAGCCTTACCCATGTGAGGGGAATGCAGAGCTATAATTACCTAAGGGAGATGAAACCTGCTCTATCACTAAGTTCTGAGCCACACAACACAGGAGGACGATGGAATCATTACTTCCTCTATGAATCTTTTGATCACAACCATAAAAAGTACTTAGTTCATTACCTTTAACAGGCATATAAGAGAGTCTTAAAAGAGAATGGAAGGCGCAGCAGTATTAAATGGTAGATACGTCCGCAAATCAGTGGTGTTCTTAGGAATGGGGCTGTGTCTTCAAAGGAAGGACAATCCAAACTGTAGATTAGGTACAAAATATACTTCTTATTTTAAATTAGTTTATATAAATTAATTTATATCAGAAGCTGATCAGATTTCAGACTACATAGCACATGTTCCATTTTCTCTAGTCTTTCCTGTGTGCCCTTGGGCAAGTCCCTTGATCTTCTTGGGGTTCAGTTTCCTGATCTGTAAAATGAGAGGGATGGAGTAGCTGACTTCTAGAATTCCTCCTTTATTCTACAGACCAGGCAATAAAATCACTGAAGTGCTACCTAGGTGCAGATGAAGACCTAGGCAATAAGGTCTTTTCCAAACATGTTTACCATTGACAGTAACATTGTTCTGAGGACACAGTCCTCTTCTCATCGAAATGATTAGAGTAAATTAAATGGCAACGTTCACAGTCTGGGCCATTGTATAGTATCCTCCTTAATGTTTTAATCTTCATTCTATAAGGACTCATGGGGGCAGCTCGGTGGTGCAGTGGATAGAGCACCAGCGCAGGAGTCTTGAGGACCTGAGTTCAAATCTCACCTCAGACACTTAACGCTCACTAGCTGTGTAACCTTGGACAAGTCACTTAACCCCAATTGCCTCATCCTGGGTCATCTCCAGTCATCCTGATGAATATCCAGTCACTGGATTCAGATGGCTCTGGAGGAGAAGTGAGGCTGGGGATCTGCACAGCCAAAGTCAAATGCAAGTCATGTCATCATTTCTCTGATGGCATGTCTTCTTCAGCAACAAAGGATGAACACACTAAATAAGGACTCATAGGGCACTCACGAGCAAGTCACTCCATCTCCCTGATCCTTAGCTTCCATCAAGGAAGAATAATAATACTGACCCACTTCTAGTCTATGATTGCAGAAGACGAACATATTACTCACCATGGAGCATAAACCATTGAGCTACACCACAATCAGCTACTGTCCCAACAGGGTGAGTTGAGAGTGATCCCAAGGCCTCACCTAACCAAATTCTCCTCTGCTGATCCACCACAGGGTCCCAAATTCCCACCATTTGTCTCTTTGGTTAAGAAAAAACCTAATTTTTTTTCTCCTTGTCCTCTAAATTATAACCGGATCATTTATGATGGCTTACAGATAATAGTATGCATTTTTAAATGAAAAATGATTTTTTTAAAGATAAACATCTATCTAAAATAGGAAGGTAGTCCAGAGAAAAAGAATTTCCACTATATTAAAACCCTCAGATGCTCTCCCCTGGGCAAGTCACTTAACCTCTCTGCCTCAGTGACTCATCTGTAAAATGGGGATAATAGCAGCCTCTACCCCAGGGTTCTTGTAAGGATCAACTGTGCTTATCATAGTGCCTGACACATAGTAAGGGCTATTATTACTATGAGGCAGAGGATGAGGAAGCATCACCCATCAAACCACCATAGTGAGTCAGGCCATCAGGAGGAGGAGACAGTTGGTAGAACATTTATTGCTCAAACTGCATCTCCCTAGGATCCCCTAACATCCTTAACATAAGAAAATTTTGACACAATCTTTCCTCCATTAGAATGTGAACTCCTCAAGGAAAGGGACTGTCTTTGCCCCTTTTTTGCATCCCCCAACACTTAACCCAGTGCCTGGCACATAGTAGGTACTTAATAAATACTTGTTGACTGCCTGGCAATCTGACTGAGATGATCCTGGAGGGGAAGCACTAGGGAATATGGTGGTCAGGTTATATTGTGGACATGGCCAGAAAATGTGGAAAATGGAGTACAAGGTAAAAAGTATCTCCACCTCTACCAAAATTTTTTTAAAAAACCAGATTTCTTCCCTGTAGCTAAGAGTTTATCTATTTTTTTTATTAAATTACAGAAGTAAACCAAGGCCTGTATTAGAACCAGTATGAGCTCTCTCTTTTGATTAATAACAGAGGATACTGATTACTAGTCAAACATTCAGAAACCTTAAATAATAACTCACATTTCTAGAGTGTATTAAATGCTTTTGCAAAGCGTACCCCTCTCAACAAACCTGTAAGGTAAGTAAAACAAGTATATTAGCTTCATTTTATAGAGGAAGACTTACTCATGGTCCCACAACCTGTAACTTAAAAGAGTTTATAGAGAGCTTTAAGTTCACAAAACACTTTACAAGTATCACCTTATTTTATTGACACAGCAATCTTGGGAGATCAGTGCTATTCTCATCTCCATTTTGAAGATGAAGGAACCTGAGGTAGATAGCAGTTAAGTGATCTGTCTCAGGAAGGGTTACCTGAGGTGGGATGTGAACTAGGGTCTTTCTGACTTCACATCTATCATTCTATCAGCTGTACCACCTTGCTGCCAATAGTAGTTGGTACACTAAGAAGTATCTAAAATTAGGTCTCCTGACTACCAAGTTCTATACTCTCCCCATTATATCACACCGGCCTTCTTCAAGAAGGTAGCATCTTGTACTATCTTCATACCTACAACACTGACTATTTTTTTCTAGGGTTTGTTATCAGTCATTTTCATTTGTGTCCACCTCTTAATGATCCCATTTGGGGTTTTCTTGCAAAGATCCTGGAGTAGTTTGCCATCTCCTTCTCCAGCTCTTTTTACAGATGAATTGAGGCAAACAGGGTTAAGTGATTTGCTCAGGGTCACACAGCTAGTATGTGTCTGAGACCAGATTGGAACTCAGTAAGAAGAGTATTCCTGATGGCTGACCCAGCACTCTGGGCCTAGCTGCCACCTAACTGCCCTTTCTTTCAGGGTTTAGCAAGTATGTTTTTCAATTCATTGAAAAGGCACCAATGCTCAGTCTTGGTGGCCCTTCCACCCACCAACTGTGGGGCCATTGTACCTCCCTTTGATGCTACTTTGTTTCACAAGGCTGACAGAATTTCCACCCTGAGCATGACACAGTGGAGAAAACAGTTCTGATGTCTTTGTAATCAGAAACTACTGGTCCTGCTTCTAAAATAAAGTTTCTGTTTGACTCTGGGCAAGTCATTTTATCTTCTCAGTATCCTCAGGAACTCTCTAAGACTCAAACAATGGATCTGTAAAACTCTGCACAAGTTCCTGATACAATAGAAGAAAATTTTCCTATGTTGGCAGAGAAGACACTAAAAAAATCTCAAAAAATAACAGCTGTGGTCTATGACGGAGAAATGATCATTTTCTATCACAAAGGAAAATATCATACTATAGGTATTCACTGTTGTCATTCAAGAAGACTTTATATCTGACAGAAATAGAGGACTAGTGAACAGGCATATATTGTTTGCATCTGGCATAAATACAAAATTACTTTAACAGGAGGGTAGTATTAGTCTATAAACCTTAAAGACCCATCAGCAGCACCCAAATGGTGTTCTAAAGAAGTATAGCAAAGGACTCATACTGAGACAGTTAAAAATGGGTACATTTATGTGATTCTAGAAAGAGTCTTAGAAACAGTCAAAAACAGGTACATTTATGTGATTCTAGAGTCTTAGAAAGAGCCTTAGAAAAGGTTTCAGATTTTAAGTATGATTTTGATTTCTATGTAACCAAACAGTTTAGAGTAATTCCAATACCTACCATTCTAAAGAAAGTTCCTGATTTTAAAACTACATGACAATAATGAAACAAAATGTTTTTGTATATGTGAAAAGTATTTTTAGGAAATTCTATTCAAAAGGCAATAAGTAAAATTAACCTGGTATAAGCCTATCATTAAAAGCAACAACTACCGCACAATAACTCTGTGAAGCATAAATAAGAGTGTCCCATAGAACAAAATCTATGATACATTTTTCCTCTCAAAATCCAGCTAAAAACTATACAGCTGAGACTTATTGATATATTCACATTGGCCTGGGTGTGAGTTCCTCACTCAGGGTGAATCATAAGATTATGGGATTTAGAGTTGGAAGGAATCTTAGTGATATAGTCTAATCCTGTCATTTTATAGGAAATGAAATTGAGAATTAAGAAGATTAAGTGACTTGCCCAAGGTCACAAAAGCATTAAGTCAGGATTTAAACCTGGGTCTTTTGATTCTAGATTCAGAGAACTAGAGTTCAGATTTTAACTGTCCAAAGCATCCTTACAATTGTCCAAATATTGTTATAGCTACTGGTCTAGAGAACTTGCCAAGAGTTAATGAATGCTTCTGTTCTTGTGGATGTGGCCTGTCTCCAAGTATGCATAGCAGCCACACACCAGTAAAACCATCTTGACAGATGGGTAAAACACTGACTGTTACTTCAGGTTTTGTTTTGGAGTTGTTTTTTTTTTCAGAATGGGCAATAGCTACATCATTTTTCTGTGTTGGTGGGCCAGCTTTGCCTATTAGGAAGTTTTTATGCAGATTTTGGTTGACTTGCAGGCCAAGTATTGTTCTAAACTTTAATTTTCTGTATAAATATGTATGTTGACTTATTCAGTAAGCCTACTTCTTCTTTCTAGAAATTTACATCTTTTCTTTCTCATATTTATCATAAAAGGATTTTAACCACAATATAAAGAACTTAGCTTTAAAAAAATCCTTATACACACCAAAATATTTATAGCATCATTTGTTATGATATCAAAGACTTGAAACAGAATAGATGTCCATCATCCAGGGAACAGCTAAACAAACTGTGATTTGTGAATGTAATGAAATATTACTTTTCTATAAGAAATGACAAATAATACAGAGAAGTATGGAAAAATCTATAGAAACTGATGCAAAGTGAAGTAAGCAGAGTCAAGAAAATAATATATACAATGATTACAACATTGCAAATGGAAAGTATCACACGAAAAATCAAAAGTGAATGCTGTAAAATTACATAATCTTTCTCCAGCTCATCTTATAGAGGAAGAAGCTGAGGCAAAGAGGGTTAAATGACTTGACCAGGATCACACAGCTAATAAGCATCTGGGATTGGATTTGAACTCAGGAAGACGAGTCTTCCTCACTCTAGGCCCAGTGCTCTATCTACTGTACCACCCAGCTGCCCTATGTAAAGTACATGGAGGGGACTAAAGTGTAAGAAGACTGGAAAGTTGGGAAGGGATAAGGTTGTAAAGGACTTTGAAGGGCAAAGGACATTTTCTATTTGATCTTGAAAGTCACTGGAGTTTATTGAGTAGATGGAGACATTGGTCAGGCCTATACTTTAGGAAGATCACTTTGGTAGAGAGTAGAGGATGGACCGGATCCAGGTAGAGACCAATCATGAGTTTTCTATAATAGTTCAGGTGTGGTATAAGAGTCTACAAAAGTGTAATGGCTATGGAAATGAAGAGATGTAAAAAAGTTGTAGAGTTAACCCTGAAAGCTCTGTCCTAGGCTCTCTTCTTTCTTCATACTCTTTTATACTTTCTCACTTGGTGATCACATTGGCTCCTAATAGGTTCAATTACCATCTCTTTACATGTGATTACTAGATCTATGTATCCAGCCCTAGTCTCTCTCCTGAGCTACACTCACACATTTTCTTTTGGACAGTCATCTCTTCTGAACTTCCTTATTACTATCAAAGGCAATACTTTTCTCCCACTCACTGAGGTCCACAAATGGTGTCATTCTCAACTCCTCACTCACACTGCCCCCAGATATCAAATAAACTGCTAAATTTTTGTTGTTTCTACCTTCACAGTATCTCTTGGGTGTCTCTTTCCCTCAGTTTGTTTCAACAGCCATGAAGGCAGCTGAAGCAGGTACTGTGGAATGAGTAGAGCTTGGTCAGACATCCAAGATGCCAAAGTCATCCACTGCCTCCGGGTCCATAGTCCACAGTTACCTTGACTTTTATCCTGCCACTGGACTTGGATGATTCTGAAAGAGAGAATGGTTAAGACTTTGCACAAATCTGCCTCACTTAAATCTAATTCATGTGCAAGTCTAAGACATCGATCGCCCTGTAATGTAATTGATCCCCTTCAGAAATGAAGAGGAACAGCCACAACCCTAATTAACCCCCAATCACTTCTCATTTGGTCAACTACAATAACCTCAGTGGTCTTTCTCCCTATGCCTCAAGTCACTCTCCACTACTACCCACCATCTGTTCTTCTGCCAAGTTGATTCTTTCTTAAAGGCCAGGTCTGACTATGTTGTATATTCCCTGACCTTCCCCCTTTCCATCTCTGATGAGCTCCAGGAGCCCCCTGTTACTTTCAGAATTAAATATAAACTCCTCTGGTTGGCTTTTAAAGCTCTTCATAACCTGGCCCCTTCTTACCTTACCTGTCTTCCTACATCCCAGTCTCCTTCACACAGTCTACAATGCAGCTATGCTGGCCTACTTGAAGCTCAAACATATCACTCCATGCTTTTATGTTGGCTGTCCTCTATGCCTGGAATGGGCTGCCTCTTAGGTGCCCTGCATTCCCTTCAAGATGTAGTTCAAACTCCATTTTTTGCAGACCTTTCCCAGTCCACCCCACTGCTAGCCCCTTCCTTTTCCAGATTACATTCATCTGTTGTCTCTGTATCTTCTTTGTAACCTCATTATTTACATATCGTTTCCCTTATTAAAATAGGAGCTCTCTGAAGGAAGCAGCTTATTTTGTTGTTTTTTGCTTTTCTATGTACTCCTAGCACATAGTAATAAATGAATAATAACTTAGTAAGTGCAACATCAAAAACAGGCTATTAAATATCATTTGACCCCCCTCTGATCCCACTATTTAACTATCAGAAAAGTTCAAGAGCTACCACAACATTCATAATGGCACTTTCGTGGTAGCAAAGAGGTGGAAATAGAGCAGGTGCCAGTAAATGGGAAATGGTAGAGCGAGCTGCAGTTTATTAATGGATGTAAAGTAAGAAATGACAATACATGAGGAACTAAGACGGATGAGATTTGTGTGAACTGATTCATAACGAAATAAGAAGAACCAAAAGAATATCACAAATGATTACAGTCATTAAATTAAAAAAAGGAACCTTAACCCTGAGCAACTGAAAAATCAATAGTGGTTCCAACTAACAGTTAATGAGACTTAAGCTCTTACTTCCAGCAGAGATGCAAGGGATTACAAGGACAAAATGTTGCCTACATTATCAGATACAGTGGGCATGTTGGTTTAATTTTGCCTAATCATTTTTCTGTGGTACAAGGAAGTGGGGGTGGAAAATGAAGTATATCTAGAAATGTCTGGTGTAAAAAAAAATCAATAAAACATTCAAATGACTTAAGAACTCTGATCAGTGCAATGACCAACTACTACTGCAGATAAGTGACAATCAAGCAAGCACTACCTGACAAAAAAATGGTGGACTTCTAAGGCACAGAATGCACCTTTTTTTAGAGATGGTCAATATTGACATTTTTCTTCCATCACTGTACTCATTTATTACAAAGTACAGTTTCGTGGACGTTTTTTAATTGGGGAAGGATTTGACAAGTTAAAGAGGAATTCATAATAGTGATGGCAAAAAGAAAAAAAGAAAAGATGATTCTTGATATATATTTTAAAATGCATAGTAAGTAGTTCAGACAAGCTAGTCAGTTATCATACTATTACATATGTTTTTAAAATAAACTAGATGTAGTAGATATGGTTTCACATACAATCTTTTTTCGTTTGTATCAAAGTTTGTTGGTGTGTGTGTCAAGCTGGAACAATAAAAATATTATTTTTAAAAATATTAAACAAAAATTAAAACATATTGCATGAACTATCCAAAATAACTAAAATAAAATGGTTTGCCCTTTTCTTCTCCAGCTCATTTTACAGATGAGGAAACTGAGGCAAACAGGATTAAGTGACTTGCCCAAGATGAAACAGCTTCATTTTCTTTCTTGACAAGATATCTAAATGACAGATTGGGGAATGTTTTCAACATACTTTTTCTAGATGTTAGCAAAGCATTTAACATATTTCATGCTAATGTTGTAGATAAGATTGGAGGGGATACGGGCTAGATGACAGCACATTTAGGTGGAATTTAAAACCAGTGAATGATTGGACCCAAAGACTAGTCATTAGTGATCCACTGTCAACTTAGAGTGTCACTGGTGGAGTTCCCTATGAATCTGTGCTTGGCCCCAATCTAACATTTTTCTCAATAATATCCAAAAAATGCAAAGATGGTTTGTCAATTTGCAGACAATTGCAAGACTGGAAGCAACAGCTAACACACTACATGGCAGTCAGAATTCAGAAAGATCTGAACAGGAGAAAATATTGGGCCAAATAAGATAAAATTTTTTAAGGATAAAAGTAAAGTCTCCCCTTGAGCTTAAAAAAAAAGTCAGCTTTATAAGTACAAGATAGGGAAGGGAAGGCAAGGCTGGCTGGCCAAGGGAACGTAAGAAAAATGTCTCAGGGGTTTTAGTGTGTTGAAAGATCAATGAATGGAATCAGCACGGTGGCTACCAAGAAACCTAATGCAATGTTAGGCTACAAAAAGAGAGACCTAGTGTTTAGGACTAGAGTGCTAAGTAAATGCATGGATATGCTCTCCTCTGATCAGATCAAGCCTGCAGTATGATGGTCAATTCATTTTAGGAAGCTTTATAAGCTCTAGTGTCCACAGAAGGGCAACTCAGTCGAAGGGTCTAGAGGTCATGAGATATGAAGGTCAGCTGAAAGAATCAGAAATGTTTAGCCTGCAGAAGATACTTAGAGGGATGTATGAGTCTTCAAGTGTTTGAAAGGTTGTCACATGAAGGGGGATGAAGGAGTCCTGGGCCTCAGAGGGCAGGACTATTAGTTTAATTGATATTAAACTTTTATTCCCATGGGGAAGCGCAATGGGTAGAAATTGAAAGGATGTCCATTTGGATTTAAAGCATGGAAAACTATCTTAAGAATGAGAGCTATCCCAAAATGGAATAGCTGATTTCAGAGGAAGTGGGTTTCCACCTGCTAGAGTTCTTAAAGCAAGGTTTGGATGATCAGTCATCAGGTGCATCATATTAAAGATTCTTGTTTGGAAAGTGCTTCCTAAAAGATGATCAGACAACAGAAAATCATGCCTTCAATGCTGTTGTTTAGCTGTTTTTGGTCATGTCAAACTCTATGACCCCCTTTTGGGATTTTCTTCACAGAGATACTGGAGTAGTTTGCCATTTCCTTCTCCAGCTCATCTTACAGATGAGCAAACTTAGGCAAACAGGGTTAAGTGACTTGCCCAAGATCACACAGCTAGTAAGTGTCTGAGGCCAAACTTGAAGTCAGGAAGATGAGTCTTCTTGACTCTAGGCCCTGTACTTTATCAACTGGGGAAGTGGATAGAACACTGGGCCTGGAGTCAGGAAGAACCAAGTTCAAATCCAGCCTTAGACACTAGCTGTGTGACCCTGGGCAAATCACTTAACTATTTGACTCAGTTTCCTCATCTGTAAAATGAGCTGGAAAAGGAAGTCACAAACCAACTCCACTATTTCTGCCAAGAAAACCCCAAATGAGGTCATGAAGATTCAGACATAACTGAAACACAAGTCTTAAGACTATAATTGTAGACTCCAGAAGTCCTTTTCTGAGCTTCCTTTTTTTTTTACTTCATCTAGTATTCTGTAAATTGAACCACAGGTAACTTTTTAAAAAAGTTTGGCAGTGAAGCGAAAGAAATGGGATGAAACCTGGAGATGGCCAAAGAGTCGAGGAGATTGGCATGTGCTTTTAAGTAGATGTGGAAGAGAGACTAAAAATACGTAAGAGGGAATTACTGTTAGGGTAAGATGCTAGGGAAAAGTGGGAGAGAATGGTTGATCAAGGGTGAAGTTAGAGATATTAGTCCTAGTGATTAGAAGGCAGCTTTTCTGTGACCACTGGGCAGGAACTGAGGAGAGCAATGATTAAGATATTTTGAAGAGTGAAGATGATGAGGCTCTCTTCAGATAGTTTGAGTTGTCTTCATGGAGTAGACAGTTGAGATTCAGTACTCTAGGGGTTAGGATGATACTCAGAAATTCATTTCTCCCTAATTTCATGGCCCAGCTCAGCTGTCACCTCCTTCACAAAGCCTTGCTTACCTCCCACCTATTGCAAATGATCACTCCCTCTCCAAATTTTCTTGAAGGACTATAATTGGATATTTGTGTATATGTTATACCTTCTATCTCCAGTTAGACTAAATTCTGGAGAAAACCATCACTTTTTATCTTTTCACTATAGCCCTGCCATTATCCTGAATATAAGAGGGAGTCAATAAATGTTTTCTAAATTGAAATGAATTGAGGAGAGCTGCTGTGAGGCATGAAATTAGTTTAAATTATATTAAACTTGTACCAATGGGGAAGAGAAAGGTTTTCTGTTCTTTAAATTGAATCCAATTCCAAGTTTCACTTCTATCTATGTATATTTTCTTAACAATAAATGCCCCGGCATTTATATATCTCATTTTAAGAAACTGTACATTTACCCATGCTTTCAGACCTAAATGAATTGATTATTAAACCTCAAAGATCTTTAGGGTAGTATTCTTTTATAAAACAAGTGAAATGAAGAAAAAGCTGCAAAAGCAGAGACTAAAAGGAGGTGATTCTTTTCTACCATGCTGCCTATATAATACTTAAGATCTTAACAAGTCCTGTTGGAAAATAACAGATTTTCAAATGTATTTCCTTCATACCCTCAGGAGATCTTAGCATTCTTTTACAATATGAATGCTGGCTACAAAAAAAAAAAAATTAAATGAACAATTCAGGATGTCTCTCAAAAACACAGCTTTCCTGGGCTTTTCAATAATAATTGACACCAATGGAAAACAAAATCCTCTCTGACAACAAACACTCTGGCACAAATTAAGCTGCTTTTACCCTGTTGTTATCAGACAAGTATTTTTCCTGTTATGGCAGAGCGGATTCATTCTCTATAGAATGCATAGTAACATTTAAAAAAAAAATCCTAACAACAGGAAATCCAAAGTAATTATTTCTCTAAGGAGTCTTAAAAAAACCACCCTCAAGAGCACTCTTAACACTAGTACTCCAGGTCAACAGTCTATTTGCATTCAAAAATGCTGCAGAGATGAAAGGCAACTACATACAGATCTGATTCCCAAAGAAGAAAGTTTGCAGATAACTTCTTATGTTGCCAGGGCCCTTGCATGACTAAGATAAATTAGCTAACAGGAAATCCTTTTTGTCTCCCTATTATCCTTTCTGCTCATAGACAGAATAATAAAGAAATGTTGCACCTGTAAACTAGGGGGGAGAAAACCTTGGGAAACAAACCCAATTCTGCTGTAACTCAAGTACCCTAAAGTGTCCCAGTGAGGTATAGTGATCTAAGGATTACCTTTGTAAAAGAGAATAGCCGGATTTTGTGGAACGTGGCTGTTTTGGCTTGGTGGTATCTGCAGTATTATAACATTAAGGTCAGGATACAGCTGTCTGGTGACTAAACCCACACTCAGTGAATAAGCGCTATCCCATCACCAGACATTACCAGACATCTGTTTCCTGTTTTCATTCTTTGAGCTGTCATTCTATTCAGGTTTCCCTTTCACCTGTAGGCCTCTTAAGGCGACCCCAACAATGTGTGTCCATCCAATTGGCTATGATTTCTTTTAAATCACTAATACTAGGAATAACTTTGTCATTCTGTAGCAAATAGGGGATCCAGAGCGTACGTTCTAAGATTGCTACATGGCATAAATACTTTTGTTTTGGCCTTCATTTAGGTGACTAACTTCCTTCTTTACTTCCAACTAAAAACCTTTCCTGTTGGAGCAGTACCATAACCTCCAGAAAATACAATTATCAATTGATTTATAAAAAAGAGAAACCCGTTACACCACAAATAAGGGAAGGTAGTAAATAACCAAAATTGGATGCAGTAAGTTATATCTCTTGCAATTTACAGTTCTATACTTTATAAGAGTCAGCATGTAGAACAGGACGAAATAGGGAAGGTAATTTCTGTGCAAATAATTTAGAAACACAACTTTTCTTTCTCAGCCTTTAAAATGATATCCTAGTTTATTTGCCCTAAGGGTAAAATAAATGGCTTTAAATTACTAGTATAAATTTTTGAGTCAAAGGGTCTGTCAGAAAGTTGAGAAAAGAAGGCATAAAAATATTAATGTAATCATTAAGTACTCCAAAAATGTAACTTTCTAAGTTTCCATTCTTCCTAAGGGAAGGCATTATAGCATCACCTTATTTCAGCCCTTTTTAACTTGCAAGCTAAGATTGACAAAGTATTCCCCATAACAGAAAAATTTACCAGAAGAATACATAGTTAAACTTTAAGAAATTTGTCATTTTTAGACACCGGACAGTATGCTGAACAAAAAATTCAGCCATTCTGCACTGTCTCCATATTTATACCATTTGGTCTGTCACTTAAAATTTGTGCTGTAGTTTAATCTGCAGTGAAAAGATGAAATGGTAAAAGGTGAAAAAAAAAGTGAAAAGATCAACAAGAGAAATAATACATTAAAAAATATTTCCACACACTATTGCTTTGTTGGTGGAGTTGTGAACTAATCCAACCATTTGGGAGAGCAAATTGGAGCTCAGAGGCATAAAAATGCACATACTCTTTGACCCAGCAATACCACTTCTGGGGCTATATCCCAAAGAGATCATAAAGATGGAAAAAGGACCCTATGTACAAAAGTATTTATAGCAGCTCTTTTTGGGGTAGTCAAAAATTGGAAATTGAGGGGACACCCATCAATCGGGGTATGGCTGAACAAGTTGTGGTATATAAATACAATTGAATACTATTGTGCTATAAGAAATGATGAGCAGGTAGACTTCAGAAAAACCTGCAAAGACTTTTATGAACTATGGCTGAGTGAAGTGAGCAGAAACAGGAGAACATTATAAACAGTAACAGCCACAGTGTGCCATGACTATTTCTGATAGACTTAGCCCTTCTCACAATTCAAGGATTTCCAAAGGACACGATACCAAAATGCCATCCACATCCAGAGAAATAACTATGGAGTCAAAATGCAGAATGAAGCAGACTATTATTTTTATATTTCATCCTGTTTGTTTTGTTTTTCTCATGGTTTCCATTTGTTATTCTTCTTCTATGCAATATGACTGGTGTGTAAATGTATCTAATAGGAATTTATGTGTAGAGACCACATAAGATTGCATGCTGTCTTGGGGATGGGTGAGAGAAAATTTAAAACTTATGGAAGTCAGTTCTGAAAATTGAAAACAAACTAAAAAATTTGGGGTGGGGAGAAAGATTATTGATAAGACCAAGTAAAAAGTATAGAAAAGATTTTGTACCATTCTGTGGGTCCTTGTCTGGTTCAACTATGAAATAGATGAAATTCATTATTCATGCTTACAGCTTCCTCTTTCTGTGCCCTTTTCTTATTTCTATCCAAATGATCGGTGGAATTCTCCTGATCTTTCTTGTTTTTCATTAATTAAAATCTATTCTTGATGAATTTACAAAAAAAATTCTACAAATACTGTGTACATTAGTGTATATAAATTCTAATGATCTGAATTTTTCTAAATAAAAATTTCAACTTTGACCTCCAGGTGCTAGAGCTGAAATTTATCTGAGACTAGCAGAGGCTTATTTCCCTTTCAGGTGCTTGAACCTCGGCTAAATCAGCTTATGGGTCAATGACACTTGACATATACACACTCTATGATATGCAGTAATGAAAAGAACAAAATGAGGCATGCAAGAAAATTTTTGACTAAATTTCTTCTGACTGCTTAAAAGCATTCAGGATACATCTGTGATCTCCAAAGCCTATTCTGCAAGAGGGTTTGTGTATGTTTCATCATGGTACACAGACTTAAGTTTTGTTCAATACGGTTTCTCACACATATTTTATTTTAATTTTACATATTAAAAAAAAAAAGGAAAAATTCATTATGTCAAAACCCAGCACCCAACATTCTGAGTCTGGTGGAACAGGAAAATGAAATAAGAAACTCTGGTTTAGCACTTATGAGCTATAATATTTAAGGAGGTTTTCATCTGTGGGCTTCAAGATTTTCTTTTCAGCCATATTTACTACCCAACCTGGAGCAAGACCAAAGAAAATCT
>CM053773.1:32653372-32776596 GCA_028658325.1 Potorous gilbertii
ACAATAGAAAGTTACAATGAGAATTAAGAAGATGGGTTCATCTTCAGAGGAGGATACTTAAGCAAAAAAAAAAAAAAAAAAGCCTCTCCTACCCCAAGAGTAACAACAAATGGTCACTTGCCCAAAAAGAATTCAAAGAAGAAGTTTAAAAAGACTTTAAAAATCAAATGAAAGATATTGAGGAAAGCTTAAAAAAAAAACCCAAGAAGATTTTGAAAAAAGTCAACTAACTGGAAAAGGAGATTCAGAATCTTAAGGAAGAAAATGACTCCTTGAAAATTAGAATTGGGCAAGGGGAAGTCAGAAAAGAAAGATAAAACAAAATAGAAAGAATGAAAAAGTAGAAGAGAATGTGAAACATAAGAAAACTGCTCTGGAGAACAGATCAAGGAAAGAAATCATAAGAACAAATAGACTACCTAAAAACTACAATCAAAAGAAGAATCTTGATACAGTAATACGAGAAATAATTAAATCGACCAGAAGCGTTGGAATAAGAAGGGAAAGCAGAAAACAGAAAAAATCCACTGAGCCTGTGATCCTGTGAGGAAAACTTACAAGTAAGTCACAGTGAAATTCTGAAACCCTCAGCTCAAGCAGAAAATATTATAAGCAACAAGAAAAAACATTTAAACATGGCAGAGCCACAATTAGCATCACATAAGATCTAGCAGCAGAGACACTAAAAGACTGCAGGTCTTGGAACACTATATATCAAAAAAGCAAAAGAACTGGGGTTGCAACTGAAAGTGTCATACCCAGCAAAATTAAGCACAATCCTGAATGGGGGAAAAAAGACATTCTATGGCCTCCCAGACTTTCAGGATTTTGTTGCCAAAAAAATCTGAACTTAATAGAAAATCTGACATACAAGATCCATGAAAAATATAAAGTACATATCAAAGACTCATTGCAAGGGCCTCAGTAAGGACAGGCTGTTTACTTTTTATATGAGGAAATGTAAAACACATGTCTAAGACTGTTATTAGTAATTACGTAGTTGGAAAGAAAGATTGGGGTAGGCCCAAGGAAAATGTGATTCTAAAAAGTAAAACTGTTTAGAAAAAGATAAAAAGTGTAATCATCTCATACAAATGAGGAGCAAGAAGAAGTGCCACAGAGGAATTGGCTGGGGGAGAGGGGTGGGTAGTTCAGGACCCCTACTCTAACTGAAAATGTGTTGAAGAGAATAACACATACATGTAGAAGGGTATAAAAGTCTTGTAAATTCAGAAAGAAATAAAAGGCTAAGGGAACCGGGAGGAGGGGAGAGGATAAGGGAGGGATTTTTAGAGGGAACCCTACTCACATCAGATCTAGGTTAAAGAGACAATAATATATACATTTAGAAGAAAATAAAAGTCTTCTTATTTTACAAAGAAATAAGAGGGTGAGGGAATAGGATAAGGGAGGAGGTAGTAGAAGACTAAGTTAACAGGAATGGGATAAAGAGGGAAATATATATATATGTTTGGAAAGTTATAGATAGAAATAAGAGGCTGAGGGGGAAAGGTTGGGAGTAGAGGAAAAGGGAGGGATTTTTGGAGGGGGTATAGGTTAAGGAATAGGAGGGCAAGGTAGCAGGTAGAAGCAGAGGAGTCAGGAGGGAGGGATAGGAAATAAGAGATACACACTAACATAAAATAAAGATCAGGAATAAAATTTATTAGGAAAAAAAGCGAAGGTGGTAATCATGATCTCAGACAAACTTAAAGCTAAAATAGATTAAATCAAAAGAGAAAAATAGGGAAACTACACTAAATGTCAGTCATATTAAATCAATATTGTTTTAGATTATTTAACATAACTAGACAGTATAAAGTTGGAATATTGCTGTGGTATAGGAAATGATGAGCTGGTGAACTTAGAAAAATACCGAAAGATTTGTATATATGAAGGAAGATGTTATGCACCCTCAGAGAAAGAGGACAAACAAGTACAGGATAGTCTTATCTATGAGTATGATTATAGATATCTAAGTATATGTGCTTGGGTATGTATGTATGTATGTATGTATTATGTGTATGGGTGAGTGTGTGTATGTGTGTGTGTATGTATATCCAAGATTAATTGCAGTTTTCTTGGGGAAAGGGGAGGAAGGGAGGAAAAAGAACAAAGTCAAAAGCGCACAGCAGAAAACAAAAGAAAACTTACAAAGAAGCAAAAATGAAAAGCTCTGAACACAATGTATAGTATTTACTATAAAGACTTCCCTGAAATGGAAATTTGTTGTTGTGTATTTTGAATCCTCTCTTACATTCTGCTGTATACATGGCAATGCTTTTTTTCTTATTTTGTATTTAAGTTTACAATCTGTTTTTTCTTTTCTTATTGTGTATTTAAGTTTTAATATTTAAGTCTAAAGTAAATTAATTAAAAAAATACTTATATGTAAAATTAAAAAATCAAAACAAAAAGAGCAGGTCTTACTTTTATATGACTTGGGTCTCATTTACAGTCATTGTTAACCTAGGACCAACACCACAGGACTGAAAATGGAACGGACTTCTAATGTCAACGAATCCAACCCCTTTACCTTTCAGGTAAGGAAAATGAAGCCAAGATATGTTAAGTGATTTGCTCAACATCATCAATAAGAAGAGGCAAAGCTGACAATGTAATAAATGCTGTAATAAAGAAAGAAGGGGTCTGGAAAAGGCGTATGTTAACTCTAAAAGAGCAACGACAAAAGCCTTAATTAATCTCAGTAATCTCTAGCCTAATTGGAAAAATTATGGGGACATAAGGATTTTTATAATAATCTAAATAAATTGTTCAATTTAAAATAAGATGACTGACTAGGAAACGATGGCAAACAATTTGATATCTAGAGAAGAGCTACCTAGGGCAGGCAAGTGGTGTCACAGAGCAAAGAGTGCTGGGCCTGGAGTCAGGAAGACTCATCTGTAAGATGAGCTGGAGAGGGAAATGGCAAACCAGTCCAGTATCTCTACCAAGAAAACCCTAAATAGGTTCACAAAGAGTCAGACATGACTGAAATGACTGAACAAGCAAGGAGACTACCATAAAAATCAAACGCAGGACTTGGAATATCTAGCTCCCTTCAAGGTTCATATCAAATGACAGCTCCTGTTTTAGGCCTTACCTAACCTGCCCAATTATTAGTGCTCCCTTTTCCCCACATTTTGTATATACATGTTATTTCCTCTCAGTAGAATAAGCAATTATTCCCATGCAAATAAAGTAATAACAGCTTCTTATGTTCAAGATTTAAAGAGACAGGTAACATATGGCACTGGGCATCTATTATGAAGGGAAAAGGAAGAAAACAAAAGATGAAACTTACCCAGGCTTCTTGGATCATAAAATGCTGTAGTAACAACACCACCATTTCTTTCAATTGCAGCTATGGCTAGCTCTGAAGCCATCTGAACTTCAATATTAATTTTAGCCTTAAAGGTATCAGCACCCTGTTGTGAGTTAAAATAACATCAATTATCACAGACAATCATTTGGACCTAGGGGATGGGAACTGACTACACTTATTTTTTTCTGTTTAAGTGTAATTTATACCTAAAACTGCTTCAATTTTAAAAAGGAAACTCACACTAGCAATTCCCGTTCCAGACAACTTAAGGTAATTTTCCTGTAAATCTATAAATTTAGTATTTATTAAGCACCTTCTTTATTACAGAGGTTAAAAATCAAGAAAGGTTTTCTTTCATGAAAGAATCTTAGATGACCTTGAAGGAAGAGTATTTGATCCTAGAGTCAACAAGGAGCACCTGGAGTTTGAGGAGACTAACATGGTCAAATTTTCCCCTCGGGAATATCATTTTTGGCAGGAATGTGGAGGATGGATTAGCAAGAGGAGACTTGAGATTGGAAATCAATTTGCAGCCTCCAGCCCAGAGGTGAGGAGGGTCTGAACTAGGATGGTGAAGAGAGAGAAGCAGACATTCATATGAGCAGTGAAGAAAGGTGAAGAGTTGAGGATGACACCAAAGTTATGAACTTGGATGACTAGAAGGACGGTTGTTTTATCAAGTGTAACAGATAAGGGGAAGTCTGGGGAGCCTGAGGTGGGTATACAGAGGGGAAGCTGCTGCTGTGGGCAACCTGGCTGGGGCTAGATTCTAACTGCACTAAAGTTCTGACTTCTAGCAAAAGGGACTAGGGGTGAGGGGGAGAATGGGGGCTCACAAAGAGAAGGAACCAGAAGGATAGGAGATGGTATGGTTGTACTGGAGACAAATCCTATGATGGGCTATCAAGGCAGAATAGTGTATCTTCCTACTTTCCATGATGACATATCTCTCGGGGCTCAGTCCTGGGACCACTTTGAAGATCAATTAATACAGACGGTAGATTGGAAAGGGGAGAAACTGGGGTCAAGGAGAACAATGAGGGTTTTTATAGTGGTCTAGATAAGAGGTAATAATTGAACTATTGTAATGAGAAAGATGGGTAAAAGATGAGAGGAGAGATACACTATGATAGAAGAGATACTGTTAGATAGAAGAGACTAGTTAATACTTGGCAAATGATTGGATGGGGTAAAAGAAAGAGTCAAAGATGACACCAGGGTTTTGAGTTGTGTGACCAGAAATAAGATGGTGTCCTTAACAGAAAGAAAAGGTAGGACCAAAGGTCACTATCACTTCTCATTCTTTATCTACATGTAGTGCTACTATACCATCTGCTTTCTCCAAAGTTCAATCTGACCTATCCTTTTACCAAGAGGCATTTTACCAGGAGGTGACTGTAGCCTTTCTTCATTTTGTCAAAAGTTGGAGGTACAGAATCAGCAGTTCCAGGTGACAGAGAGGCTCCAGTATAAATAGCCAGAAGATGATAGGATTTAATTTAAAGAAAAAGGAAAATATGCCACTCCAAATTCAATAATAATGTCACTGACTAAAGTCTCAGTCTAGGCCCTACATTTTATAGATGAGGAAACTGGGAGCCAGAAATAGGTATCTAGCCCAATAGCATACAAGTAGTAAGCGGCAAAAATTTAAACCTGGGTTGTGTCACCAAATCTGTCTTTCAACTACAGTATGACTACACTTATGAAAGGCCTTAACTATGATAAATTAATGAGTATCACAGATATTACAGTAGAGGGTAAGAGTGTTTAATTGTTCCTAAACTAATATATTAAAACAATTCCTGGGAGAGAAGTCTTTAAAATTAATAAGCTATTACCATATTACTACCATATTACACAAGGAGAATTAATCTTATTACTCTGGAGGAGAGACTTTAAACTAAGATTTTTTTTCCCTATTGTCTTTGATGCTCTCTTTCTACAACCCTTAATTCTGGTATTTACACATTCCTGGAACTTTTTCCAAAGAAACCTGAAAATACTTTCAGTTTAACATGAATACAGAGTTCCCTCTAGTGGACACTATTTGCCATCTACTGGTTAAGTAAATCTGGTAAGTGGCAATGTGAAGGTTGATAAAAGATACATTATAGAGTGATTATTAGCTTTACAGAGGATTTAACAGTGTACTTCCATAAGTAGAAAACTTCATTAGTTCAATTAAAATAGAATTAACAAAAATTTGATCTACATATTTTTTATAAATATTTTTTCAAACTAGTTACACCTACATAACCTATTTGTGCTTGAAAAGAAAATAAGGGTGAATAAATTATACTGCCATAAATGGTCAAAGGATGTGAACACAATTTAACTAACAGTAAATAACCATTAGATTAAACGTGAGACATTGTAGGTAAGTTGCTGGTAGAATTAGGTGGCTTGACCAGATCTTTCTATCAAGTCCCAGAACTCTATCCCTAAGCCTCTCAACCTCCCAAAACACAATTTACATACAAAGAAATAGAAAATATTGCAAACCAAAAAAAAGTAAAGCTTTCCTGGCAATTAAATGGCACCATTACACATCAAGGAACCCTGTGATTAACAGGTAGGGGTATTACCTCCTTTCATCTAGATCGTGACCTCTTTTTACCTTAGTTGCTATAGTATCATCCTCAGCCTTGGTCACTCATCATCAGAAGATGAGTTGCTCTGAACTTAGCCAGGGTAGTTTTGAGCATAGGCAAAAAGTCCAAAAGCTATAAGGCCAGATACTTAAAGACTTTTCAGTTTAACAGAAGCTACCAAGACTTATCCTCTACAGGTATAACTTGGGCGACCTCAAGTCATTTCCATACCACTATCAAGCATCAGAAAAGAACTTTAGTGGAAAAGAATGTCTCCACTTAATATAACTATTAAAAACCAAAGTTGAGAGAGATCTTAGGAAAATTATATACTGCTAGTGGCACTATAAAATGAGATCATGGAGAGAGCACTCTATTTGGATAAGGAAGAGCTAGGTTCAAACCCTACCTCTAGTACTTACTAGCTGTGTGACACTGGACAAGTCACTTACCCTCTCTGGGCTTCAGTTTCCTTGTCTCTGAAATTAAGAGGGTTGGACTTGACAATCTATAAAGGAACTAACTCTGATTAATCCTATGAACTATAAAATTATTATACTTTTTGGCCCAGCAATTCCTCCATGAGAAATATACTCCTCAGAAAATAACTCAAAAGGAAAAAAATTATAAAAAAACATTTATAGTTTTACCATTCAAAGTAGGAAAAAACTGAAAACTAAAATGCCCATGAGGAAACTATTTAAGGAAAAAAAGACTACTTAGCTATTAAAAATGTCAAGTATGTGCACTATGGTGTCATATGCAAAACGCAATTTAAAATAACCACAGACTCTGAGAACTGGAAGGGGTTTCAAAAGTCAGTAAATGTTCAATTAAAAAGGCAGAACATGAACCTTCATGTAAGCACTGACAATGACAAAGTAAAAATAATACATACTTACATAAACAAAGATCCTAGGAGGATTTGGTGATTGATTTAAAGTGATTAGAATTTTAGATTTTTAGTTTCTAAAGAATCATAACTCAGAAGATAACGCTCATTAGTTCTTTTAGGTACAAAGTTGCTTAAGTTCATAATAAAATTGTGTGTATATAGATAGATACATATGCCCATAGCAAGGCATTAGAAAAATGTGGATTCCCATCCTACCTTTGCTTTTCCGTAGTTGTCCTCCTGCCTAGGATGTTCTTCTTTCTCCCCTTTCCTTCTTACATTGCCAGCATAAAGCCTTTGCAGTTCTGCCTCCACCCCCCCACTCCCTCATCACTAACAATAATAACAGCTAATATTTCTATAACCCCTACTCTGTGCCAAGCATTGTGCTAAGCTCTTTACAATTAGGATCTCATTTGATCTACACACCAACACTGTGAGGTAGGAGCTAGAGAGTTCCCTTGAGGAATACCTCCCATTTACACTGTATATATCTTATATACCAATAGAATACAAGCTCCTATAAGGCAAGTGTAGATTTCTGGCTTTCTCTGTCTCCCTGGCACTTAGCCAGTGCCTAGTACATGGGAATTTCTCAATAAATGCTTATTGACTGACTGACATTCTGGCTATCTGGTCCTAAAAAACTACTTAATCTCTCAAAGTGCCAGATAATTCTCTACGACTACATTATAGAATGGCAGTAAATCTATATTGGCTAAGGGAACTTCTTCACCAGAAACGGAGGATACCAATTAAAGTCTAAGTCCCAGTTAAAATATACCTAGAAAAAGTAGTATACACAGAATGCTAGCAGCCCCCAAGGAACACAATAATGGTTTCACATGTATATATGCACCTTGAGGGCAGGAATTTCCATTTTTTTGTCTCTGCATCCTCAGCTCTAGGAATAGTGAAGGCCCTTAATAAACACAGATCAAAGAGAATTTCTATAGCAAGATAAGACACATTTCATACATACCTCCTCCACCAGCTGTACACCATAATCCCTTTTAAGTGGCTGAATTGTCACACCTCTTCCATTGACAAGCTGGGTTAAATCAATAGGTTGGGTAGGATCTACTCGACCTAAATCAATCAGGTACTGTAGTCTATTGAGACTCAAAGGATGGTACTGACGCCGAAAGCTAAAAAAGCAAGAGATTGAAAACAATGAAGTTATATTGGCAATACTGATGAAAGGAGTACTTTTTTTATTCCTAAGGCAGTATTTTAAATGGAAACCACTACTTGCCTATTTCTCCCTTGGCATACCTATTCCCAATCAAATAACTGTCAAGCTCTGATACCTTCTTTTCCTTACAGACTGATTTGGGTATTTCAAGGGCAGTTAGGTATTGAACTGGATAGAGTGTTGGACCTGAATTCAAATCTAGCCTCAGACATTTACTAGTTGAGTGACCCTGCGCAAGTTACTTTAACCCTGTTTGCCTCAGTTCCTTATTTGTAAAAGTGGAGAAAGAAATGGCAAATCACTCCAGTAGCTCTGCCAAAAAAAAACCCCAAATGGGGTCACAAAGAGTTGGACACAACTGAACAACATACAACGAAGGTATTTTAAATAAACATTTAATACTGTATTATAAGTTTCTACAATGTAATAAAACATCAGTAGTTTGCTAGTGAAAGATGGTTCATTTTATATGCAAAATAAATATATCTTCTAGAATCTTAACTCTATTAATTTACATTTAAGAAAGAAAAGATTGCAGTAAAACTTCAGCCTAGTTGCTTTGTCATAATCAAATCAGTAGAGGCCAAAATAATGAGGTCTCATGAGTACAAAATCCAGCCCAAGAAACAGTATCATGTTTATCATTCTTATGGATTATCAAGGGGATTTTAAATGACTTTAAACTATATCATGTTGATTTGTGATGAATTAGTCATCTCAATTTAAAATAAACTAAGTAAAACTTACCTGTGTCCTTCATTAAATCCATACTTTGGGATCCGAAGATAAAATGGAGTCTGCCCTCCCTCAAACCCCAATCGAGGTCTGTTTCCTCTCTGCCTTTCTCCTTTATGTCCTCGGCCACATTTTCGACCTCTTCTTCGACCTCTTCTTTGTCTTTCCTAGAAAGCAAGTGTCAATTCAGTAATATACAATTTCTAAAAAATGTGTACATAAATTGTAGAGGTGCAAATAGGCAGTCATTTTCTTCCATTTTGTCACTCTCGATTCCCACACATGAAAACACGTTCAGAACTGGCTAAACTTCTACATTCACGCTATTAAGTTTGTACTGTTGGAGTACCCAAGGCTCAGGGATCAAAGACAGTTAAGAATGGGAACTGAAAACTAGAAATCCAACAAGCTCTTAGGTTGAACATCAAACCTATGTTAAAACAGTCCAAAGTAAGTACTTCCATATGCTCCTAAAATTACTTTGCAACTGTATTTCCTATTCGTATAAGTTCTACTGCATGTATATGTTTTTAAACTCGTATTTAAGAATACAACTGTTTTCAGTCTTGTTTTTTTAAATGACTTGTCACTGATACTTTGTATAAATTACCAGGGGTCATTTTTGTGTCAAACTATAAAGGGTGTTTAGGCAAAGGAAACATGTAATTCTTGGGGACAAGCCGGTTCAAGGTGGGGAGAGCCGGACAGCAAGGTCCCCTGCTGCCATCCTGGACAAGCCCCAAGCTCTGCGTCCCCAGGCAGCTAAGTCTGTAGGACGCAGAGGCCGCAGAACACACCTGCACAGGTAGTGGTGATGTGGCTCTTTTACCCTCACTCTAATTAGAGGTCTGCCATAAAAATAAGTGGCTAAACGCAGAAGTTTGGGTCAAGCGGGGTAAAGGGAGAGAAGCTTGGACGCCGCTCCTTATCTTCGAAACAATTCTGAGCGAAATAAGCGTTTCTGCTAGTCCGCGGCGGCCGGGACGTGGATCCGAGCCGGCCCAAGCACAGCGGGGGGCGGGGGGGGGGCGGGGAGGGCGAGCCGGGCCGCGGGGCAGCAGCCGCCGACACTCGCCCCTAGTTCCCTTCCCCCCCGCCCCCGCCCCTCCCCCCGGACATGGGGAGGCGGAGGGAGAGGACGCCGGGATCAGGCGCAGCTTTCCGTCGGCTGCCATTTACCGGTTTCTTGGAGCCGGGGCTGGGCCTGAGGTTGGCCAGGCTGACACGCGGCAGAGAGCGCAGAAGGTCCAGGGCCTTGGCTCCGCCGCCGCCGCCGCACGCCGGCCCCGCCATGGCAGCTCCCCTGCCCGCGGCCGAGCGCCTTCCAGGCCGAGCGGAGCACGCGCAGACGTCCCGGCCCCACGTGAGCGGAGCAGGCCCTGCCGCTTTACGGCCGAGGCCCCGCCTCTGTCGCAAAACGAAAGCCTGCGAGTCACGAGGCTGCGGCGGCGCCTCGGGCACCTCGGTGCCCAGCGGTCAAGGTCGCGGGCAGACGCTAGCCCCTACGGGCGGCGGGTGGCACCTTTCCTGACGCTGGGACGCCCCGGGGCCTACGCTCTGGTCGGAGCCCTCGGCTCCTCCCGCGGGCGGGGCTGCTTGCCGCGGGGCTCCGCCCAGGCCGTCCGTCTAACGTGAACCACTAGAGGGGTTCTCCCGAGCGCGGACAGGTCCGTCACGTTCCCTTGGTGCTCCGCGGCGTTCAGCCCCCTCCTCCCCGGTCCCGCTCGGACCTTCCCAGACCTCTCACCCCTCTCTCCCCGGCAGGGGTTCTTCAGTCCGGCGGCCCCGCCTCCTGGCTGCGTCACGCACTCCCAGCTCCCGCCGAGGTCTCTCCTTGTCCCCAGACCTGGAACGCTGGCCCTCCTCGGTTCTGATGGCGACCTCCCTGGCTTCCCCCACGTGCCGGAGGAAATGCCCTCTTTTACGGGCAACCTTCCCCCATCCCTGTGGATTCCAGGGCTTTGCGCCTTTTAATTATTCATTTAATTATAATTTAATGAATTTCTTTGCCCTGTAGATAGCTTGCTTTGCGCCCATTGGTTTGCACGTTCTCTTTTCCCCGCTAAATTGTTAAGTTTGAGAGCATGCATTGTCCTGCCGCTTTTACATCCCCAGGGCATAGCCCGGTGCCTGGAACATAGTAGAGGCTTAATAAATGCTTATTTAATTTAATTTACTCATCTGGAGCCTTTGCGTCTTAATTCGTTTCTAGCAACCAAGTAGCCCCATGATACGTGGTCGCTCATTCCTTTCACCAACCAGACAAATATCAAGGACCCTAGGGAGATAAATCAACCTCTTTCTCTCTGTGCTAGCTGACTTTTTTCCTTCTCTACCCCTATAAAGACAACCACTCCCGGTCTTAATGCGTTTATTTAACCATTTCTGAACCTGTTGCAAATTCGTGTCTGTCCCCAGAGTGTCTACTTTAGATTTTAAGTCTCCTAAGAAGGCAAAGCAACTTTCTGTTTCCATTCTCCAATCACAGGCTCTAAGGCAGAAAGGGACCTTGGAGATCTAGTACAACCCCCTCCAGTACAGAATGAGGAAACTGAGGATCTCATTAGAGAAACCGTGAATACCCTAGGTCGGACAGGTAGAGCTGGAATTTTAACGCTGGTCCTCAAGCTCCAAATCCCGCTTTCAAGAAAGTTTTTCTTTGAAATCATTTTTATATTGTCATTATTGGTGACAGTGATTGCCAAAACTAAAGGCTAAAATATTTTGAAGTCACTTAACCTGTTTAGTTAGTTAAATATTTTCCTTTTTTAATATGTCATTTTAAAAGTTGTTTTTTTATACTGTGTATGTCATCAAAAATTCTAAAACTTAAATGCATATTCTTTAAAGTAGAGAAGTTGCCTAAATACAATGGAAACAAATTGCTTGAAAATTAGACAACTCATAAGCATCGTGGTGAAACTATAAGAAAAACAGAAATTAGTCTTAGAAAATATTTGAGAGGTGAGCAGTGGGTATGGAGCCAACTTCCAAGCCAAGACATCATGGATTTAAGTCTTACTTCTGAAACATCTTGGCTTTCAACTCTGCGCTTAACCTTTTACTTAGTCCCTTCATCCCTCAGTTCTAAAATGCTGAATTACAGAGAAGATACCAATCTTAATTGATCAACGGAAATTTCTCACTTGGGAGTTTCCCATACTAATGGAATCACAGTCCAGTTCCTATTCCTATACATTTGTTTTAGTTGTTCTTCCTTTCAAGGAGAACCAATGACATCAAAGGGTGATGTCTTGACTTGCGCGTGAACCGGATGTAAGTGAGGCAAAGTTGCACAGGCACTTTCATGGCCCTTGGAACAAATTGTTCTCATCTGTCCATTCCACTAGGTGAAGTCGTCACATGCTTGGGGTAGACATCCCCCTAACTCAATGACTGGTGTGAAGCCTGTCCAGGTATCAGGGAGACTAGTAACTAGTTTGAGGGCTTGGCTCATCCAACTTTGGCATCTTCATCTCACCCAACTCTTACCTGTGACTCCAAGAAGTGTTACCCCTGGTAAAACCATCTTGGCAGAAGGACTAAACCAAAATCCTATAAAAATCACTATGAAGCTAAGTGCTTTATACTATGTGGAAACACAAATGAGACAGCCTTTACTTCTGCACTTAGTTCACAGATTAGTGTTCACAGATTACTTGGCAGCTATTTCATGCTTTTCTTGAGAGAAAATGAGAGGCTTTGTATGCTCTTGGCTAACAGCGAAAGGTTTGGTTTTTTTTTTTTTAAACATAAAAATTTTGTTTTAGAGAAATACTGAATTTTTCTATGGACTGCTTAGCAATATGGTTTTTGAAGAGTTGGCGTGGATCATGGATAAGATTTACATTGAACCAACTAGATGTTATAAAAACTTAAATCCGAGTAATAGAAAATTGCTTTTTTATTATCTGTTGCACAATCATTCATTCAATACCTATTATTTAATGCCGACTATATGTGAAGTACTATGCTAGGCACCAGCAGAGATACTAAGATTATTAAGACATGATCCCTGCCCTTGTAGAGTTTAAAATCTAGTAGGGAAATAATAATGTTAAAAATAATATAGCCATATAAGAAAAGAACAAAAAGGTAGCATGGTATATTGAATAGAGAGCTGGCCTCTGAATCAGTTCAAGTCCTGGCTCTGATACATAATGTTGCTTTTATGATCCAGGGCAAATCACAACTTTTCAGTTTCCCCCAGGCAACTCTCAAAGAGTTGCAGAGAAGGTGCTGCCCTACCTTGGTAGGGACTTCCTCATTTCCTCTTTGGGAATTTCTTATAACAATGAAACCACAAGTTCAGCCCCTACCATCCCAAGAAATTACAGTCATTTGCTAGGGAAGATTCAGGAAAGGAAAGACTATTTTAACGGTAGAGTCAGAAGAAGCTTCAGAGAGTGACAGTAATGGTCTCAAAGGATAGTATTTTCTTTTTTTATTATTCTGAATTTAAACACACAAAAAATGAAAAGAGAGCATTTCTATACATAGCAGAAATTTAAAAAAAAAGATTCTCTATGAAATCAAGAATCTTCATTTTATACTGTTCGCTTTAAAAAATATATATAATAAATTCCTCATGTTACTTTTAGAACTATCCCTGCTTGTCCATATTTCCTTCTATGAATCATTCTATTCTTTTCTCTGCACTTAAAAAATGTCCCATGGCCTGCCCACCCTCACTTTTGGAATCATTGTTGCTAACTTGCCCTCCTCAGTTTATTCCCCTCCTGCCCAACTTACCAAAAGAAAAAAGGGGTTCCTTTGGTAACAAATAACCATAGTCATAGCAGTGGCCATGTCTACAAAGTTATGTCTCAGCACCTTGTTTCTGTCACCCTTCTGTCAGGAGGTAAACCCCTTCCTTTATAGATCTTCTGGAAACAAACTAGGACTATTGCATTTTCAAATCAGTTTTCCTTTACAGCGTTGTGTGTAAATTGCTGTCATCATTCCACACACTTCACTCTGCTTCAGTCATGATACCAAGGATTCTCTGAAATCTCTTTTGTCATTGCTTACAGTACAATAATATTCCATTATACTGGGGCAGCTAGGTGGTGCAATGGATAGAGCACCAGTGCAGGAGTCAGGAGGACTTGAGTTCAAATATCACCTCAGATACTTGACACTCACTAGCTATATGATCTTGGGCAAGTCACTTAACCCTAATTGCCTCATCCTGGGTCATCTCCACTCATCTTGATGAATATCTGGTCACTGGATTCAGATGACTCTGGAGGAGAAATGAGGCTGGTGACCTGCACAGCCCTCCCTCATTCAAAACAAAGTCAAGTGCAAGTCATGTCATTATTTCTCTGATGACATGATCTTCTTTGGCAACGAAGGACAAAAAAATTCCATTATACTCATGTACTACAATTTGTTGAACCATTCCCCAATTGTCTAAGAGAGCCTCTAAGGAATTCCCTTAGATTCTAGTTCTTTTATTTCTCTCTCCCCTCCTTTAATCCCTTCATCAGGAAAAAAACATTTGCTTTCTTGTGAGTCTTTGGTATTATCCTCTTAACTGAAGCTCCCCATCCCCACTTAATTCCCTCTTGAGTTTCATGAAACTGTGTATGTGTGCAACCATCTTTTGTCAGCTTCAGCAGAATGGTGTTTATCTGATGCTCTTTCCTTCCTTCCCCCATGTTTATATATTCTTCTCACATATTCCAATTATGAGAAGCAGCAACTGTTACCCACTTCTTCCTGTTTTCTAAATTATCTTACTCCTTTTGCCTCCCTTCTCTTTCCCCTCTTCAAATGCTCAGAAAGGAACCAATCCCCTCCCACTTCTGTTTTTTTTTTAATTTAATTCCCTCAATACCTTTCAAAGAATTAAGTTTCCAAAAGAATGTATGTTCTTTTTTTTCCCTATTGGATTGTTAACTCTACATTATGCCTCTTTCTAGTTGCTCTTTCTAGTTGCTAGTATGCTATACTAGCTATAGTATACTAGTTGCTATTATAACTCTACATTATGCCTCTTTCTAGTTGCTCAGATAAATTTATCTTTTTAGGTTTCTCTAGATTCTTGTTTTTGTATTTCAAAGTTCCAACTCAGCTCTGGTGTTCTTGAAAGTCTCCTCTTCCATTAAACATTTTTTTCTTCTCTTGTAAATTTTGCACAGCTGTAAGTTATTTTTCGTTGTAGGCCTATATGGTCGCTTTTTAGGATGAGGTATTCCAAGATCTCCTGTGTTTTAGAGTAGAAGTTGCCAGGTCTCATATGATCCTGTCTTGCACTCTCCTGTATCTCATCTGTTTACCAGAGTTTGTCAATTTCACCTTTGCAACATCACTTAAAATGCCTCCTTGAGAAAAGAGCTCTGACACTGCCACCACTCTAATATAGGCCTTTGTCACCTCACATCTGGATTAATGCAATAGTCTTCTGGTGGGTTTACCTGTCTCAGCTCCCTACTCCAAAACTCCATTCAGCCACCAAAATGATTTTCCTAAGGCTCAGGTCCAACCATGTCACACACCCTCATTATACTACTCAAGAAACTTCAGTAGCTCTAGATTGCCTCCAGAATCAAATATAAAATCCTCTGTTTGATGTTACTTCATAACCCATCTCCCTTTTACTTTCTTCCACTTTATTCACTACCAAATACATTTCAATCCAGTGACATTGTTCTCTTGGCTATTACTTGAGCAAAAGACACGCTCCCAGCAGGCATTTTCTCAGTCAGCTTTCCATGCCTGGAACACTCCTCCCTCATCCCCTCTGATTACTGACCTCCTTGGCTTCCTTCAAGTCCCAATTAAAATCCTATCTTCTACAGGAAGACTTTCTCAACCTCTCTTAATTCTAGTGCTTTCCTTCTCTTATTTCCTATTTATCCTGTATATAGTTTGTTTGTACATATGTGTTTGCTTGTTGTCTATTCATTAGATTCTGAAGTCCTTGAAGGCAGGGGCGGTCTTTTGTCTCTTTTTACGTACCCAATGCTTAGAACAGTACCTGGTACATAGCAGGTGCTTGATAAATGTTTGTTAACCGACTGACTTGACATGGTCTGTCTGACTAAACAAGGAGGTTTATATTTGGGTAGGAGATAAAAATTAATTAGTAGGTAGGAAGTAGAAAAGAAAAACTCAACAAAACATTGAAAAATACACAGAAGAAAACAAAAACAAGTTCAGAAAGGGGCACAAGTCACAATTTTCTTACTATCTTGCTAAGTTTAATAATGCTTTTAAAATTCGAATTGCACCTAACAACTAATAAAAAGTTAGCTTTTAAAGCCATGCACAACATGGTACCAACTTACCTTTCTAGCCTCATTAGATACTGTTTCCCCTCCCACACTGTGATCCAGAAAAACTGATATTTTTCTCTGTTCCTTATAGAGGACAACTCATTTCTCATCTGTTTTTTGCACTGACCCTCCCTCATGCCTCGAATATACTCCTTCCTTATCTCAGTTTGTGGATCCCTCTATTCCTTTAAGACATAGCACAGGCACAATCTTCTGGATGAAGCCTTTCCTTACCCTTCCTCACCTCTGAATTGCTAGTCCCCTCAGTTCCAAACACCTTTATTAACTGTATAGTTATATAGTGTATATCTGCCTGTTGTGTGTATTATTGTCTCCCCAATTTGAATGTAGGTTTCTTGCAAGTAGAGATCATTTTATTCCTTGTACTTGTCCCATCAGTGTGTGGCATGGAGCCTGGAATGTAGTAGGTGCTTAATAAATCCTTGCTGATTGATTGAAGAAAGATAAAGAATTTGGAGGGTGGAGATGAGAAGAAAGTGTGTCCTAGGTAAAAGAACAACTTATCTGAATACTGAAAGTTAAGAGAAAGATGCAGAGTTTGGATAACAGTGTGTCAAGCATCCTAGGCTTGGGAGATAGTTTATATGACTCTTGAAAGGTAGGAGCTGGTTGCAGAATTTAGGAAATGTGCATTAAATTCAGAAAGAGTTAATAGACTAATTTGGCTAGAACACAGAGTGAGTGAAGGAGAATAATGTGAAATAAGTTTGGAATGGTAAGTTGGAGCCAGATGGTAGAGAGCCTTAAATGACAAGTTTAGAAGTTTTATTTTATCCTAGAAGCAATAGGGAGCCATTGAAGTTTTTTGAGCAGAGGAATCAGTGTTTTAGGAAGATTATTTTGGCAGCTGTGTGAAGAATGGATTTGAAAGAAACAGTGATAATAGATAGGAAAGGACACATGTGAAAGACATGTTAAAAATACAATCAAGAGGACTTGATGAATGGATATAAAAAGGGAGGCAGAGTGAAGAATCTAAGATAACACTAAGGTTTGGGATATGGACAGATGGAGGAATTGTAGTATTATTGGCAGTATGGTAGAAGAAACATTTACTAAAGTCTCAGCCTTGGAGACTACTCTAATTTCCCCTAAAAGGTAAAAACAAAACCATCTCAAGACTTAATTAGGCCAAGGGAACTAATGTTTAAATCATTGTTGTATCTTCCTGGTTGCCTAAATACAAAAACCCAGCCCACCAAGAATTGGGTGCTTGACATACTGTTTTCACGAGGTATGACCAACATGGAAAATATGGAAAGCTATACCTAATTGAATCAAGGCTGTATCCCTGCTGAATATCCTTTACATGATATTGTTCAGTAACTTTCTTTTTGTTAAATATTAGATGATCTATAAGTTGTTGTTGTTCATCCTTTGTTTCTTAAGAAAACCAATGACATAACGGACAATGTCTTGACTTGCTTGTAAACTGGATTTAAATGAGGCAGAGCTGCCTAGAGTTGTCAGTCTCTCTCTCTCTTCCAGAGTCATCAAAGTCCAGTGGCAGGACAAAATTCAAGATGACTGGCCATAGATTGGGATGCAGTGAATGATCTTGGCATCTTCAATGTCTGACCAAGCTGTAACTAAATATTCCACAGTCCTTTCTTCAGCCCTCTTCTTGGCTGTTGCAGCAAAATGTTCTAATCTTAAGGCCCATTGGTTACCCTCCATCTGGTTTTACCCTTCGGCCAAGCTGGTTTTACCGGGATGTAGCCACTGTGGAAGCTCCAATTTCTTGGAGCCACAGGTGAGAGGTGGGTGACAGATGGACAATAAAAGTGGATGAAAAGAACTCAGCAAGCCCTCATGTGAGAAAGCTAGCCCTCCCTGAGCATTCCATATATTCCATCTATAAATATTCCACTTGAAGTAACTGGTGGTATCGTGGCTAGAGCACTGGGCCTGGAATCAGGAAGCCCTGAGGTCAAATGTAGCCTCAGACATTTACTCACTATATGATCCTGGGTAAGTCACTTATTTCAGCTTCTTCAATTGTAAAATAGAGATAATAGTAACATCTACTTCCTGGAGTTGCGAGAACCAGGTGAGAGAATACTAGGTCAAGGTACGAAAAAAAGAGAGGGAGGGTGTAGACCTAATGGGTGTAGGCTGCCTAATCTGGGACCTGGCAGAGGAGGGACCCACCACTGGGCTCTACCCAATAAATGGCATGGTTCTGGAAGTGAGGTATAATGTAAATAGGTAATCCAGGAAGCGAGCTCTATAAATCAGTGACAGAAAGTACCCAGAGCGAGAGCGAATATCTTGATTATTTGCATAATACAGAGAAAAAAAGTGACCAGAGGGTCTAGAGTAAACATCAAGAGAAGACAGAAGGGGCAAGTAGGTGGGGCAATGAATAGAGCACTAGCCCTGAAGTCAAGACAATCTGTGAGCTGGATGACCCTGGGCATGTCACTTAACACCATTTGCCTTCTGACCCTTCCTCCCCAAAAAAGAGAAGATAGAGAGCGAGAGAAATCCTTTTTAGAAAGGGGAACAACAAGGAATCAATTTAAAAACTAAGGAAAAGGACTAGCTGAAGGGTAGGAGAGAAAGGGGGAATCTATTTGACTGAGAAGAAAAAAGAGAGGGAAGAAATATTTAACCAGATAAAAACAGGAAAGAAAAATTAACTAATAAACAAAACCCTAAACAGAAAGGGATCATCTCATCAAAGGATGAGAGGGGATCAGGAGTGAGTAGAAGACAGCCCGTGGAAACAGGCCCATCTTAAAAAAGGCTAAAGTAAAGTAACTGAAGAAACCTAACACTGTGTTTACAGAAGTGGGAACCTGAACCTGAAAAGCTTCCGCACAGATAATATTAGTGCTTCCAAGATAAGAAGGGAAATGGTCAAATGGGGGGAAAAAATCTTTGTATCAAGTTTCTCTGATAAGGGTTTGGTATCCAAGATATATAAACAATTAATAAACATACATAAGACTATTAGCTATTTCCCATAGAGAAATGGTCAAAGGATATGAACAGTTCTCAAAAGAATGGCAAAATAATCACTACCACATGAAGAAAAAATGCTCCAGGAAATCATAGTAATAAAAAGATACAAACGCAACCCCTCACCTCATAGCCTAAAAACTGACAAAAATGACCCCCAAAATGCCAACAATCAATGTTGGAGGAATTGTAGAAAGATAGGCAAACAAACTTACATTGTTATTGGAGCTGTGAAATGGTAGAATCATTTTGGAAAGCAATTTGGAATTATGTAAATAAAAGCACTAAAAATGCTCCTATCTTTTGAACCAGGGACTCCATTATTGAGGTTATACCCTAAGGAAGACACTGATAAGAAAAAGTTCCCACATACTCCAAAATATTTATAGCAGCATTTTTTGTGATAGCTACAAACTGAAAACAATTTAGATGCCCGTCAAATGGGGAATGACTAAACTGACTGTACATGAATGTGATGGAATATTACTGTTCTATAAGAAATTATGTGTATGATACTAGATGGAAGAATGGAAATATCTATATGAACGGAAGCAGAGTGAAGTAAGCAGGGCCAAAACCAATTATATACACAGGAACTACAACAATGTAAATGGAAAGAACAATGATATGCCAACAACAAAAAATCAAAAGTAAATGTAACGAAATTATTATTATGAAATAATACAAGTGGAACTCAACTGAAAAGATATAAGAAGACATCCTCCACCCACCCCTTCAAGGAAGTGAGAGGTCCACAGGTATTAAACATTACATAAGTTTTCAAGCTTTTTCAATATATTTAACAGTTATGTAGACTAATTTTTTCCATTTCAAAAAAATACTTTATCATATGCAATTGGCTTTCTGAGAGAGAGAGAGAGAGAGAGAGGGAAAGAGAGAGAGGGGAAGAGGAGGAGGAGAAGGAGAGGAATATATAGGATACTGTGGTGTTGCAAGAAATAGAAAATATAAAAACAATTTAAAAAATAAAATACAAACAAAAAAAAATATCAAGTAACAGCTATTGTGTCTCTAGTTGGAGATCCTCTAAGAATGGGTTTTCTACCCTAAGTTAGAAAGGAAGCCAAATACCCCAAACCTTCCCTGTTTTAATTCTCTAATTATAACAAAGTATATATGGGGAAATACACATTTCTGGGTTGATCATAGGTGTTTTAGTGAAACAGAATTAATATAAAAGCATAGTTAGAACATAATTAAGGAACAATGTAAACAGACTTCTTATGACAAAAAAACAACAAACCAATAACCATGTTTAGGAGAAGATTTAGAGAGATAAGACTTGTACAGAACTTGGTCAGTTCTCACAGAATGAGGAGCATCTCCCAGTATATACAGTCAGCAATCTTTGTAAAAAGGGGAATGCTGAGCTGGACTTAGACCAGCCTTTACCCTTAGTCTACAGTCCTGGTTAGCCCACTTCTGTCACTACTTTGTATCCCAGCACCAACTTCTTCCTGTTCCTCTCATTCCAAACTCCTTCAAACTTCCTACAGCGATATACAGTCCTACACAATTCAGTCTCAGTTTTCATGATATTAAGTCCTTCTGTTTATTTCTTGGACCAGGAAAATAAGCAAATACTGTGAACCCCAAAATTCTAGTGAAGGTTTGAAGTACTTTAGTTTGGATCAGAAAAGTAATATTACAATTCCACTTCCTATTGAGCCTAGGAGCTGATTTTCCCAAGGGACAGCCCCGTGAGCCTGTGTGCTGTCCTAGAAATGGGATGTTACTCCTGATTGTCCCAAAGGCCTCTTAGCTGGCACTGCTGCATGCTAGCAAAGGTGGCATACGTTTCAATGAAGAACTTGGGGAGAGGTATTTGCGTGTGGCTTGTGTGAACTTCTGAATGGTGGACTGGAGATTAACCTGGAGCTGCTAACATGTAGAGAATACAGTTTCCAAAATATTCCTTGACTTCGGGGAGTCTGTAACCTAAGAGACTGCAAAGAATGGAATTCTTCCTCCTTTCCTCTACTCCTCAATGAGATTATTTTTCCCCTGGCTGAGCCCAAGTTTTATTTCCTCACAAGTCCCAAAGCTCATTTACTGCATTCTATTATTTTCCCTAATCTGTATCACTCCTCCAATTTCTGATTACCCTTTACTTTGAAAAAGAGGTTTATTAGCTACCAGTGGTTGTTCTTTATTTAACCAGCATTTAGTTTCAAGGGAGTCAAACTGGTGGGAATAAGCAACTGTTACCCTCCCACTGAGAGTGATCTAGAAAAGTGTTTTTTTCTTTCTGAACCCCTATCGTGCCTGTAAGACTACAGCAGATATTTGATGTGTGACAGAAATTTAGAACCCCTACCCTGCAAGCCCTTTTGGAAATAGGAAAGTGATGGAAAAATTCTTCAGCTACAGCAGTCCTGAATCCTGCCTACTCCTCCCCTGCTAGGCTGCTTGCTCATGATGCCTTCTCAGCCTTTATCTTGCTCCACACAAAAGGGAAATCACAGTTTTCTTGGAGATGAGGTGTGCCAGATCACATATATCTATCCATGTCAGACATGGGCCAGCCCTGTATTTATACTATATAGCCCAACCACATACGTTATAATAATCCCAGAAAAGGGACAAGTAAGTTGGAACCATGTTGTGAGGGGCTTTAAATGCCAGAGACCTCTCATAGGTCATTGGAACTGCAGTACAGGAAATCAGGATAATGGGCAGGGCTGGAAATGTAGATTTAGGATTCACCTCTGTAGCATGTGACATTGATTTAAATGATTCATGATACGTTATCATAACAATTCTATTTGTCATCAATTACTACCTGGATGTCTATTATATGTGGAGCAAACAAACACAATTATTTATGTGTCTCTAGACAAGGGTACCATTAGAAATTACAATGCAAATTCTAAGGGTGTGTGACATATGACAATGTTTAACTCCAGAGTAATCTGGCACAGTAGATAAAGTACCTGGCATCTTCTGAAGTTCAAATCCAGTCTCATACTCTTACTAGCTGCATGACCCTGGGCAAGTCACTTAACCCTGTTTGCTTCAATTTTCCTCATCTGTAAAATGAGCTGGAGAAGAAAATGACAAATCACTCCAGTATCTCTGCCAAGAAAACCCCCAATGGAGTTACAAAGGGTCAGAAATGATTAAAACGAATGAGCAACAAAAACATTATTAATATTACATATTTATTGTGTCCAACATCTTTATGCTGCTGTGTCTTAAACACTGTACAAATCAAATGAAACAGACCTGGGTTTACCTTTATTCTTACTCTATGACTTCTGAGAAAAAAAAATAACTTTAGCAATTCAACCTGTCAACCCTCTTTTGATTGAAAGCATTAATTGAATTATGAAATGAGTACAAAGCAGGAATGATACTCTGGGAGAACTGAGAGATATGGAGGAATTAGGAGTTGTAGAGAAGACAAAGGATAGATTTTTTAAAAATTAGGAGTAAAATAAAAGGAGAGATAGAAGGCCAAGAAATTATGATATGAGATGAATGTCAGAGTTCAAAATCAGGGAGATGGCACAATTATGGATGATGGAGATAGAATGACTCTGTCATAAGTTTGGAGGAGCTTAGCTAAATGAGTCCAGGGTGTTGGAAAGAAACATCAACATGAATAATGAAGTACCTAAATATGAGTTCAGGCATTGGATTGGACAGAAATATTTTGAGTCAGTTACTAAACTCCTTGATAAACAAGACAGCCTATGGCCTAGAGCTAGTAGAACAGAGAAAAAAGGAATTGCACTACATTATATAATGAATAATATAATACTAATTATTATTATATAATTATATAATGAACCTGAAAAGAGGAAAGGATATTGAATAATGGTGATATGGAGGGATCTAGAGTAATGGAGGAAAGAGTTTGACAAGTCTTTCTCCTGGTCTAGGGGACCTGAGAAAAGGGAAAATTAACACTGCAAATGATGGCCAATGACAGGGTACATTTACAATAATTTTTTTTATTATGAACTTAACAGAATCATTGAATTTGAAAAGTTATCCAGTAGTTAGTTATTTAGGACGAATTATTAAGAGTTTACTTGTGCCTGGCACAGTGCTAAGTGCAAGGTACACAAAGAAAGGCAAAAGACAATCCTTGCTCTCAAGCTGCTCACTGTGTAATGGGAGAGAAAACATGTAGACAATTATGTGCAAACGGAATATACACAGGATAAATAAGGAGTCAGCAGAGGGAAGGTTACTAGAATTAAGGGGGATTAGGAAAGACTTCCTGTAGAAGGTAGGATTTTAGCTGGAACTTGAAGGAAGCCAGAGAAGTCAGGAGGCAGAAATGAAGAGAGAGAATTCTGGGCTTATGCCTGAAATCTGGAGATGGAGCATTTTATATGAGGAACAAACAGCAAGGAGCCCAGTGTTTGGGGGATGTGGCAGAGAGTGCTGGTGGGGAAGGGAGAGGAGAGGCAAACAACTATAAGGTGTAAGAAAACTGAGTAAGTGTGTGTATACAGGGACCAGGTCATGAAGGACTTTGAAAACCAAAAACATTTGATCTAGGAGGTGATAAGGAGCCATTAGAGTTTACTGAGTGTGGGTTGAAGAGTGAATGACCTTGTTAGATCTGTGCTTTAGGAAGATCACTTTAACAGCTTTGAGCTGAGGATGGGCTGGAGAGAGACTTGTGACAAGTAAACTAACCAGCAGGCTATTGTGAAACTAGGAATGGGTTAATGAGGACCTGCACCAGAGGGGTGGCAGCGTCAGAGTAGAGAAGAAAGCATATTTGAGAGATGCTGCAAAAGTAAAATCTATAGGTTTTGACAACAGGTTAGATAGGGGGATGAGAGAAATGAGTTAAAAATTACACCCACACCATGAGCCTGGTACCTTCAACAGGAATAGAGAAGTTTGGAAGATTTCTGTCTGGGACAAACAGTAAAGATGGGCAATGATCTGGACCCAGGGTTAAAAAGGAGGATGGCAGCAGGCTGGATGGCTTTCAGGAAAATGCAAAGTTCTCTTACTGGCTCCAGGCTTCCCTTGAAATAAAAGGCCCATTTTTTTAATACTGACATTTTACTGGTGTTGCTATTTGTTTACAAGATATGGATCACCACTGCCTTTGAAGAACTAAAGATGAGTATGACACAGGGGGCCATAGAGGCTCATAGTGAATGTGAGTAGGTTGTATGTCATACATAAGCAACAGGGAACTTAAAACAACAGTAGTAAATTGCATCATCAAGGAATTATATGACAAGAAGAGAATGAAAGGCTGGTCAAGTGGAAAGAGCCAGGTAGGACATAGGTGCACAGTCAATATTGTGCATTGGTGCTCTCACAAGGTTAGAAGAGATTGAGGAAGGGTGGTACACTGGGTTGGGTGAATCTCTGGGATAAACTTTTGGGAAAACACAAAAAATTTCAAAGAATGGGTAAGCATGGTTTACTCTCTCTGTTGTTGGAACTCCCAAACAGATCAGATGAATGAATTAAAAAGCATTTACAAAGTGAGTACTATGTGCATCGCACTGCACTAAGCACCTGGGATAAAAAATAGGAAAGTAAGACTGCTCTCAAGGAGCTCACATCCTAATGGGGATACAACACACATAGAAGATTTCATCTGCAAATCAGATGGAAAGGTTCTGTGATCCATAGGGTACATGGGCAAGGTAGAGGCCAATTCTTTTTCTTTAATGCATTAGCCACCAATAATATTCATATCAGTTTCTACTCTTGAATTACCTGACAGTGCCAAGGGCTTTGGTGGTGAGAACTTTCTCTGTTTTTGGTAGTTGTGGTCCTAGCACCTTGTAAGATAGTTGCCAGGCCATATCTCCACAGGTGTCACTTCCTGGGAGAAGAGCTATGGGGGCTATGCTGGCAGCAAGATCAGTGGTCCTGCCACTGGAGGAGTCTCTAGTCCTTGGAGATCTCAGGCTTTGACAGTCAGTGGTCTCTGGTTAGCATTTTGTATTTGTGGTATTGAACAAGTTGGGTCGTTTTTCATAGTGATTACTCCCTTCAATAAAACCTATGAGGTCCAGGCTGGAGGTAGACCAAGTGGAGTGCACTGTGATTCCCCAGGCTCTTGGATTCAAGGTCCCAGGTTATCTCCATCTGGGATCTGAGAATAAGTGGTGGGAAAAGTATCAGTGGTTAGACTTGCTTGGAGCATGCTACCTCTTACCTCTCCCTCAGAGTACCTTGCTGTTTCAGTTTATCTGCCTTGTCTGCCTCATAAATGGCAGTTTGCTGACAGTTGACAGGGGTGATGGGTCCCTTTTCTACACTAGAGTAGTTTCCCTGGATCTGAGATCCATTTGATTAGAAATGTCACTTATTTTGTTATTTTGGGGAAAGTTGTCCTCTCCTGACTCATATCTAAAATCATGTGATATTAGTGTAAAATATTAAATGTTCTATTTACATATCTATAAAATGGGCCTATGTAATATTTTACAAATTTCTAATTCATCATTTTTGTTTTTATTTTTTGTTTCCTTTTGTTTTTAAAATAATTTTTATTATGAACTTGACAGTCATCAGCAAATAGGAAGGATAGAGATGGAATATTTTATATGAAACTATGAATCTATTTTATAGTTTTAAAAATAGGACATAAATTTGAATGTTGTAGTACCAACACTGCCTTTGCATCTCCTTATCAACTTCCTTCTATAAATGTTCTGTGTATTTTCAAAATATTTCACTGACACTTTTAATTCATATATTTTTGCATCACCATCACTACTTCTCACTTCTCAAATAAAAAAAATCTCCCTCATAACAAGTACAGTCAAGCAAACAAATTTGTGTTGTACTGTTTATACTGGACAATGTATAACTTAGTGTGTACTTCAGTCTTTTACACCTCTGCCAGTAAGTGAGAAGCATGGTCCATTACCACCAGTAGATACTATTCCTATCACACTATGTGCTACAAAGCAGAGTGCCCCATCTGAAAAACGAATGAAGAGGAGCAGCCCCAGGTCAACAGAGTACTACTACCATACAGGAAAATGGTTTCTCCTGGACTTGGCTGCCTCCAGGGCTTATGTCTGTTAGTTCTATGCATATGATATCAGTATGTCTCTCTTGAACGTAGGATTTCCAAATGGGATGACAATCTGTTCCTCCTCCCCCTTATACCTCAACCTACTAGAACAGGAATGAGGCTCTGATATGTTTAAAGAGACCAAAACCTTTCCCCAGATCTCCACCTGAACCAATATTAATTACATGAGAGACATATTTGGTAGTTGCCAGATTTTGGTTGTAACTGGACATAAGATATATATGACAATGTGAACTAGAGGGTAAACTTGATTAGAAGGTTAACAGCACAAATATGTGGGGGGTCAATTTGGCTACAGCACAAAACAGATCTTCCTTTCTTCTGTCTCTTTCTCTTCTAATCAAGTAGGAATCTAATCAAGATGGGACACAATTGTAGGCACAGTTCCAAGCATCCATCTCCGGCTACATGCTACTAGAACCCCAGAGAAGGGAAGAGAGAACTAGCGTCTAGAAATCTGATACAGCTTGACCCTGCCAGATGCACTTCTTTCTACATGGCACAGGATGTAGAGTAAACTCTTCCAGCTTTCTCTTTCCAAAAGCCTCCAAAGCCAAGTTTAAAAAACAAACAATCATACCTAAGATGGTGACAGCACCTATAATCCACTTCCAGGGTTTGATATCTTCATAGAAATGCTATTGGAGCAAGGAACCTGGAAAAGTAGGGTTAGTATAGGAAGTAAGATTAGATAGCCAAGGTGTAAACAGATAATGGGAAAGGCATTAAGGCAGAAGAGTTTGTTTTTAATATGGAAGGCAATAATAAGTACTTTTTAGATAATGAGGACCATATTATTACCATGCAATATCTTAAATTCAACATGAACCTGGGCCATTATAGAGAAACAAGATGGGACTGCTGGATTTCATTGTATGTACAATCCAGGCACACGATGGAGCCCCATTTTAGCTTTTCTACTTAGTACCTTTGTGATGTACAAAGGAATCTTTTTGGGCCTCAGTTTCCACATTTATCAAATAAGGAGCTGGAGCAGATGGACTCCATGGTCTCTTCTAGATTTAAATCTGTAATTTAACATGTAAAACATAGCTATCCCAAGAACCTCCCTTCATTCTAACTAGACATATTAGGAGAGATTAGGTAAACAAAAAAGATGTTGTACACTAGCATCAGTTTGAGTCACACTGCTCCCCTCCCCACTAATGGAGGTTAATTATTGCTAGGTTAATTATATGTATCACATGGAAACTCTTACCACAAACTGTATTGTAATTAGCAGGTTTTCAAAAGGTGATTTTTGATGCAGTTGATGACATGTAACAGATTAAAATTGTCAAGTAATAGTGATGAAGAAAAATAAATTTCTTATTGTCCATAATGAATCTTCCTGACGCTAAAGATCATAGGAAAAAAGATTTAGATCTAGAAGGAATCTTATAGGTCTAATCCAGGGGTGAGGAACCTGAAGCCTCAAGGTCACATGTGACCTGGTGTGATCCATTCTCTTACTTTACAGATTAAAGAAACAGAGTTAGCCAGAGAGGTAACATCACTTGCCCAAGACAAATAGTAAGTGGAAGGGCAGAGACCCAAAACAAGGGCCCCAGTCCTGATCAATCAACGGAATTCATTGAGTGCTAACCCAGAATTTGTGGTAAGCTCTGTGTGTAAGCAAAAAATGAAAGCAGCCTCTGCTCTCAACAAAATTACATTCTATTTGGGGAGATAACACACATACAAAAGAAATGCCAAGTAATTTTGGTGCCGGGGGCAGAGGGGAGGCTGGGAAGGGATTCACTAGTAGTTAAAGGGATTAGGAAAGGCTTTAGATTTTTAGCTTCAAAGATAAGAATGGAGGGACAGAGCCAAGATGGCGGAGTAAAAGCTGAGACTTGCTTGAGTTCTCCTCCAAATACCTGTAAAAAAATGACTCAACAAATTCTATACCAGCAGAACCCACAAATGACAAAGTGAAACAAATTTCCAGCCCAAGACAACCTGGAAGGTCAACAGTAAAGGTCTGTATAGCACTGGGCTGAGAGAGGAATACAGACTAACACTGTGCTGACACAGACTGGGCCTGGAAGCAAACCTGGAGCAGGCCTCAAGGAGCTGAATCACTGACAGATATGGTGGTTTCCAGGCTTCTCAACCCACAAACACCAGACAACTTAGAAGGTCAGTAGGAAAAGTCTGTCAGGACCCAGGTGAGAGAGGATCAAAGTCTGGCCCACAACCCCAGGGCCGTGGAAGTGGAGGCAGAGGCAGCAGCAGGAGAGACTACTTCCAGAGAGCTCTTAGCCCACAGAAGGTGTGGGGATCAAGAGGCTGATCACAGGGGTATTGCAGGGATCTCTTTGGTGGTGCTGAGGTAGGATTCTCTTGTTTTGCCCTGCTTGGATCTGGGTTGCAGTCCTGGATGGTGGTCCTGGGATGAGAAGGAGTGCTGGCATGGCATGGCACAGCTTGTAGCTGTAGTGGACAGGGAATCCTCTTCACAGTTCCAAGGCAGAAAAGAGTGCTTGTGGTCACTCATGGACCAGAGCACAAGCCAGGTGAGGAGGAAACACCTCTCCTTTGGTCATACCACTTTGGAAGAACTGAAAATTTACAGGCCCCTGTAAGCATCTCTGAACATAACTGCATAAAACCCCTGAAGCTTGGGAGAGTACCCTCTCCACACTGGAAACAGAGTCCTGCCTTAACAAAAAGTTAAAAAGTCAAGTGACTGACTGAAAAAATGAGCAAACAATGGAAAAAACAACCTCAGACTATGGAATCTTACTTTGGTGACAAAGAAGATCAAAACATAAAGAAAAGTAGAGATTCTAAGAGACAGAGATGAGGAGGGAGTTCATTCTGGGCAGGAACCCAAGTAATTTGGTTCCAAATGTTCTCTAAAAGCCTCTATATTAATTAACATTTATTGAAAATGGATCACTAACAGGAGGGAGGAAACCCATCATTATGTTCAGAAACACTACATTTTGAATGGTCAGATGAATCAATTCCTAAGAAATTACATGGCATTGATATCCTTTGTATTTTGTATCTCTGTGCATGCTTTACCAATCCATTATCAAGGAATGTTGATAGTCATCATCTTAGAGAACTTACAAAGGAATGCTGAATTTCTACTTGGCTTCTAGTGCAACTTTAACAAAACTTTTCTTTCTCTCTTCCTGAAGTATCAGCTCCTAGAAAACAGTGTCCAAATCTATTTAGTAGATACACCTGATTTGCCCTGTGGAAACTGGATAAATACTTGTTTACTGACCCTCTTCTATTACTTCCTGAGTATTCTTAATTAAGGGTACTTAGGTGGTTATCCCATAAGGAGAAGAAAAATGATCTCGGTTAGTGTCAATCAATAAACATTTATTAAGTGCTTACTATGTACCAGGCACTGTGTTAAGTGCTGAGATACAAAGAAAGACAAAAGATAGCCTTTGCCCGCTAAGTGCTAACAATCTACTGTGGGAGATAAACAAGCAAGCAACCATGTACAGAGAGGTAAGGCCCTAGAATTTGGAGGGATTAGGAAAGGCTTCCCATAGAAGGTGGGATTTTAGCCCAGACTTGAAGGAAACCAGGTAGTAGAGATGCAGGAAGAGTATCCCAGGCATGAGACACAGTCAGGGAAAATCCTTGGAGTTTGGAGATGGAGTATCTTGAGGTATAGCAAAGAAGCCACTTGTCACTGGGTCATTGGATAGTAGAGTACTTGGGTGTACGTGTGTGTGCGTGTGTGCGTGTGTGTGTGTGTGTGTGTGTGTGTGTGTCTGTGTGTGTCTGTGTGTGTGAGAGAGAGAGAGAGAGAGAGAGATACAGAGAGACAGAGAAAGAGATTATAGATTATGAAGGGCTTTGAACACAGAAGATTTTATTTTTTATGTTGGTGGTGATAGGGAGTCACTGGAGTTTATTGAGGGGGCAGAGGAGGTGACATGGTCAGACTGTGCTTTAGGAAGATCACTTTGACAAGCTCTTAGTTGAGGATGAGACCTAGCCTGGAAATGGAGGATGGACTGGAACAGGGACAGATCTGTGGCAGGCAGACCATCAGTAGGTTTTTTAATAGACCAGGCATAAAATGATGAGGGTCTGTACCAGGGTAGTGGCAGTGACAGAGAGGCATATTTGAAAGATGTTATGAGGGTAAAACTGAGAGGCCTTGGCAACAGATTGGATAAAAAGGTGTGAGAACGAACATGATATCTAGGTTGTGAATTTGTGGTACTAGAAGTATAGTAGCAATTACAATACAACAGTAATAAGGAAGTTTGGAAGGGGGTAGGGCTTAGGGAGGAAAGATGAGTTTAGTTTTAGAAATGATGGGTTTAAGATGTCTACATGACTTCCAGTCTGATATGTCTAATAGACAGATGGGGATACAAGACTAGAGGTCAGCAGGGAGGTTATGACTTAGATAAGCAGATTTGAGAAACACCAGCACAGAGATGAGAGCTGATAGATCACCAAGTGAAATAGTGTAGAAGGAGAAGAGAAGAGGGCCCCTAACAGAGTTCTGTGGAACACCAATCAATGATTAGCAGACTGAATATTCAGCAAAGGAAACAGAAGGACCAATCAGATGGATGGGAGAACCAGGAGAGAATAGTATCCCAAAAACCTAGAGAGAAGGGAGTATAAAGGAGAAGAACTGATAGTGTAAAGGGCTACAGAGAAGCTGAGAAGGATGAGGACTGAGAAAAGGTAATATTTGGCACATAAGAAATTATTGGTAACTATGGAGAGAGCAGTTTCAGTTGAATGGTAAGGTCTGAAGGCCTAACTGCAGAGTTACGGACAGGTAGCAGAGGCACCTATTGGAGATGACCTTCTTAAGGAGTTTAGTTCCAAAAGGGAGGAGAGAAATGGGATGAAAGCTAGCAGGATGGATGGATCAAGTGAGTTGTTTTTTGTTGCTGTTTTCTGAGGATGAGAGAAACATGGGTAAGCAGTAGGGAAGCAACTAGTAGATGGGAAGAGACTGAAGATTAGTGAGTTAGGATGAGAGGGAAATCTGCTGGAGGAAAGGGAAGAAATCACATCCCCTGTGCAAATAGAGAGAGTTTCTGCCTGGCAAAAAGAAGGATCACCTTATCATGTGAGATGGAGCTGAAGAACAGCATAGTGACAGATGACATCTGAGTAATGTGAGAAAAGGAGGAGGGGAAAAGAGGCACCTCTTGGCAAATGCCTTCAATTTTTTTCAATAAAATATGAGGCAAAATTCTCAGATGAGAGGTTGGGGGTGGTGGGGGAAGGGAGCCATGGGCAGGTTTGAGGAAGGATGCAAAAGTTGGGAACACCTCCTTGGTGTGACAGTGAGTTAATTGTTGTTCAGTTGTTTTTTTTCAGTTGAGTACAACACTTCATGACTCCTTTTTGGGGTACTCTTGGCAAAGATGCTAGGGTGGTTTAGCCACTTCCTTCTCCAGCTCATTTTACAGATGAAGAAAGTGAGGGAAACAGGGTTAAGTGGCTTGCCCAGGGTCACACAGCTATGATCTGAGGCTGGATTTGAATTCAGATCGTGCTGACTCTGGGTGAAGTGCTCTATCTACTTCACCATAAGGCTTCTTGATTAGGAAGTGTGAAATGATTGCCTTGCAGAAGGGAGAGCCCAGCTGGGGTTGCTTAAAATAAATCTGTGTTCAATCAGAATGTTTCCTTCAGCAACATGTGTGCAGGAGCAAGGTCATTTTGTCAAGGCATGAGATAAGATAAGAGGGTAAGGGAATCAGAAGAGAATCACGCAGAGCTGGACTGAACCACGTAGTGCCCAAGCTGGGAAGGGTCGGCGGGGCTGAGTCGGGGGAAGTCCTGGGTTCAAGCGGAACCAGACAGCTCGCGATCAGAGAAGGGAATCTCAGGACTCCTGAATGAAAGCGCTTCACCGGCTCGGCGTGACCTGGAGGGAGGTGGAGGAGCGGGGCAGGGGAAGGGTGTTGGAGAAGCTCAGTACACAGCCTGAACTGGCCGGGAGGCGGGGAGGAGGAAAGGCTGAAAGGCAGCTGGGGAATCCTGGAGACAGAAAGCGGCAAGCAGACCTTTCACTAGGTGGTGGACAGGAACTGAGTGAGTGTCTAAGGAGATGGAGGGAGGGGCAGCAGATACCCCCCCCCGCCCTCACGGACGGTGAGGTGGTCGGGGAGCCTGGGTCCTCCGCCGGGAGGGGCAGCAGATACCCCCCCCGCCCCCACGGACGGTGAGGTGGTCGGGGAGCCTGGGTCCTCCGCCGGGAGGGGCCGCAAGCTGCAGGACGTAAGCAGTGAGAAGGGCAGCTCTTGGTGGGGGACCTCGGGGCCAGGTCCTTCTAGTATCGTCTCCCCGATCTCCTGACGCCAAAACAGAGCGTGCCGCTGCTGACCGGGCCCGCCGGGCCTGTGCCTCCCCTCGAGGAGGGCTCCCCTCAAGTTCCGGGGCCCCCGGTCTCCACGTGTCCCTCACCCCCACCGGGGTGTCAGGCTTCCGAGCCTGCGAGGGCCTCAGCGTCACCTGTTTCCATGGAGGCGGGGGGAGAGGAGGGGATGCCCTACACGGAGGGGGGCGGGCCCCGGGCCCCCAGCACCCACACGGAGGCGGGCTCCTCTTAGCCAGGGCAGCACCTTCCGGACCGGTCCGGCTCGGAACGCGTACCTCGCTCGGCCGTGCCTCTCACGGAGCATGCGCGCGGGCCTGGGGGCGTGGGGGCGGGGAGGGGGCCGGGGGACCGCGGCGCTGAGAGGGTGCGCGCGCGCGCAGTCGCCTGCTCCCGGACCCCGTCATCCTCCACCAATGCGAGGACCAGAAAGAAGGGGGAGCGATTGTGACAGGAGGGGTGGGGTCCTCCGACGGAGGGGGATGAAGGCGGGGGGCGGGGTGTGGGAGGGGTGGGAAATGGGCGTCCCCTCGCTACCTCCGAGCCCGCGCCATGGACCTGCCGGCAGGGGGGGCCGCCGCCGCCCCCGCCCAGCCGCCGCCGCCGGCGCCGCGCGCTCTCGAGGCCGGGCGCGCGCGCCGGGCCGAGGGAGGGTCCGGGAAACGATCCTCGCATGCCCTCCGTCACCAGGCCGCCCTCCCTCGCTCCCTTCCGGTTCCGAAGCGGGTTGTCGATTGAGCCCGGTGTATGTGCGGTAACAACATGTCGGCGCCGCTCCCTGCCATAGTGCCCGCAGCCAGGAAGGCCAGCGCCGCGGTGAGTGCCTGCGGGCCGGGGGGAGCGCGGCGGCAGCGGCGGCGGCGGCGGCTTGGGGACGCCTGGGCCCCCCGGGGTCCGCTCCCTGCCCCGGGGTCCGCTCCCTGCCCCGGGGTCCGCTCCCTGCCCGGGCCCCCTCGGGGTCCGCTCCCTGCCCCGGGGTCCGCTCCCTGCCTGGGCCCCCCGGGGTCCGCCCCCTGCCTGGCCCGGGGGCAGGCTGCTCCCGGCCCGGTGCCTTCTGCATTGCGGAGGCGGGCGGACGCGGGGCCGGCCCCCACCCGGCTTGGCGGACCCCCTTGGCCGCGTGTCTCAACGGGCGCTCTGGGGCGCGGGTGGGGGAATGGGGGCTAGGCGTTTCTTATTGAATTGCTCTCCCGTGACTTCCTCAAGTGCCCCGTGGAGCGTAGCTTGTACCCAGAGCCGAGAAAGTCGTGGCCTGCCCCCCCCCCCCCGCGATCCCACCCCAGGTCCCCGTAACAGCCGGCCCCCTCCCCGCCCTCCCCCAGGCCCGATGGTTCTAGGCCGGGACGGGGCAGCCCTCCGTCGGGCTGTCGTCTTTCCCCCCAAATCCGGAGGAATCCGGAAAGGAGGAGGAGAGTTTAGAACGCAAGTTGCCTGGAGGAAAGCCCATTGAGGAATGTGTGGAGGACAATTCTGCCGCTAGATGCGGAGAGCTTCTTGACCCTGAGAACGGTGCTTAATATTTCATGAATGTGCCTGGTTGAGCAGAGAAGCCAGAGGTTTTTTCTCTGTAGAATAGGTTATTTTGTACTTAAGTGGGGTTTTTTTGGTGGAAAGATTTATCGCGCTTTACAAACATAAATTAATTAATTTTCAGTACTCCAGGGAGCGAAGTAGAAAGGAAGTATTAGGGCCATTTTACATGAGGTCCACGGAGCTTAATTAATTTGCCGAAGATCCTACTGTAATTTTTCAGGGGAGCTGGGAACAGGTTTTGAAATCCAGAAAGAACCACTGCAGAAAAAAAAACAACTTGATTTGTCATGTTCTGTGATTTATTTAGGTGTTGCTCAATTTTGATTTTTGCTTTTTTTGTTCTAGGTTATTTTTCTTCATGGATTGGGAGATACCGGGTAGGTACTAAGGAGGAGTAGTAATGAAACTGTAGCTTACAAACTGGATTGTTACTTTTTAAATGTATAGAAATCAACCTATATTTAGTGATTATGACATTGTATAACGTTCGTTCTTAGACATTTTAAATTAGAATAATAACACATAAGCCTTTGTTTGAGGCAGCTGGTGGAGTGGGGAGAGGACGGGGACCTGGAATCAGGAAGACTTTAGTCTAAACCTAGCCTCCGACAGTTCTTGGGTAGTGACCCTAGGCCAGTCACTTCACCTCTGTTTCCTCACCCGTAAAATGGGTATAGTAAGGGCCCCTATCCAGGTTATTTGGAGGGTAGTAATGCTTGTAAAGTCCTTAGCAAGCCTTCCTGTTGCATAGAAGGCACTTAGTAAATGCTTATTTCCTTCTTTTTGTTAATCGTTCCATTGGGCAAACATTCATTAAATGCTTGAGTCAAGCACATAGAAGCCATTCAGACTATTCTTCAGAAGTTTATAAATGGAAAGAAGGAAAAAGTGCACAAAATAAGCAATGGTGAGGAGCATGAAAGTTCAGGCTAAAAGTTCTGTGAGAAATTTGAATAGGGAGAGATCTCTTGAAAGAAAGCATCATTGAGATTGATGAAAGGGACATTAATAGAGATGGTGGTGCCCTTTTCTAGCATGAGAATTAGTTTTTAGGGGAAAAAAGAATAGTAACTAATCTGGTTAGGCTGGAATGTAGATTATATAAAGGAAGGATGAGATAAGGCTGAAACCAGATTGAAGAATGTCTTAAATGCCAGAATCAGGAGTTTGTTCAGCAGGCAAATGGGAAGCTACTCGACATTTTTGAGTGGAGAAGTGGCATGATGTTAGTACAATTAACAAGGTTACTCAGGTTCTTTGAATGTGGATGTTGAATTAGTGAAGGGATAGACAGGAGGCAAGAAGACCAACCAGGAGGCTTGATAAAAATTTATGAGAAAGTTGGGAGCTAACCACAGTGGTTGCAGTATGCTTGAGAAGGGTTGAATATGAGAATTTGCACAGGTAGAAATGGATTTGGCAGCTAATTGAATTTGTAGGGTGAGAGTAGGCATGGTAGTGCCATTAACAGAAATAGGGAGAGAGGAGAAGAACGTTTAGGGGAACAGCTGTAAGTTCAGTTTTAGATATTTGCGGTGCCAGTGGGAAATCCATGTGGAAATATGTAGCAGCTAGTTGGAAATGTGGTATTTAAGCTCTGGGGAAGAGGTTGGGATTTGGGAGTCATCTGTCCTAGAGATGGTAATTAAAGCCAGGGAAGTAGATTAACTCACTAAGAAAGAGTAAAGATAGCCAAGTTGGGGCCTGGGATAGAAATTTAGTGGTACATCCACATTTAAAGGGCAGGATAAGGAGTGGTCAGAAGAAGAGAACTTTGAAATTATAGTGTCATGGAAGCCAATAAAAGAGAATTAAAAAGGAGAAGCATGGTTTACTGCAAAAAAAATTAAGAGATTAAGAAGGAAAGACTCTTGGATTTAATAATAAAAGGTTATTGATGTTGAAGAGAACTGTTTCAGTAAACTGATTGGATCAGAAGACAGGTTGGAGCTTTTAGTCTTCAGTTTCATTTTTCTTTTTTTCATCCTTTTTTTCTGTGTGATTCTCAGACTGAAAACTTTTCCTTATAGGAAAGATATTTGTGTATTTGAAATGGTGGTTAGAAGAAAAGGCTATTTACTTAGCAGAAGCAATTCTGATCCTGCCAAGATGCATTTCTGAGCAGATAAGGATGAAGGTAGTTTATAGTAATGGGATGGGTTGAGGGCGATAGACAGGGGTAGATTTGAAGAAGAGGAAACATTAGAGCAATGTGTGACCTAGGGTGTTCCAGAGGAAAGGTGGTAGAGATTTTAGAAATAATTCTGATCTCTTGAAACTGTGAAAGGTTGTTTTAAAGAGTAAGAGGCAAACTCCAAATATTAGAGTGCTTACCATTGAGGCTCATGTAATTTCAGAGGCAGAATGGACCAGAAATCATCTCCTTACACATGTTGTACAACCTCTTATTTTACAGATCAGGAAACAGCTAGGAGAGATTGTGACTTGATCTTACTTTTGCCATATTTTATTTTGGACTTTCTATTGTTGGTTATTTTATAGTAATAATATTTACATTTATCATGACTATAGCCCTTGAAGGTTTACAGAGCAGTAAACGTGTTATCTCGTTAGATCCTCATAACAGCTCTGTGAGGTGTGTGCTATTATCCCCACCCCCATTTTATAGATGAAGAAACAGATGGAGAGAGGCTACGTAATGTGCCCAGGATCACCCAGCTAGTAAGTATTAGTTGATTATTTTATGAAATCTTTTGAAACCACCTGAGGAAAGAACAAGGATAAGAATAGGTAGCAAAATTGCAGTTACAGAACAAAACCAAAGAGAAAAAAGATGAACAAAATTGGAAACAAAATAGCTCCTTAATTCTAATGCCTAAAGTGAAAGGGTTGAACTTTGTAACCTTTAAGGACCTTTCCAGGTTAAAAGACTCTAAGGTTTCAAACACTCTGATGTGGCTACAAGATAAAGGATTTATATAACCTTTACATTGTCCTTTGCTTTGCTTTGGTAGAAGGGCAACTGGATTTCTCCCAGCAGCCAGTGTTGTGAAAGTGACAGGCTGCTTTTGCCAAAGAGGACCTGCATTGAAAACTAGTCTAATTAAACCTACTTGTATAGTCAAAACCATGGGAGTTTTAAAAGTGGAGGATATTTGAAATGAAAGGATAGGATTTGGCAACTAATCTGATTTGTTGGATGAAAGAAGAACGTCAAAGATGATTCCAAGGTTATAAGCCTGGGTGAAGATGGTGGTGCTATTAACAGAACGAGGTGGAAGGTGGTTCACAAATTCATAATTAGACTTTCCTGATGTTATGAACTGCTTTGAGCAACTTTAATACCAGTTATGGTCAGTGAACTGGAGAAGGAGGAAGCAGGTTTAGTTAATAGCATAAGGAATGCCTGTAGTTTGAAAAAGAAGGCAGATTCTGACTTTAGGTAAAGCTTGTATATTACAGCATCATGTGGGAGATAGTGTCCTGCACCCCCTTCTTTGTTACTACTAGAACAAAGGGAAGTATATTTAGCCAAATCCTGAAAAGGAAATAGTGACCTGTTAAGTTGGTTTTTTAACCCTTTCACTAGCACTATAGCCTAAGCACAACATAGTAATTTTGGAAGAGGTATCAGATATTCAAATTAGAAAAGGCTAGGCTGGGCAATTTTGTAAGCTTAAAAACTGACTTTTTAATAGACTATAATTTCATTCATTAGGCTAAATGTACTCTTGATTAATATCTAGTATAAGATTTTGGGGGAAGTTTTTAGTTTAAAGTTTTAACTATATATAGTATATCTTTTATTATTAGATCTTTAAAATGAGGAATCATTTTAAAACACAATTAACCTCACATAGGTTTTTATATGACAGATGACTCATACATGAAAAATGAAGATAATGATAGTACCTCAGGGTGGTTGTGAGAATAAAATTAGATAATATTTGTAAAGTGCTTTGTAAACCTTAAACTGCTATATAAATGCTGTTATTATTAGGAGGCCTGAAGACACTTTCAGAAGGGAAAGCTTGCCTGTTGAAGCAGTTACGATTTTCAGTGATTTGTGCTGATGCTTCTTTCTATTGGAATGGGTTACTGAGAGCTTACTATAAATCTCTCAAAAATCATAGCATCATCCCAGTCAGTTCTAATAAAGTAAACTTTGTTTCCAGAAGTCATAGAAACCAGGCTTGGTTGAAGTAATGCTAAATAAAAATAATAAATAATAACTGGCACTTGTATATAACTATAGCCCTTTAAAATTTGCAAATAGCTTTATGAATATTATCTCATTTTTTTCTTACCACAACCTTGGGAGATAGGTGCTCTTATTCCCTCCCCCCCCTTTTTTTCTTTTTTTTTTTTACAGATGAGGAAACTAAGGTAGGCAGGTTAAGTGACTTGCCCCAGGGTCACACAGTAAGTGTCTGAGTTGGAATTTGGACTTGGGTCTTCCTGACTCCAGGTCTATCATTCTATCCACTGTGCCACATATATGCTGCCTAATATACGCATAAAATTTATGCTATAACAGTTTTCATTTTGTTTATTTATGGAAAAAAATAACCCCTATGCTATATCTCAATACTATGCCAGATACACAATTTCTACTTTCAGGAGTTATGCAATATGTTATGAAAAGTGAAGTTACTGATTATGTTTGGTCTGCAGGATAAGGGAAAGTATTCTGAAGGGAAAGAGGCAGCAGATAGTTTCATATTTAAGTACAGTAGTATCTCAGGTAAATGAGATTTTTGAGGGGTAGTCACAGCTAATTGAAATTCTGATGCATTTGGGATGAACCAGAAAAATACTTTTAATTTCAACCCATTTTATTACAAGTATTTCTATAAAAGTATTACTATAGTTACTTTAAAACTATGAAGTATTAGTTATATTTGTAGCTAACAGAAGTGACCCTGTGGTGCTTCAAGGTCATTGTTTTGAAGATCAGTACTTATGTAAATCTATAGATGAAAAAAGAAACATTAGTTTTTACTGGATCTCTGCTGACTCTCCTGAGGGAGGTTGACTAACTACCTAATGTGAACTTGTTTCTTAATGTTCTTTTTCCCTCAAAAGGGAGCAAAATAAAAATTTTGGATAGCAAGGGACTTTCTGGTTTGGATTTTAGTTAGTTGGGATTTCAGTGCTTTAAACATCTTGCATTTCTGTGCTAGGCAATCACTAAGAGACGTAGGTAAACTATGCTTTGCCTATATAATTGTCATACTGAATTTTTTTTTTTTTTAGACATTAAGAATGAGAGACTGAGTACCTTTTTCATTTAAATCTTTTGGACTGCTCATGCTTAATTCAGTGCATATAGTTAATATTAACTATAATTATATTAACTTGCTAGTACTTTATACTGTCAACTGTATGTTGTATGTAGTGCTGTATAATGGAAGGAAGATTGGATTTGTACTCTGAGAAAGACCTTGGGTAAATTGCTTTATATCTCTAGGCCTCAGTTTCCTCATGTGCAAAATGAGTTTGGACTAGATGATCTATTAAGACTCCTAATTCTAAATCTTAAGATTATAACTTTTTTTTAGTGACTAGAGATTATTTGCTCTAGAGATTGTTTATACATAATATTTGGGCTACTGTTAGGTAACATTTTTGTGTTATGAGATTAGTATGCTTTATTTTGATGATAATATCATGCAGAACAATTCTTAAGTTGACTTAAGATTGTTTCCACATTTTATCTGTATATATATGAGGGCAAAGTTATAGAGTTAAAACTCACACAAAAATCTTTAGAGTAATAGTTGTTGATCACACATAACAAAAGTTTGACTGTTTATAATTGTTAATCGCTTTTTAATTTTTGATGGTTTGTAACCCTTTATTTTTAAAATAATCTATTTTTTCCCAATTACATTTAAAAACCATTTTTAACCTTTTTAAAAAATTTTTTTACTTTCAGATTCTCTCTCCTCTTCCCTCCCTCCCTCTCTTCCCCTTCCTTGAGATGGTAATTTGATAAGAGGTTACACATGTGAAGTCATGTAAAACATTTCCATGAAGTATGAAAAATGTGGAAGAAAATACAGACCATAAAAATCCACAGCAAAATAAAGAAAGTGAAAACTAGAACATTTGTATCTGCATTCAGACTCCATCAGTTCTTTCTCTGGAGGGGGAGATTTATTTTTCGTCATGAGACCTTTGTTAATTGTCTTGGATCATTGTATTGCCAAGAATGGCTAAGTCATTCATAGTTAATCATCATGCTATATTACTGTAAATTGTGTACAGGCTTCTCATCCTTTTCACTTCACTTTACATCAGTTCATTATGTCTTTCCAGGTTTTCCAAAAGCATCCTACTCATCATTTTTTATGGCATTGTATTCCATTACAATCATACAACATAACTTGTTCAGCAATTCCCCGATTGATGGGGAATTTCCAATTCTTTGCTACTATAATAAAAACTGCTGTAAATATTTTTGTACAAGCAGATTCTTTTCCTTTTTTTTTTTTTTTTTTTGTCTTTGGGATACAGACCTAGTAGTAGTATTACGGGATCAAAGGGTATTCTCAGTTTTATATCCCTTTTTGTATAGTTCCAAATTGCTCTCCAGATTGGTTGGATTAGTTCACAACTCCACCAACAGTGCATTAGTGTCCCAATTTTCCCACATCATTTAAACAATTTAAACATTTATCATTTTCCTTTTCTATAATATTAATCAATCTTACAGCTGTGAGGTGTTATCTCAGAGCATTGCATCTCTTTAAAATTAATGATAGCTGTTTCGGGCACTTGATTTTGAAATAAGTGTTTATTAACTAAAAGATATGTAGATGTTTCAAAGAGTAACTTTTTAGACATTTGTTGGGACTTAGTAAGAGTAGTTTTCTATTAGCAATTAGGTAATGAGAAACTTTACGTAATGTTTAAGTCTTGCAAGTTCACTTGAAATTTTAAGGTAGGTTTAAGCTGCCCATGCTTAAAGATAAGATTGGTTTAAGGTGGAATGGCAGAGGGAGGGAAAAGAATAGGCATTTTTATATAGTACCTACTATGTGCCAATCACTCTGCTAAGCACTTTTTACAAATTTTACCTCGTTTGATATTCACAACAACCCTTAAGTAGTTAATATTGTTGCCCTCGTTTTACATTTGAGGAAAATGAGGCAGATTAAGTGGTTTGCTCAGGATTAGGCAGCTAGTAAGTGTCTATGGACACATTTGAACTCCAGTCTTTCTGACTCCACACCTAGAACCTATCCACTGTTGCCACCAGCTGCCTCTGCACGAATATGCTAGCAAGCTTTTATTCATTGCTAGCTGAAATTTAGGTAGGCAGAGGTTGTTTTCCATATATTAAAAATAATACATATAGTGGAGAAGAATGTTTAAAAATTAATTTGAATACATTAAGGTTTAATTTTCAACTGAAATGCTTAAATTCAAACTCTGATAATAATTGCAGATAGCATTTGTATTACATTTTAAAGATTATAAAGGGTAGCTGATTTGATCTTCACAATAACACCATGAGGTGGTTGCTGTTATTAATAGCTCCAATTTGTAGATGAGGAAACAATCTGAGAGAGGGTTAACTGACTTGCCACTGGCCTTACAGTAAGTGTGAGACAAGTTTTGAACTTATTTCCTGATTCCATGTCCAGCATTTTCTGCACTATGGCATGTAGCTGCCTCATAATTTTACAATATTAAAAAAAAATATCCAAAATTTCTTTCTTCATATCCTTACAGGACACCATCTAGAAGATCATATTATATCTCTGGAAAAGCTGATGTTTTTTGTGTTGGCTCTTCTCATCTGTAAAATAAGTGAATTAGAATCTCAGGAGTTTGAAGGAATTTCAGAGTCCACCTGTCCCTGCCTTTTGAAAAAAGAATTCCCTCTAGTGTATTTTTTAAGTGGTTATCTGGTCTTTGCTTGAAGACTTCCAGTAAGAACAAACTTAGGACAACTTGTTTTGTTTTTGGATAGTTTTGTTAGTATACCTCTTTGTTTACCTCAAATCAAAATTAGTCTCTTCGCAACTTACAAACCAATTGTTCCTGGTTCTGCCTTCCAGAGTCAAGCAAAATACGTCATATTTGTCTTCCACATGACAGTTCATCAAATACTTGAAGACATCTATTATGTTTCCCCTGTTTTCTTTTCTCCAGGCTAAACATCCCATTTTTTTAGCCTCTTCTCATTAAGGCCCTTTTCTGTATTTTGGTTTTTGTTTTTCAGCCTATCAAAGTTTTCCTAAAATGCGCTGCCCATATAATACCATTTTTCTTCTAATGTTCAAGTTCTTTCATTCTATTAATTTCCTGTTGGATAAAATTTGGAGCAAGACAAAAACCCTGACTTGAAACTTCTACATATTTGTAACTCTTTTTTGGAGTACTAAAGCTGCTACTTTGACTTTAGTTTAAATTCTTTTCGCTTCTACAGCTGTGAGCTTATATGAAAAAAAGAATGGAAGAAAAGCTGTGAAAGGGAGAACATGGTTCATAGTTAAAAATGGCAACTGTGGTTAAAATAAATTAGGCAGGATCAGATTAGGAGGTCAGAAAGCAGAAGTGAAAGATATTAAATAGGTTTTGGTTCTGTTTACATAAGTGATATATTGGATTGTGAAGAATTCATCTTCTTAACCTTGTCAAATAATATTGCTCAGTATTTGAATTGACTAGTTATTTTGGGGTGGGGGGACTGTATATTTAGTGATGCAAGGGGAAAAGAGGTATACCCATCAACCAATATGTTTGGTTTTTTTTACACTGTATGTCTTCTCTCAGTGCTTTCCTTTGAGAATTAGCACAGTGCTAGTAGTTCATTGTAATTTAATAAAGTTTCTTTGTTGAACTTTTTTGTAGTGAAATGATTATGGAGAAATTAATTTCTCTCATTTCTTACTACTATTAGGTGATTTTTTTCCCCCCATTTTTTTCTGAGAAACTTTTTCCTTTATTGAAAGTTACTGAATTGATACTGGACAAAAAAAGTATTGGAAATAACTGAACTGCTTAAAATAGTGTAAATTTGAAAGTGTAACTGTATTTTGAAATACGTTATGACACTGTAAACTTTTTTTTTCATCACAGTTTTCTTTGTAATAGTACTAGTGCAACAACTGAAGTGTATAGGTAAACTAGAATATATAATAATTTGTAAGGAAAATAAGAGAATTTTTGACATTGATTCTTCAGTTTACCCCCTAAAGTTTTATAAATATTGTAACCACCATTGGAGAGACAGAAGAGACAGAAAAAGAAAAACTGGGAAGGAGCTAGGGAGAGAGAGGGATGGGGAAGGAAGGGATGGAGAGGGGCAGGCCTGAGTAGCTTCACTTTTTATTTTTCTCTCCCTAACTTGAGGGGGAGGGGAGGAAAAAAAAAACTTAAGCCCTTATAACCCAAGTTCTTTAACTAGTCCATTAGTCATGTCAATAGGGAATCACAACTTCACTAGAAATGTACATGAAAAACTGGATTTATTACAAGAAAAATGAACATGCAAGTGGAACCCTATGCAAGTGCAAAGAGTTCACAATCCAAACAGAAGCTTACATATTTATGAGATTGCAACAAAGAAAGGAGGAGAAAGAGTAATCACCTTCTAAATGGGAGTGATATGCCAGGAGGAAAAGAGCAGTAGGGGTGAGGAAAGGACTAATTCTCTTCCAAAGGGGAGGAAAAGTCATGAATAATTAAGATGGCAAAAGCAACATTCTTTTCCCCTTGGAAACTGCTGGACTATGAAGATATAATGGTCTCCTTATCTACAAGGGTGCCAACTACCCTACTTCTCAGTCTGGTGTAGACTGACTCTTACCTGTCTTGACTCCCAAAAATACACTGCTTGTGATGCAGACAACAAATTAGGGCAGGTTAGGGGATGCTTCATCCTTGACAAGTTCAAGGGGCCCCTTAACAGCCATGACTGAAAATGTGTCCTCTCCATATTCAGTTTATTAGTTCTCTGTCAAGAGAAGGCATCACTCCTTGGGAATTAAGGTTGATCATTGCATTGATCACGCTTCTTACGAAGTTGTTCAATTTTATAATGTTGTTGTTATAGTTCTGCCCTCTTCACTCTACATCAGTTCATGTAAGTTTTTCCAGATACCTCTGAAAACCATCCATTTTGTTGTTTTTCATGCCATAGTTGTATCCTTTATATTCTTATGCTATATTGTTTTGTTCAGCCATTCCCCAGTAGTTTGGCACCCTCTGAAATTTCAAGTTCTTTGCCACCACAGAGAGAGCTGCTATAATTTTTTTATATCCTTTTCAGTTTTTTTTTTTTGAAAACTCTCTTGAGGGTTATTGGGCTAGTAGTTAAAGGATCTGCACAACTTAGTAACTTTTGGGGCAAAATTTCAAATTACTTTCCAAGAATAATAATACCAATTCATAGTTCCAACATTTTTTATTTTCTTTTTTTGGTCAACTTTGTCATTCTGACAGTTGGTAAGGTCAACTCAGAATTGCTTTAATTTGCATTTCTTTAATTACTAGTAACTTGAAGCACTTGTAAAAAAAATAGCTATTGGTAGGTTAAATTTCTCCCTCTGAAGACTGCTATTAAATATCCTTGTGACCATTTATTAATTGGGGTCATATACCATGATTTATTCAGCCATTTCCTCGTTGATTGATACCTTTCTGATTTCTAGTTCTTTTGTTTTCTTTTAATTTCCCCTTTGGGATTATGAAGTTTAAAGGTTTATAAAGTGCTTTAAAATATTACAGATTCTATTTAACACGTTAAGAAAATCACTGATATGCTTTGAAATTAAACTGCATTTCTCAGTGACCAGCTAAAAGGTGAATTTAATGAGATTTTATTATATTAGTGATAACCAAAGATGGTGACAGTAGAGCTGATACTTAGTGGATGGGTGAGTTATCTATGAAGGATTGAGAAGAGGTGAGTACTGAGGTGAAAGATGAGACTGAAGTAAATGTATTAGCGATGTTAAAAGGATAAGGGGGTGACTTTAGGAAGTCTATATATAATTTTTTGAAATGGTGAAGTTTGAATATGATCTTGAGATCCTGACTATAAGCAAAAGAATGAATTTGGGACCATAACCTTGTACTGTATGCCAAGAGGCACGACAGTTTGTTAGTTTCAGTGACGTGGAGTGTTGTGTATCCTGACAGAAAATAGATTAGTGGAGAATGGCTTTTCTTCTTGGAAACTGGAGGTCAGGTTCGAGCTTTGCCTAAATATAGCTTCAACTTTTGAGGAAAGATATTTTTGCTGTCTTTTTTCTTTATTTAGGCAACAGGTGTTAATGGAACACCTGCTGTGTACATTGTATGATAATTTTAATGAGACTTTTAAGGAGCTTTTAAACTTGCTATTCAGATTTACTTATAGACCAGAAGTTTGACCGTGATATACTTGCAGTGTATTTCTCGCTTTCATTGGTTCCTACAATGTGTTATATAACACATTCAGTAAAATTGATGACTGTATCATAATTCATGTGTCATAATGTCAACAAATAAAAAAGTGCCTGGAATGTAGACATTGTGCTAAGCTATGGGGATAGAAAGAAAGGTAAAACCTTTGGTGAGTCCTCAGTGGGAGACAATAGACAAATCACAAATTTTTAGAGTAAAACAGAGCTCAATGTTTGTGCAGTTCAACCCATAATTGAAAAAGGATCTTTTGTGCAGCTCACTTGCATAGCGCTTATTCACCTTTGTTGGAAAGCCTCCCATGAGAAGAAACTGGTCTCCCAGGACAGCCCATTCAACTTTCTTATGACCTTGAATAGTTAGAACTTTCTCTTGCCTTCAAGCCTGATTGTTTCTCTTTGCTACTTCTCTTTATTCTTCTGGGGACAAGTAAAGATCAAGCTTCATTTCTTTTCCACATGAAAACCTTTCAAATAAAATCAGGACAGCTCTTGTAGTTTTCCTAAGTTCTGAATCTTTTAAAACTTTCAGACTAAGTATCCAAAAAAATCAAAGGCCAGGCTGTGAAAAGACTTGCAGTTTTACATATCATTTAAAAAACTTTTCCTAATAGTGTTAAATGTCAACCCTTCAGAATCATCGTGGAATGATGAGTTCATTCTAGTTGAGGGTTTTCTACCCTTTAAAAAACTAGGGTTTTCTTAACCCTTTTTTGTTTCATGGATCGTTTTGGCTGTCTGGCAAAACTTACAGATTTGTAATTGGAATATTTTTTAAAATTTTGTAATTGAAGGAAATGCTAAATTTCAGATAGTTTAAAGTTTGTTAAAGTGAAGATGATTTTTTTTCCCATTCAAATTCTTGTACTCCCTGAAATTTATCCATGTATCCCCTCATGTTAAGAATCACTACTTTAAATGTGCACAGTTTTTCCAGGAGAAGTAAGGAGTAAAGCAAAGGAGGAGTACAGTCTAATTCTTACTTCCTGAATGAATTATGAAAATAAAATGTTAAGTGAATTGTGCTCATTTTCTCTTGATGTAGGAGATCATGTGAGAGAAATATTTATAATGAGAGAACATTAGATTTGGAATCTTGTTTCACTCTGACTTTTGGAAGTTAAGCTCTTTAAGCCTCTTTTTTCTCATTTTAAAAATAAGATTAGTACTATTTTTTATCTGCCATACTAGGTGACTGAGAATTAGATAAGAAAATATCCCTTTCCTGCAACCTTCAGTGCCTCTAGCTTAATATATTAACTCTTATGCCTTGCTCTTCACCATCTGATTCCAACCCACTTTTCTAATCTTCTTTCATATTACTCCTTTTTATGAACTCTACCTTCTAACCAAACTAGTAACTATTCCCCAAGACAACATTCACTCACTTATTTATCTCCACGCATTTGCACATGATTATCTTCTGTGCTTGAAAAATACTTTCTCTTCATTTTGCATTTCAGATTCTTCTGTGCCACCATTTTCATGAAGCTTATCTCTCCCATCTCCTCTTAATGCTAACGATATTTTTCCTAAAGTTACTTTGCATCTTACTTCTCTAAGTACATGTATTTCTTGGTTTAAATGTAAACTCCTTGAAGACAGTTGTTTTGTTTTTGTCTTTGTATTCCTAATGCCTAACACAGTGTTTCACACATAAATTTTTGTTTGAATATAATTGGATTGAATCTATGTGAAAATATTTTAGAAAATAGTAAAGCTATAAGCATGAGGGCATTAGAATATAATGATGATTTTTTTGGATGCTGTAATGCTGATAGTGTGTGATCCTTATGTTGACAAGCAATGTGATGTAGAGATTGAGAGATGACCCCAGAGTCAGAAGACCTGGATTTGAGTGTCCCTCCTGACTGATACATTGATATGTGTGACTGAGCAAGTGATTTATCCTCTCAATGCCCTGAGCAACTTTATAACTAGAAACAGCACTACAGTTGGTGAACTGCATTGGTACAGGGAATTTCCTCAATGGATATTCCACATACTAGTATAATTATAGGTCTGGAACAAAAAGATCTTTATATCTGTGATTCTTATGGTAGTTAACTTGTCAAAGGTGAAAATGGTTTTTTTTTTGAAATTTTTTTTGTAAGAGTAAACACTTGTTCTTAAGACTTAAAAAGTATTGTTCTGTTACCAACTTGACGTTTAACAAAAAACATTTTATCAGATAGCATTATTCACAGAATTTTAAATTTTCTTCATCAGGCATGGATGGGCAGAAGCTTTTGCAGGCATCAGAAGTTCACACATCAAATATATTTGTCCACATGCGTAAGTATTTTTACTTAAACTTTTTCCCCCAATGATCCTAGGAAAGGTTGGAATGGTTTGACTAGAAAAAAAAGAATGAAAACTTGGAGCATGTTCTTTATCCTTACCCTAAGACTTTAAATTCATCTTGCTGCCAGAATCATAGGTTGAGCTGCAATGAAAGTGCTACTCATCCAAAATGTATTTTGAAGACAATATTTTAATTCTCTTTTAAGGATATTAACCACAACACTTACAATACTTTATTTGTATCCTTATATAGTTCTGTTATTATAAGGGAATTTTTTTTGGAAAGCTGAACTGATACTGATTTTTAATAGGAAATGGGAAAATCATCATTAGATTGGAAAATTATGTTAAAAACAATCAGGATGCTCATAACTTGAAGGAGTTATAATCTCTTAGATTGTAAACTTCCTGATGTCAGGGACCATGTAAATTATCTTTTTATCTTTGCCTTTCATTGGCATTTAAGGAGTGAATATACAGAAGTCCAGAGATACCCACAATTTGTCTTGTCTTGATTTACAAGTCAGAAAATGATCTGTTACATTCTGCAATTGAATTCCATAGTTCTTTCTCTGGATGTGGAAGGCATTTTGCCTTAAAAGACCATTGGGGATTTTTTAGGTCCTTGTATTGCAATGAAGTTCCAAGTCTACCAGAAAACACTCTCGCACACTGTGGTCATTGCTATGCACAGAGTTCTGGTTTTGCTTCTTTTGGTCAGCATTAGATTGTATAAGTCTTTCCAGGCCTCTTTGAAATCTTTCTGTTCATCATTTCTTATAGCTACAAGTCAGTTTTCTTACAGCAGAGTATCTCAAAAAAAAAAAATTACTGTCAAGCTCACCTACATATTTAAGGTAATACAATCAAAGGATTTATACAGTCCCTTAGTTTTTCACTGTAATGAGATTTGAACTGTGTAGAAAAACTGATTATCTGACTAATTGAAAGGAAGGCAAATTTGAACTTTTAAATCAAGAGAGGTAGCTTAGTGTAGTAGAAAGAGCACCAGGTTTAGAGAAAGAAGACTTGGATTCAAGTTCTATCTGTATCATTTACTCCTCTGGTAATCTTGGTTACTTCACCTTAGTTTTGGCTTCCTCTTCTACAGAATGAGTTGAAGGAATTGAAATAACTAAGATTTCTTCCAGCTCTCCATCTATGCTCCTATTAATTTTTGTGATTTTTCTTTCATTGAAGAATATAAGGGTTGTTAATACATTGATGCTTAGTCTTAGTAGAAGTCTTTAGAGAAGACTTGTGGAAAATAAAGAATGATTTGCAAGTAGCATAGCCTTATAAGCTGCTTAAAAATTTGTTCTCAAATATTTTAAATCTGTTCCCTATGGTTATTTACATTTTTATTTTGTTAGGTAAGCTGTTTATAAATTCAGCTTATCTTTCATCTGAATTATCTCAGATTTAAAATTTATGGAGATAGAATTAATTAACTTTTATTATATTTTGTATATATTTGAAAGATTTTTTTGAGTGAAGGATGTTTTGTTCACACATTGGTTTCCATGGTAATCGAAGTTCTTAGAGATATCTAAAAAATAAGCATTCTCTTGTATTTCAGTTTTACTCATAAAAATCCCTTCCCCTTTACAAGCCATTTTATTAATAATATTCAGTGATAGTATTTATGCAACTTTGAGCCTTTTTGGTGCAAGTATACTTTAATACCAAGCTACTCAGGCAAAACAAATTCCCACATCAGCCATGCCCCAAAATATGTATGTCATTCATGATCTTGAACTCATCACTTCTCAAAAGGGAGGTGGTTTAGTTTATCATCAGTCCCCTGGAATCATAGCTGTTTTGTTGCAGTAACACAGTGTTGTCCAGTAAATTGTTTTCCTCATTCTGTTCATTTCACTCTTCATCACTTCATACAAACCTTTACAGATTTCTACAGAGTTCATTTTTTTAAGCTGTGCATTATTGCTACTAGTATACAAATAGACTTCCCTAAAAAGTATTATTTGAAAAAAGAGACTGGTTATGGTACTACGTGCCTGCAGTCCCAGCTCCGGGGGAGGGTGAAGCTGGTAATAATCTCCGAGCTGCAGTGGCCTCTGATTATTGGGTGTTCACAGTTAGTTTCAGCATCAGTGGTGATGATCATTGGTTAGGGAGGGGATCAGATTTCCTAAGGAGAGGAGAACCACCCCAGATTGCCAGCGCCTGTGCTGATGAGTAGTAGGATCAGGCCTGTGAATAGCCCCCTTGCACTCCAACCTGGTAGAGTTGAAGGGACCCAGTCTTTAAGAGAAAAAAAGATAAAAGGGCTTCAGAGGGAATGTAAAATGTAAATGACTAAGTATGACTCTTGATTGTACAGAATAGACCTCAAGTAATTCATTGTAATTGATGAAATTAATAGTATTTTATGCTTTGGTACATCGAAATTCTTGTTTTAATGTTTTTTTCCTTTCCTTTCCTCTCCCCAATTAAAGACCAGTTATGCCTGTTACCCTAAATATGAGCATGGCTATGCCTTCTTGGTAAGTATGTTATTTAATAATAAACTTGGCTTATTATTTAATTAGTATGACATAGTGGATAGAGAACTTGAAGCCCTGAGTTCAAGTCCCAGCCCTTATAATCTATGAACTAGCTTTGTGACCCTGGGCAGGTTCCTTGTCTTCTCATTGCTCCAAGGAACTCTAAAGCTCTAAGTTGCAGAGAAAATACCAGTTTTCCTTGATGGAGGTGGTTCTTCAGCAGGAATTCCTTTCTGGTTGTTTAGTTCAGTCATTTCCAACTCTTTGACCCTGTGGACCGTATATAGTACTCCAGGCTCTATTGTGTCTCAAATTTTGTTCAGGTTCATGTTCATTGTTTCCATGACAACACTATCCATCTCATTCTCTGCCATCCTTTTCTTCTTTTGCCTTCAGTCTTTCCCAACATCAGGGTCTTTTCCAGTGAGTCCTATCTTCTCATTAAGTGCCAGAGTATTTAAGCTTCAGCTTCAGTTTTTGACTTTCCAGTGAATAGTCTGAATTAATATAAGTATTGGCTGTGATTTGATCACTTTGCTGTCCAAGGGACTCCCATAAGTCTTCTCTAGCACTACAATTCAAAAGTGTCAGTTCTGTGGCTCTCAGCTTTCCTTATAGTCCAATCCTCACAGCCATATATTGTCACTGGAAAAACCATAGCTTTGACTATATGGACTTATAAGGCAATATGGTGATGTCTCTGCTTTTTAGTTTGCTGTCCAGATTTGCCATAGCTTTCCTTTCAAGGAGCAGGCATCTTTTAATTTCATGGCTGCAGTTGCTATCTGTATCTGCACAGTGATCTTTGAGCCCCAGAATATGAAATTTAACACTGCTTCTATTTCTTCTCCCTCTGTTTGCCAGAAAGTTATGGGACTGGTTACCAAAAATCTTAGTTTTTTTAGATGGGACTGGTTACCAAAAATCTTAGTTTTTTTAGATGTTAAGCTTCAAGCTGGTTTTTACAGCCTCATTTTTTAACCTTATCCAGAGGCTTCTTAATTCCTTTTTACTTTCTGCTATCAGAGTGGTATCAGCTGCATACCTGAGATTGTTGATAATTCTCCCTACACTATGGATAGAATTACAAGGCTAGATAAAAAGTAGGGAGTGTTCTACCAAAAGAATTAGTGGATAGATTTGTTTTGAGTAGTTCTCTATTTTTAATTTTTCAGTTTTTTAATAAAAGTTGCCAAATTTCATGCTTTAGACTTATACTTAAGCAGTGTCAAAATAGCTTCAGAAATAGTTGAGGATAGGTAAATTCAATGTCATATACAAATTGCTTTAATTACAAGTTATTACATAGATTGAATACTTGTAAGAAATAGTGTTGGAAATTTGTGTTAGGTGTTACTCTGTATGAGTGTATTTAAAGAGGAAATGGTTGACCACTTGCTAATAATTAACAAGTTAAGCTTGGAAGGTATGAGGTTGACAAGGTTTAAAAGTAAGATTTTCCTGGGATCACACAACTGTGATCTAGGAGGAGAATAAACAGACCTAGGAACTGGTATTTCCTCTGGTGACTTGGGGAAAGAGAAAGCTACTCAACCTGGAACCGTACGGCCACTAAGCACTTTGCAGTGACCTTCCCTTTACTTTATGTTTCTGTTCTTTCTGTGGCAAACTCTCAATTTATTTTTCAAATTCAAGTGGGTTATATTTCTGGGAAATGGCAATAGAATTGAAAGAGACTTAATAAATTACCTATAAAGGAAAAATATGAAAGGGCTTGAGGAATACTTTTACATGTTCTGACTTACCAAAGAGGAAGCATTCTTTGACAGAATGGAAGAAAAAATTCACAAGAGACCAGAAATGAAAAATTTCTGAGGTAATAGAAGTACTTCCTTGTAAAGAAGTGGAATAATCACAGCAAAACAAGGAGAAAACCTTAGACCAGTGGGGCTAGATAGGATATATCCTTTTATCTTTCTGTATTCATGTTTCATTACAATTAAAATAAGAATCCTCCCATGGCTACATAATACCAAAGAAAATTTGTGGTCATTAGAAGTTGGAAGGAATCATCTTTGTGGTTGATGATTCTCTTACTGAAGGGGACAGATTATACGTAGTCTTGATGTGCAAACCAAATTTTCTCTCTCTGCAATACTCATCCAAGAGGTAATTGCCTCCTGTCAGGATCACCATCTTATTTTTATTCATATGGAATGAATTAAGTCAGAAGAAGGTATCTGTAGGAACTTGGAAGTTGTAGGTAGCAAACTGCTGCAGAAGTAGTGGTTTCATCTTTTCCAGTTGGAGGTTATGACTTTGGTCATAACCAATAGGTGGTAGTAGAACATTTTGTTCAACAGTGACAGGCACTTCCAAACAAAATCTGCCAGAAGTCAATGTCTCCCTCCTCCCCACAATTAGTTTATCAATTTTTAACAGAAGCAAAGAAAGTGTACTCTGTGGTACTAACATCATTTCATTTGCATAGAGACCTTTCTTTGTTGGTTCTCGATATTGGATTTTTGTTTGGTAGTTGTCCAAGTCTTGATTGTTATTTTGATTATGTATTCTCTACTGTTTATAATTTCTTACAAGTCTTCTCATGTTTCTCTAAATTCTTTGTATTAATAATTTCTTACAGTGTATTAGTATTCTATTATGTTTATATGTCATAATTTGTTTAGTTACTCTCCAGTCATTGTATACATATTTTGTTTCCTACTTTTTGTTATAACAAATAATGCTAATTTTTGTATGTATAGGTTTTTTCTTGTCATTAGCTTTCATGGGTTCCAGAAGTGGAATTTGTTGGTAAAAGAACATGTAGTAACTTTACTTGCATATTTCTAAATTGATTTGCCGAGCTATTGAACCAATTCACAGTTTCATCAGAAGTGGATTAACATGCTTATCTTACAGTGAGTTTCCCCAGCCTTTGTAGCTAGTGTCTTTTCTAGCCTGATGCTTTTGAGGTGAATTTCTTAATTCTTAATTATCATCTGATTGATAGTGGTTTTGAACCTTTTCCAACTGGTTATCAAGAGTTTGAATTAAAATTGCTTGTATCCTTTGACCATTTGCCTGATGGGAAATGGCTTTCATTTATATGTGTATGTGCGTACACGTGCACCAGTTTTTTGTATATTCAAATGTCAGACATATTGAAATGTTTATTGCAAACTTTTTTGGTTCTCTAATCTCTTATTTTGATTTTAGTTTGATTTGTTGTATAGAAACTTTTTAACTTTATAGTTAGTGATCTTTTTGACCAGGCAGTTAGATAGAGGTCTCAAGGTCAGGACAAAATCTCTAGTTCATTTTGACACATAGACTAAAGGGGCTGTGACTGCGTTTGAAAGGTCAGTTTTCCCTTCCCTCATCTTCAAGGAGTGGGGAGAGCTGAAACATCATGTGTGAGAGTTGAACAAGGGCACTTTGGGGAGAACATGAAATCCTGCACCATTGTACTGATCACCACAGTGACACTGAAATAAAGTATGTATACATAGCTAAAAAATTGTAGGGAAAGTGATAAAATGTTGTAGGGAACTGTTGTTGGATGCAGCTACACCTCCATGTAGTTTCAGCTGCTGTAGAGAATTAGGAGAGAATCATGCTATGATATTTTATTATGTTATTAGGACTGATAATCAAGGCTGAATGTAAGACAGAGAGAAGGAGCCAAAGTGTTGTACCTTTTGAAGTAGGCCAATAAAAGACCCCAGTGAATTTTACTCTCATCCCCTGCCGATATTATCTTCTCTCTTCTCGGTAATTTTGACTCTAGGGAGAGATGATGAATCTCTCTTACCAGTTCTTATTGGTTAGTTGTGTGTTTTTGTCCTTGCTTGAAAGAAACCAGTTTCTTATTAGTATATTATCATTAGTATACTCATTTGGTTGTATATGTGTCCTTTGGGAGTTAAGTGCTCCTGAGACTAGATGGAACAAATGGGAAGTCAGGAGAGAGAGAGACAGGGGTTAGGGTAAAGAGCTGACTATATGGAAATGAGAGACAGACAATATATACATATGTAAAGATAATCTTTTGGGAAAAGGAAGGGGAAAGTAGATATTAGCAGCTTGGAAGACTTCATATAGAAGATGGTACTTGCTGACCCTTGAAAGAGAGTTTTAAGAGACAGAGGTGAGGAGGGTATGCATGCCGTGTATGCCAGGCATGGGGATAACCATTGCAAAATCATGGAGATGGAATAGTAGGAAGGCTAGTTTGGCTACATTCAATACATTAATGAGAATAATATATAATAAGACTAGAAAGCTAGATTAGGGTCAGGTTGTGAAATGTCAAAGAGGAGGAGCTACTTGAGTTGGAATTGGGGAGTGAGATGGTTAGACTTGTTCTTTAGGAAAATCACTTTGGCAGCTCTGAAGAGAGACTTGAGGTATGAAGACCAGTAGTAAATCCATTGTACTACTTCAGGCTACAGATGATTGGGACCTCAACTGATGTAGTGGTCATGTAAGTGGAAATAAAGGATGTTAATGTGAGAGATGTAGATTTAGAAACATTAAGATTAAGCAACTATTGATTGGATATGTTGGGTTAGTGTGGGTATGTGTAACTGGAAGGATCTTAGTGCTCATTACTTTTCCTCTATGCATAATTGTGAAGTAGATAACCTTTCTGTTGATGTCTCTTCATAGATTGTTAGGCACTTTTGTAATAAAATGTCTCTCACCCATACATTAAAATCATTTAAGATCCCTGGGAGATATAATAACATAAATAACACTGTCAAGCAACTTTCTAATATTAGACATCAAGTGAGGTATAAATCTAGGAAATGTATGCTTGTCAAAGTAATTAGCACTGTGAGGAAGATCAGGCAGGGTCCAGCTCAAAGAGGATGGAGGAGTCCTTGTTTATCATTGATGTTGTGCTGTTTCCATAAAGTCCCAGAACTAACCTTCTTGGAAGAGATCTGTATTCCCTCAAAGGAATTTAGCCTCACCACCTACAGAGGAGAGATAAAGTGGAAAATGTCTGTTGCCCAGATTACAACACAAGTTACAGAGTTGGTCTGTCATGAGGATATTGATGGACTGAAAATTTGGGGCAGCTAGGTGGTACAGTGGATCAAGCATTGGGCTTGGAATAAGAATTAAAATCTGGCTTCAAGTACTCAAGTGTTACCTCCGTTTTGTCTCAGCTTCCTTACCTGTAAAATGGGCATATAACAGCACCCATCTCCCAGGGTTGTGAGGATCAAATGAGATAATATTTGTGAAATGCTTAGCATGGTGCCTGGCACATGGTAAGTGCTCATATAAATGTTAGCTGTTATTGGGACACATAGTGCAGATGGTAACAAGTTAGGCTCACCATTTAATAAGTGAGGAAGAGTGGGCTAGGTTGCCTTTGGGAGATAGCAGATCTCCTTTTCTGACTCCAGGCTTTCCATGAGAGCAAAGGCCCATTTTCAAAAATCATAACATTCTCCCACCATTGCTATATCACAGTGAGACATGGATTACAACTGCCTCTGAATAAGGAGTGTCATACACAGGGCAACACAGAGGTACATGTTAGGTGTGGGTAGTATGCAGCATAGAAGCATTGAGGAACTCTACGTAAGAATAAGAACAAGGAATTGTACAATAGAACGAGAAGATGGGCTGTTCAAATGACAAGAAAAAGGGGTGACCACTGGCCAGCCAGAGGCTTCCACAGGTGCTCTTACAAATTGAAGAACACCTCCGACATGGAGGGTACTCCACACCCTCAAGTTGGTGAACTTAAGGAGTTCACACAGGGTAGACAGGAATAAAAGGATGTATCAGTGGAATGAACTATTTCATAGATGATGTTACACATCTGTGACAGAGATTGAGGTATAATTTGGATGGTTTAATTTTTTTCCTATATGGTGGGAATCAGCCAAGAGAGTATCTAATTATTTAGGTCATACTTTATTTCTATAAAAATAGTTGGCATTTTTATTTACATCGTCATGTGTGTGTTTTGATAGATTGTTTAATTGTTTTTCCAGTCATGTCAGACTCTTTGTGACCCCATTTGTGGTTTTGTTGGCAGCGATACTGGAGTGGTTTGCTGTATTTCCTTCTCCAGCTTATTTTACAGATGAGGAAACTGAGGCAGACAGGGTTAAGTGACTTGCTCAGGGTCACACAGCTAAGTGTCCGAGCCCAGATTTGAATTCAGGAAGAGGAGTCTAACTGATTCCAGATCCTGCACTATATCCACTGAGCCACCTAGCAACCCTTTGGTAGATTAACCAATTTATGATATTAACTGGAATATTTTTTCTTAGTTCTTCCTTTTAGGTTTTATTAGAAATAAAAAGAAAAACTAGTGCATTTTTTGTAATTTTCTACATAAAGCTATTCTCATTTTTTCATTGACTTTGGGTTTTTTAAGAAAACCAAGCTATATACAAGTAATTATAATTTAGACTTCTGTTTACTTGTACTTAGGCCCTTTATTAGCAAACCACTTAAATTCATTTTCTTTAATGAATTCTCTAAGCTTCTTAAATTGCAGGGGTACTTAGTACTGGGAGTTTTCTCATCTGAGTGTCCCTTATGCTGGTGAAATCGCCTCTATCCTTATCGTAATATAGCTAGCCTTACCTAGTGCTAAATAATTGTGGGTACGGTGGATATTCTTGTTCTTAAGATTTTTTTTCGTTTAACTGTGTACTTGACTATTGCTAATAATGCTACTTTAATATTTTAAATAGATTCTTTTGATGACTTTTTCACCTACTTTTTTTTTAATCGTGTTAATATTTTGTTGAAAACATGTCTTTGTGACAAACTTAGTATCCTTTTTTTTTTTTGATAATATGAACATATTTCCAGGAGATTTTTGTTGAAAATATAATAGATGAAACAAGTTTTTATAAATGATATACTATAGTAGACCATCTATAGTCTTGCAGTTTAATGAAAAGTCCAGAGAATACAAAGCCCTATTCTGATTATTATTTGGCTTTTTTATAAAAAGCATTTTATCTGGTGACACAGAATACAAGTTTCAAAGCTCTTCTCCAAGTGTTTCCCTTGTTTGTCAGTTATACAAGATTGCTCGAAAGATGTAACAATAGAAATTTGGTGATTCTCTTTCATTGGTATGAAATGAGATGTGTTACTTGATTAGAAGAGACTGTTAACATTGAAACTGTTTTTCCTCTAAAAATGTTACCAGTTAATTTTACTTTTTCCTTTCAGTTAAAAACTTCTGGACTTAAAATCCCATTCATGTTGTTAATTTGTTTGAAGTTTTTTTTATGATGAAATACTTCATTAAAGGAAATAAAGTAACATAGAATTCCCGTATCACTTTTCAAATTGAGCTCACATGGGATTAGATTGTTCAGGAAATTAGAGAGTCCCCTTCACTGGGATAGACAGTTAGCAAAGACTGTGTGTTTTGGAGTAGTTTAAGAAACTTTAAATTAGAGAATTTGACAGCCTCTGGATTCTCTAGTCCTTGCCCTGTCAATGTTACCTTGTACAAATTACTTAATTTCTTAGGGACATTTTACTCATCTGCAAATAAGGTGGTTGAACTAAATGAAGATATTTTAAGTCACTTCAGGCTCCAAAGATGTATATTTTTCTCATTATTACTGTACATTTCTTTAGTATCTGAGATGTAGATTATGTCCCTACTTTGTCAGCTTCTGTCCATCATAAGTTTGGTATAGCATACTTCATGAGTACAGAATTCCTAAAATTTAATGTTAAATACTATTTTTTAGGTTTGATATTATTGGACTCTCTCCTGACTCACAAGAGGATGAGCATGGAATAAAACAAGCTGCAGAAAATAGTAAGTTCATAAATATATCATATTATTTAAAATGTAAACTTATTAAATGTGCTAGGCTCTGGGAATACAAATATAAAATTGAAATAATCCTGTTCTTATGGAACTCATGTTCTATTAGAAAGATACAGTATGTTTACAGAAAAATAAATGCATAAATAAATACAAATGTTTATAGAAAAAAAAAGGGTGACTTGACTTTGGGGAGAACAGGCCCTGGTGACAGGGAAGCACCAAGCAGGAGGTTCAAATCAACTTAACAAATATTTATGAAAGATACATTGTGCCCAAAGCACTGTGACAGATTTTTAGGTGTCTCTAACAGTTGAGTGAATCAGCAAAGCCTTCTAGAGCAAAGTTTCTTAACCTTTTTTGTGTCATGGAATCCTGAGCCCATTTGACTGTCTGGTAAAGTCTGTGGACTGGTCACTCAGAATAGTGGTTTTAAGTGAATAAAATAAAACGCAAAGGATTACAAAGGGTGTAGAGTTACAAAAATATTTTTTAAAAAAAAGTTTTCAAGGCTCCAGGTTAAGATTCCTTTAGAAAGGGGTAATTCTGGATTTTGAGATGTCTTAAATTCAATAGCCGAATTTTCAGTAACAAAAGTTATGAGGTAATTGAGCTTAAAAATTGAACATACTTTATCTTTAAATTTACCTTTATATTTCCAACAAGACCTTTAATCTTGGAGATTATGTAGTAGTGCATGCTTTTATTGAGGGCAAATGATTGTCAGGTTAAATAGAGGAGAAACATGCAAAAAAGAAATAAAAATTTATAAAACGGGCACCTTTTGAGATTTAAAAAAATGGCCTAATAAAACCCTTTGAATCAGTGAATCTTGAGGATATTGGATATTCTGGCATGTTAACTTGCAACACTCTTTTAAAAAATTAATCAGAAACTTAAAACCAAAAACCTAAGTCGGAAATATTCTTCTAAAAAATAATAGCATATAATATCATTAAATTATTGAATGAGATTCCATGCCAAAAATTATTCATTTCAAAGTATTGATGGTATATTTGCCTGGCTTTTTGGGGACATAAGGAGTTGATCATAAGAAGATTTTAACAGGCTGACCCTGTGAAATCAAAAGGAAAATTTATTTCTCTGAGTGTAAAGTGATTTAAAATTTTCATTTTGCGGTTGATATTTATTGCATTGAAAATCCATAAGATAAGCTTTGGTAAGATATTTTCGCAGATCTGATTGTTTTTAGTAAGATCTTCAAAATTAATGAAATATTAGTACTTGAGAAGGTAGAAAGGTCCAAACAGATACTAGAGATGGATTCACATAGTATAATGAATAAAGGGATGGCCTTAGATTCATGAAGACTTTGAGTTCCAAAAGTGCCTCATGCCCCTGGGCTGTTTGACCTTGGGTAAGTCATTTAACCTCTCATTGCCTCCAGTTAATTCTCTGAGACTGGAAGTTATAAAGCAATTGCTGATATAGTGGAAGTAGTTTTATACACTGATAAAAATACAGGTCTGCACCTCCCTTTCTCCCCCCAGATTTTCCCATATTTAATGCTAAAGTGCAGAGACTAGAATTCTTTTCTGAATTTTTACTGGACTATGTGTTAGGCTCATTTTGAATTTTGGCTGTGGCAGTCATCTTGAATCTTTTCACTTAGGTGGTAGGATTGTCCTCCCTGTCAGTAGGTGCTTCCCTGGCATCAGAGCCTGCTCTCCCCAAAGTCAGTCACTTTTTGCTGCCCCTGTCATAGAGTGCTATTGGACCCTAATTATTATGCTTGTGATTCTTGCCATTATATTACATATAAGAGTTAAAATACGTATCAAAAAATGAAGAAACTGTAATTAGGGTGCATAGCATAGATACAGACCTTGAGGCCACATATAGCACTCTAGGGCCTCAAGTGGGGCCCTTTGACTGAATCCAAACTTCACCGAACAAAGCCTTTTATTAAGGCTCCTTGAGGGAAGGAACTATTAAAAAAAAAATTAACACTTTACCTTGACAAAGACCTGAAGTTTGCTTGTGAAAGTGTGAATCAGATGGGCCATTATTACTTAAATATCAATCCCATTGGAACAGATTCAATTTTGGAACACATATTACAGCAGAACTGACTGCATAATTTTTCTTCTTAATATTTCTCCCTTCACCAGCCCCTCACTTCTCCACTCCTAACCCCTCAGCATCAGGTTTCCTCTTCCTTTCTTCCCACCTCCTGGCCAGTGGGAGTTATGTACCATTGTGTCTAAAAGGCAGTTGGTGATGGTTCCAGTGATGACCTAAAGTTCAGAGGAATTAATTGAAAAGGTGCTGGAAAGGTTGGGGTTTAGGGAGATTAAAATAAAGAGGATCATAAGACATCCCTTCCATCCTCTTTTCATCAAAAATACTCCAAGAGGAGAATCAGAGATGCATTATTGGATGGAAGTTATTCCAGGTTTAGAAAGGGAGACCATAAATTGTGAGGAAAGGTGCTGTTGGATCTTTTGACTGATGCAGCTATTCCAGGGTAACCCTCACAGCAAGAGATGACTAGTGTTAAAAACAAACAAACAAAAACTTAACAGAAATGAAAAAGATCATATTTGATTTTTATGCAAAACATTTTATCACTGCAGAAAGAATTATTGCTTTCTTAGTATGTTTAATAAAATAAGTATTAGCATGCCATAAATCATAAGAGGTAACTAGCACCTGAGAAGTTATCAACATGAAAATGAGTGAAAATATTCCCTGAAATTTTAGTTGAGTTCCAGAGAAGGGTAATAGGAACCAGTGTGTATTAGCCATAAAGAACTAAGAAAATTTTATTCATTTTTATATAACTTTAAAATATCAATAATTTTATTTAGGGATCCTAAGTAAAGCTTATTGGTCTGTTTTTGTTTTGTTTTGTTTTTTGCTCTGGTTGAAAAAGAAATCACCCTGTAGTCCATTTCTATTAATCAGTCTTTCTAAACAATTAGGGTGGTATTTGTATGACAAATATATACCAGAGCTTACCTTCCAAAGTATGTGTTATCTTCAATATGGATTATATTATCTCCATAACCTAAAAAGATCTTAGAGTAGGACTTTTAACAGTAGTATGAGATGTTCCTCTATTTTCAATTATATAATATTTGGTGGTTGGGCACAATATAGATTTTGCCTTTAAAATATTTATTTTAAAAAATGAAATAATTATTAATACTCAGTATTTCTAGTGGTCTCCCAAGGCAATACTAAAATGTGCATTTTTTGAGGGATACCCCTATTTACACTTTGCCAAAGCCTGTTTATTAGCCTTTAATTATATTAGAAGTAAATTGGGAGATTTTGCTGATTAACTCTTACTTTTACTTACAGTTAAGGCTTTAATAGAACAGGAAGTGAAGAATGGAATTCCATCTCATAGGATTGTTTTGGGAGGATTTTCTCAGGTAAGATACAAATTGGGTAGGGCCTTTACCTTCACATGAGAACCTGTGGTTCTAACTCTTGCTGAATCCATTTCTTAATCCGTATCAGGGAATGTTATAGTATGTTAGTTGACAGGTTTCATTTTAGTACTCAGTTGGACTTTGAATAACCTGGTCCCTACTTAAGTTTTATTGATATTGATATCCTTTGTGTTTTGTTGTTGTTGTTTTTTGTTTGGTTTTTTTTTTACACTATAGTCTTTTCCTTGTGTAAAAATTTAAAGGCTTTGAAGTTAATGTGCTAGGAATAAAGGGATAAAATTCTAGTTAATGGATGTTCTGAGATAGGTCATCTTTGTAGTCTTTTCTTAGTTGGCTCCTAGTTGTCTTTTTTAGGTAATATGAAAGGGATAACTAAGTCTATTACTTAATTTTTTAAAAATGCTGCATAAACTGTTTTTTTATCTGTCACTTCTTAACACCTGTTCCCTCTTTCAGTAGAAAAGAAAAATAGTTAAAACCAAACAATTTATGCTGTTTGACAACATAATTATCAGTACATATTGATGACTTTTTTTTTTAAAAAATTCTCACTAATATCTTTTCTTTTATGTAACTTACATTAATCACTATGTTCCTCTCCTAGAGAGCCAGCCTTTCTTGTGAGGACTAAAAGAAGAGAAAGCCAAAACAAAGTTCAGGAAAACTAATGTGTTACATGATATTAACTAATATTATTGCAGTGTTCCATTTTCATGGTCCATGTAGCAGCAGGCACCCTGACACATCCAGGATGGCCTGCTAGCACAGGTTCTTTGATCTACTTTTCTAAAAGGAAAGCAGCTTTGAGGAGTCAACAATCTACTTTAATTATACATACCAACAGAGAAAATAAAAGCAGAAAAATAAAGACTGACAAGGTTTTTGTCTGACCATAAGCAATCATACAATTACAGATCAATAGACAGATGCAACTGTTTGACCATTACATAGTTACCAGAGAGAGAAGCACCAACATCTGAGTTTTCAAGCAGGGGACTCCTTAGAGCCACCCAGAGTCTCATGCGCAAACCTTCTTCCAAAGAGTAATAAACCTTACTTCAGAGTATATATATACTTTTCTGAGCCAGAGGGCATCACGATCCATGTGACCCAATTAGAAATGAACCAAAGGTGTGTGGGCCTTTGTACAAAGCAAGCCTCCCCTAATCAAGCTTCCTTTGATGGACTCTACCTGAGGCCTATTAACAGGCAGGAAGATCCTTAACTCTCATTAACATTACAGTCTACCACCTCTACATATAACTTTCTTTTGGGAGGACTGGTCATAGTTTTACAGCATTCATTTTTGATTATTTTGTTTTTTCTGTTTATGTTATTAGTATTGTACATATTATTTTTCTAGTTTTGCTTATTTCACTTTGCATCAATTTATGTAAGCTTTTCTGTATTCCTCCTTATTCATTGTCGAGTCAGAAAACATTTATTAAACATTTACCATGTGCCAGGCACCGTTCTAAGTGCTGGGGATACAAATATAAGCAGAAAGAATGACGGTCCTTATCCTCAAGGAATTTACATTCTGATGAGGAAAAGACAACAGATGAAAATGAGCTGACATGTAAGGTGGGGTGAAAGATACCCCTGATATCCTGAGAGTGAAAGTTAGTTGGTCCAGGACTCTTCCTTAAAATAGAGACTCTTGAAGGAACCCACCAGGAGGAGATAATTGCCACAGAGGTGCAGCAAGAAGGCACAAATAGTGACACATGGCTGGTTAGGGTGCTTTCCAAAGTGGAGGTTTTGATAGGAACTCACCAGTGAGAGAAGGGCACTGTAGGGGTGGAGGAAGAATATAGCAGAAGCGCTTAGAGGGGATATGGACAGGAGGACTCTGCAAAGTCTGAAAAGTGAAGAATGACTGATTGGGATTTTACCTCAAAATGGAGACTTTTGAAGGAACTCACCAATGGGATCATTTTCTTTGTATAATTCCAAGTTGGTTTCCATAATGTTTCAGTTTATAGTTCAGCTAACAGTATGCCTGTTTTAGGACAGTAAATCCCAGCATTGAACAGTCCAGTCTTTTGTCATCTTTTTTCCGCCTTTTAGATTTTTTTGTAAATAGTATTTTCTTTTTTTCAATTATACGTAAAGATAGTTTTCAACATTCATTTTTTTTTATAAGAATTTGAGTTCCCAATTTTCTTCCCTCCCCTCATCTCTCCCTAAGATGGCAAGCAATCTGATATGTTATATGCAGTCTTGTTAAACCTTTTTCTACAGTGCCACTTCTTTGAAAGAACAAACAATTTTTTTCATTTTTTCTAATTTGTTAAGTGTGATATGAAACCTCAGAGTAGTTTTGATTTGTATTTCTTTTATTAGTGATTTAGAATATTCTTTTGTGTTTATTAATACTTTCAAATTCTTTTCAAAACTATATCTTTTAATTTTCTATTGGGAGATTTGCTTTTGATCTTACATTTGTTTTTAGTCATCTTTATAGTTTAGGTATTAGATTCTCATTGAAGATTTGATATAAAGATTTCTCTCAGTTGACAGTGCTTCCTTTTTCTAGTTGCTTTGATATTGCCTCACTTTTTTGTTTCATGATCCTGGGTAATACATGTTTGCATCATACGTTATATCGGTACTGTTTTGCTCAAAGGCAGCTTAGTGGCACAGTGGCTAGAGTGCCAGACCTGGAGAACAGGACAACTTAACTTTTTGAGTTCATATCTGCCCTCAGACACTTAACTAGCTGTGTGACCCTGAATAAATCACTTAACCCTGTTTGCCTCTGTTTGGAAATGGCACACCATACCAGTAATTTTGCCAAGAAAAACCAAATGGGGTAGTGAACAGTCGGATGTGACTGAAAAAAAAAACAGCAGAGAATACAGGGGCATCTTCCTCCTGTCAGTATGTTCTAAGATTTCATTAACCTTTTTGCCTCCATTTCACAATGCTGTTATCCTTCCTGTCTTTGTACTTTCTGCAAATTGGATGAGTATACATTCCATGCCTTTGTTGAAGTTATGCTAAAAACGTTGAGCTGCACAAGGCCAGACACAAATCCCTGTGGCCTTCTATTGGAATTGACATCAGACTGTTATTAATACTCCTTCAGTGTGTCCATTCAGCTAGTTTCATATCACCTAATTGTACTGTTTGTCTAGCCTGTACCTCTCCATTTTGTCCACAAAAATAACATGAGAGATTTTGTGAAAAGTTTTGCTAAAACATAGGTAAGCTGTATTTAATGCATTCTCCTGATCTACTAGAAAGGAAATGGGATTAAGCTAGAAAGACCTTTTTTGATGATACCATTTGAATTCTCTGTGAATGACTATTTCCTTTTCTACATGTTCCTTAACTATCCTTCTGACAATCCAGAAATTAACCAGGAATAAGTCAAATTCACTGTATTATAGGGTGTAATTTGTATTCTTTTTTTCAGAAAATTTGAATAATGTTTACTTTTCATTCTTATAGTTACTTCTGTATTCTCCACAGTATTTCAGAGATCACAGTGGCTCAGCAATCAAGTTTATCAGTAGTTTGAGTACATTGCAATACAAGTCATTTTGTTTCTTCCTCTTTCCCCACTTTTCTTGTATATCAGCTCTCTATTAGCCATTTTTGTTATGTCCTTTCCAGTCCAAAAATTGTTTCTACTTGGCAGCGAAAACAAAAAGAGTCAAAAAAAGTCTAGGTCACTTTCCTATTAATGAACTACAGCTTGTCAGTCTCTCAAAATAGAAATAGTTCCCAGATTCTAACCCAGTATTATAGGTGTGATCTGACTGTGACATTCCGCTATAAAATTTTAATCTTGCTCATTCTGGATTTCATAATTTTCCAGGATTTCATCATTTTTTATTCTGTTAAAATGGTTTAAAATTACATTAGCTTTTTTGGGTGACTGAGTGAAGAAAGTAGTAATTAGTGCTTTACAAAATGATAGTTTCTTTTTACAGAATTAAAAAAAAAATAACTTAGATTTAAAATTTCATTGTGTTTGTATCAGAAGTCAACTTCTAATTTCCAAGAGATTAGTTAAATTTAGTGTAACATATATGTGTGTATATGTATGTATGTATGTATGTTGAGACTATAGCAATTTAATGGTAATACTAGTATGAATTGTTGAATATTTGAAAAGAAATATCTATTTCAGTACAACATGGAATATAACCAAGTACAAATGGGTAGTAAGTTTGTTAGAATTTGTAGACCTTTATTATGTAATCCCATGTCATAAATATATAAGAATTAATTATTAGAGCCAGACATTGAAGACAGCCTTTAATGAATTCTTTTATTTCTTGAGTCCTCAGTTTCAAAAATTATGTATCTTTTAAACTACATTCCTTATTTCATGAGTAAGATTGTGGAAATTTTCAGATAAGGAAATGATTTTCACTTTTACCCAATGGGAATCTTATGTACTATTTCTGAGTCCTTAGGTTCAGAATTAGTAACGTTGGAGTATGTGAGATTTTACTGTGTTTGAATTTTTTAATCACAGGTATTTTTCAGGTGGAGAATTTCATTATAAGATGAAATATTAATTTCTCTGTAACTAGTATTTTATTACTTGGAAAAGAACATTGTGTTATTCGGAAATAGAGTAGTATATGCACTGCTATACTTGCAGTTTTGATTACATTGATGAAATCAGTTATTTGGCATTGTATAGGGAGAAACACAGCTTATAAAAAGAAAATTCCTTTGAAGTTGATAGCTAGCAGAACTTATGTTCAATGTTCAACTTGCACTAATTTTGACATCTCCTTTTATACAGGGAGGAGCTTTGTCTTTGTATACTGCTCTTACATCACAGCAGAAATTGGCTGGTGTTATAGCCCTCAGCTGTTGGCTTCCACTAAGATCTTCGTTTCCACAGGTAGTATATTTAATAAATGTAACTGACAATGTGAAATTATCACATATGTAATGCTAGTAAGAGGGTCATTAATATCCTTAAAGATTTTTCTCTGATTTTGCATTTTATTACTAGCATTTAAATGTACATGGTGGTAGAACACCATCCTTGAGTGCTGGGGTTATTTATAGTAGTCATCTTACTAGAATAAAAGCACATTCCATATTCTAAAGAAGCTTGTTTTTTTTTTAACTCAAAAATCAAAATTAACATATATAACCAAGAATAAATGATAGCTATACTTGAAAGGGTAAACTCAGAATCACAGAATTTGAGAATTAGAAGGGACCCAAGTTACCATCTAGACTAGGCACTGGCCAACTATGGCCCATAGCCCAAATCGCTCTTCTACTTGTTTTTGTTGCTCAGAGAGCTAAGAATGGTGTTTTACATTTTTTTAGTACAATGAAACTTCACTTTAAAAGTTTTTAAGTTTGCTGACTTCTGATTGAGTCAAACTCCTGTCTAAAGGAATTTCTACTATAATATGCCTGCCAAATGCTCATCAAGCCATAGCTTGAAGACAGATCCTCCAGTGAGAGGAAATTGACCATCTCTCGAGGTAGACCATTTCACCAAGATCATTGTCTTCCCTCTAACTTTTATCAAAACATTAGGCGTCAGAGAGCTATTGAAGAATTTTGAGGAGATGAACACATTGACCAGATCTCTGCATAAGTAAGATTGATTTGTTAGTGACGTGAAGGATAGAAGTGATGAGAAATTGGAAGCCAGAAGAGTGATTAGAAAGATAACATGTCCTATGGTGGTCAGGATTATGTGGAGAACAAGAGACAACATACTTATGTTGGCTAATTAAAATTCTAAGTATTCTTCTGTTTTTCCTGTAGTCTAAAGCCTTTATCACTTGATTCCTGACAGAATGACTTGTGTCTCTATTTGCTTTGCTTCCAAATTTAGTTGTTGGTTTTAAAAGCATGTTCTGTAAACATTTTATTTAAGCATTTTTGCATGTTGCTGCCTCTCACTGACTTTCCCTCTCCTAGCTGCCCACAACAGTATTCCCATGTAAAAAATCAACATAGTCCAACAAATCAGTACTTTGGCTCATTTTTTAAAATGTATGCATTATTTTTCACATCTGATGCACCAGTTGTCTGCTGAGAGGTGAGTCATCAGTCTTTTAAAGTCATGATTGCTCACTGTATTGATAAATTTTCTGAAGTTTTATTTTTCCTTTTTAAAAAATATAATTTGTATTAATATTTTGTTTTAACTTCAGTACTTTTTCATACATCCCTTCCTTTACTCCCCTCAGACTGCTATCCTTTAAAGCAAAGACTAAAGAAGAAAAAAAAATGCTTCAGCAAAACTAGCCTGCTGGTCAGAATCATTTGACATCTTTGTGTAAGGAAGGGAAAGAGATATTTTCCCATTTATCTTATTTGGGGCCAAACTTCATTCGTAATTTTGAGATGTTCAGCTCCACTTGTTTTGCTGAAGTTATTTCCACTTATATTGGTACAGTTATTTATTTTTATATACATACATATATACATACATATGTATGGTTATATGCACAAACTTTTTTTTTCCTGGTTCTTCTTACTTTGTCATAGAATTCTTCCTATCCTTCTCTGTATTCAGCATATTCATTGTTTCTTACATTACAACAATATTCTATTATATTTACATACCACAACTTGTTTAGCCATTTTCCAGCTGCCGAGCATCTACTGTTTCCAGTTCTTTGCCTTTACAAAAAGTACTGCTATAAATATATTGGTGAATAGTGAACTTTTCTTTTTTTAAATTAGTATCCTCCTTTATATATGTGACTAGCAATTGCTTCTTTTAGAGTATTCTTAGAATAATTTGAAATTGGTTTCTGACCAATTCACAACTCCAACAGTGCTTTAATATGTCTACTTTCCATAGCCTTTCCAATATTGACTCTTCCTGTCCTTTTCCTTGTCCTGTTCATCTGTTGTAAATTGTTAGGTATGAGATAAAACCTAAGAGTTGTTTTGATTTGCATTTCTCTTATATTAGTGATTTGAAACATTCTTTTATATAGTTGTTAAAAGTTTATACTACTTTTGAGAACTGTTTGTTCCTATCCTTTGATCTGTTAAGGATTTATTTTTAAAGCAACTTTTAAATTTGTTTAGAACACCTAAAGAGGAGAGCAGCCATTGGAATGGGAATATAAGAAAACAATTTTAAGAACAAATAGCACAGATGTAATCTATGATCTCTGTGGACATTAACTGGTTCTTAGACTTTAGACATGATATGTGTATAAAGTAATTTTATCTATTTCATTTCTTTGGCTTATGGTCCATATGTATTTGTCTTAAAGTTATGTGACACAATGCCATATGCATTTGAACACTTAGTGAGTCAAATAACTTTTTATGTCTTCCAGGGTCCCATCAGTGGTGTTAATAAAGATATTTCTATTCTCCAGTGTCATGGAGACTGTGACCCTTTGGTTCCCCTTATGTTTGGTTCTCTCACTGTTGAAAAGCTAAAAACGTTGGTAAATCCATCTAATGTAAGCTTCCGTACCTATGAAGGCATGATGCACAGTTCATGTAGCCAGGTAAATGTTGGCTTTACTGGTTGATGAACCATATTTTTTTTTTCTGAGGTGATCATTTTAAAGAAGACAAGAATAAGTGGCTTCCAGCACTTATTTTCATGTGACTTTTATAGACTTGGGAAGATTTTCAACGATTTTATGTTAAATCAGAAGTTACCATGACTTTATTCTTCATTAGTGTATTATTCTCTATATTATGAAAAGTGTACCTCCTTAACTAGTATCTTATTCAGTTGCCTATGATAGCATAACCTCTGGAAGTTCATATTAAGCAGGAATGGGCTTCAGATATGGTAGAAAAACATAAAATGATGTCCAAATAGATGGAAATGAAAGAATTTGAATACAGTTTAGGGTGAACCTTCATTTCTATAGTATGGGACTAAGAAAACCAGAGATTCATTGTAAGCACATAATATGGTTTTTTTCATGACTGCTGGATATTTCTTGTATACTTCTTAGTTGGAATTATTTTCTGAAATTTACATACTTGTTTGCTTAATGAACCATTTTATTCTCAACAGGAAATGTTGGATGTGAAGCACTTTGTTGATAAGCTCCTACCTCCAGTTGACTGACATAATGTAAGAGGCCTTCTATAGAAGTACACCAGCATCATTGTAGTCAAGAATAAACCTTTTCACATGCCCAGTCCTGAAACTTTACTTCTACTATTGCAGTGTTACTACCAATTTGCAAATACATGCCAATAATACAAATGAAATAATGTCTCTTGGGAAAATTATGGTCTTTCAAGTTTCTATACATATATTTGTATGATATATGTTATAAAATTATACAAGTATTATAATAAATGAGGCAGCTGAGTTTTCTCCAAATGTAATTCAGCATACTAAGATAAAACACTGCAGCCTAACTCTTTTGATTAAATCATTCAAAAAAAGTGTTAGTATGCTTAATGAAAATTTGTTCAGGTATAAATGAGCAGTTAAAATATAATCACTTTATGCGTGCCGTGACTTAGTATAAGGATTTACTCCAAAATTACTTAGTCACTATGCATCTCTTCTGTATTTTTATATATGTATTCATATATTATGTGTGTGTAATCCATAATAGGAATGAGGTGGTATTACATTATCCCTGAAAATATGGGATAATGCTTTTAATTGTCAATGTATAAGGAATATCATGCTGTTCCATCTTAATGGCCCTTATGCTTAGGGACCAGGCTTTGTTACCTTTTTTCAAAAATCATTTTTGTCTCATTTTTCCTCTCTGATCATGAAACTCATTCTTCCTATATTATCCCTCCTAGCAGACCAAATATTTTCTTCATACTATGGCTATCTGGTGTTAATATGTTGCTGTGAACTGATACCCTGAATCAGACATATGGTACATAAGATACATTTATTCAATAGGAAGAAAAATATGTTGCTTTTAACTTTCAAAATTGCTTATTTCTTAAATTGTATATTAATGCAAGCTAAGATCCATTTCAATAAAATTTACAGGTTGGTTAATGAGAGAAATTTCAAGATTTTATTTTGCTGTAATCAGCTGGAAAATATATGTTGTTATTCTATATCAAGTAGTTTAAATGCTTCCTGAATTTTGGTCCTAAAGGATTTCCTTTACTTTGTTGATTTGAGACTGTAATAGAGTGGAAATAGCTTATTTTCCTTTGTGAACTTGTTAAAGCAAGTTTCTTATATATCTGAGGAGTGTACCTTTAAGAAAACTAAGTAGAAAAAATTACTAAGAACCTTTTATTCATACCTACATATCCTGGAACCATTTAATTATCAGGTTTCAATTCTGAAAATTCCTTGATGATCTTCAAGTTGATGATATTCTCAAATTTGTTTTGAACATGAGTTAGATGTTTAATTTCACTTGTTTTCCTCTTATGGATGTAGGAATGCTTGAGTTTCAGTAGATTAATTTGGATTTGAGGTTCTCTGTTTTATAGATATATTCTAAACCAAGCACTGTGGAAAATTCATTGGCCATCACCAGAATTTGCTTGCTTTTTTTTTTTTTTTTTTTGGTCAATTGAGCAATGTGAGATTCTGACTTTTTCAAATGCCTTTTTAGAATTAATTTTTGTGCAAACATAAAAAAATTGATTTTTATATAGACAATAGTCTCAGATCATTTGGAAAATTATTAAGAGGCAAATTTGTTAATGAACCAATAGGATTGTGTAACTAGTCAGAACCCTATAACTAAGCATTCTGTTATTAGAATACGTTAAGATAAAGCAGAAAAGTATGTGTGGGGTTTTAGAACTGTTAGTAATTGTTCTATTGTATTGTTATGTTATCAATGCATCTTTATTAAATAGGTGCTAATGAACACATAATGGAAATAATTTAGTAATGTACTGTATGGAATGTTAATAATGAAACCATAAGTTTAAGGTATGGGCTTAAAAATTTAAAACAATCATTTACTGAATCACTTTATTTTGAAAAACAAACTGTTTTAGTTGAAATGAAAATCAATGAGATATTACTTTATTTATGGTTAAGAAATCTCTTATATTCCGTTGAAATGTTTTGCTGTAGATGGGAAGATGTACATCTTTTTCACAGTTTCTATCAATGTGAAATAAAGTTTAAATCTGACATTTTTGTGAATGCTCTTAAAAGTATTTTCCTTTTACTGCCTTTTAACATTTGTGTCCATATTTTGATGGGTCCCTGACATAGAGAGAGGGAAAATAACAATAGTCATGAGAGATGATTATTAGTTTCTGTATTTGTTTTTTTTCCTGTTTTTAGGTAATGGATGAGCGTGGCCCCAGGCATCAGAATATTATTTTATTACTTTTTGCCCTCATTCTTTTAGGAACAGTAGCAAAATAGTTAATTTTGTTTGCATTTTTAGTTGTTTTTTAAGTATTAGGAGTTTTTTAGTCCTTATTTATTCCTTTATAGTCTTTCACTGATAACTTAAACATCATTAACATAGCAGGTCCACAACTTCCTTTATTTTCAGGCTTTAGTTTGATATTTTTATTTAATACTGTTTTTAGAAGGGGCCTTTATGATCATTTAATCAAACAATTTATAGTTGATCAGTTAGTGCCTACTACATCAACCGCTTCCAGAAAAATCATGATATTTACATAGCCTTTACCTGAGTACTTACAGTAATGAAAACCTTACTATTTTACTATTTCATTCCATTGTTGGATAGTTCTGATTGATAGGGTTTTTTGGTATTGATTTGTAATCTGCTTCCCTGTTCTTTCTATTTATTCATCGTTATTACGTCCTTTGGAGTAAGTACAGAAGAAATATCTTCCCTTTTCCAAATGCTAGCCATTAAAATATTTGATTATCACTCTTAATTTTTTTCTCTTCTAGGTTTCACATACTTAGTTCCTTCACATTTTCATATCATATAAGTCATATGGTTATAGTTACCAAAACCTCTCATTAGCTAGACTGACTACTCTCATGCAGAAGCAGTTTGTAATAACCCAGTTGAAATTGTCTACTAAGTTGAACCCAGTTCTCCAGATTTTTCTGATCTGCACATAAATACAGTGGTACCATTATTTTGTGTTATCTGCCTATCATATTGCTTTTATTGAGAGGCACTGTAATGCAATGGATAGAATTACCTGGAACAAAGGAGATAAAGGTTCAAGTTTTACCTTTGGCAGGTATAAGCTGTGTGACCTGGGATAAGTCAGTTAATTTATCAGTGATGTAGGCTACTCTGTATGATTATGGTGTTGCAGAGAAGAGTGCCAAAATTTTCATTGGTAGAGGAAGTCTACTTACCTGGAAGTTTGCTATCCCATTGATATCATAGATCCTTTATCATTCTGCTAATAACCTCATATAGAACTTGTGATCGGATAAAAATCCCATACTACCAAGTTTGTTGTAGAATTGATTTTGTGAACTAAAACATAAGGCATTAACAATTATCAATAATGTTTCTTTGTTAGTTTGGCCCTGTCATTACAGTAGAAGAGAATATTGTATCTTATCTTCTGCTTTCTGTTCTATTAGCTATCCTCTCAGATTTATTTCATCAGGAGATTTGATAACCATGTCTTCTATATCTCCATCCAAGTGACTGCTAAAAATTTTGTACCAGAACAGGACTAGGTAAAGCCACTAGAAATCTCACTTGGGGGTTGCCATTGATCTACTGACAAAACATTCTATATAATTTAGTTTTCTATGAATTCTACCCATTTCATCTAACTCACATTTTATCTTCTTATCCATAAGAATTTCAGAAGAAAGTGTCTTATTCTTTATCTACTTGTATCTAGTGATAATTTTTTAAAAATTGATTCATCTATTATGATGTATGTTTATTTTGTTTCCTAGTAAGTCCTATATATTTGCTAATATTCATGTCAAATGTTTAATAATTCACTCCAGAATTTTATAAGGATTTATATTTTTTCTGCATTTGTTTTCATACATTGTCAGTGATGGGGAAATTGAAATTGATTCATGGTATAGTGGATAGGGCTGGCCTTGGAAACAGGAAGATTTACATTTAATTTCCATCTCTGATATTTAACTGACTTACTGGCCACTCTCAGTGCAGGTAACTTTCTAAGAATGTAAGTTGAATATCTAAATTGGTAGTGGATATTCCACAGCTCCTTACAGCAATGAAATCATAGATCCATTCCTTATTCTTATATACGTTTTGTTCTAGCATTAATTTTTTTTCCCATTTGCTAAATCATATGTCTATTCTCTACCAAAATATTTTATATCTTTTTTTAAGTCCACAGTGAAAAACTAGTGTATTTTAATTTTTTTGACATGTATTTTGTTCACTATAAACAAAATTGTCTGCAAAGGTAAATCATGTTTTCTTATTAACTTTATAAGTGCAAATAAGATTCTGACTTTTTTGGTCTCAAAACATAAAGTATTTTATTTTCTTTGTATACTTTTTTCAATTTCTGTTTCCTTTTTCCAGCATTTTTTTTAAAACATTGAATTTTTTCTTTTTTCCTGCAATTTCCCCCAAGGTTTTCATGAATGTTAGGAATATTGATGAATATTGAAGTACAAACTGATTCTGTATTTTCAATGTAAAAATTAAACAAATGCACAAATAATTTTTAACACCTTTACTCCTTTTTAGGACTCTTCTTCAGAGTTCTGTGGCTTTTAAGGTAGGAAGAATGCAAAGGAGAGGATAAAATGCTTCTGTCTTGGAGATTTCAGAGATTCACAGTCTAGCATATGGAATCATTTTCCCTAAATAGTCTTCTCATTTTTTTTAAACTTTTGAATAATTAATTTTTTCCTAATTATATATAAAAACAATTTTTAACAGTTTGAAAAATTTTGAGTTCTAAATTCTTTTCCTCCTTCCCCCCCCCAAGACAGCAAGCAGTTTGATTCAGATTATACATGGAAAATCATGCAAAATATTTCCATAATGGTCATACTGTGAAGGAAGACAAACCAAAAAATAACCCCCACCAAAAAAAGTGAAAAATAGTATGCTTCAATAATCTGCGTTCAGACTATTGGACCTTTCTCTGGAGGTGAATAACATTTTTCATCATAAGACCTTTGGAATTGTATTGCAGGGAATAGCTAAGTCATTCACAGTTGATCATTGTACAAAATTGCTGTTACCATGTACACTTTTCTCGTTCTGCTCACTTCACTTTACATCAATTCATGTATGTCATCCCAAGTTTTTCTAAAAGCATGCAACTCATCATGTCTTATACCACAACTATTTTTCATCACAAACACATGCCACAACTTGTTAAGTTATTCCATGATTGATAGACATGCCCTAGATTTCCAATTCTTTGCCACCACAAAAAGAACTATAAATATTTTGTACAAATAGGTCCTTTTCCCTTTTCTTCTCCCAATCTCTCTGAGATACAGACCTAGCAGGGGTGTGTGCGTTCATCTTCGTTGCCAAAGAAGACCATGCCATCAGACAAATGATGATATGACTTGCACTTAAGTTTGTTTTGAGTGAGGGAGGGTTGTGCAGGTCACCAGCCTCACTTGTCCTCCAAAACCATCTGAATCAAGTGACCAGATATTCACTAGGATGACTGGAGATGACCCAGCATGAGGCAGTTGGGGGTAAGTGACTTACCCAAGGTCACACAGCTAGTGAGTGTTAAGTGTTTGAGGTGAAATTTGAACTCAGGTCCTCCTGACTTCTGTACTGGTACTCTATCCACTGCATCACCTAGCTACTCCCCCCGCCCCCCCCCCCCCACCACTAGAGATATTGTTGGATCAAAGAAAGGGTATGCACAGATTTATAACCCTTTAGGTATAGTTCTAAATTGTTCTCCAGAATGGTTGGATCAGTTCAAAATTCTACCAACAGTGTATTAGTATCCTAATTTCCCCACATCACCTCCAACATTTATCATTTTTTCTTTCCTATTAGTCAATCTGATAGGTGTGAGGTGGTACCCTCAGAGTTGTTTTAATTTGCATTTCTGTAATAGTGATTTAGAATGTTATTTCATAAGACTACAGATAGCTTTGATTGCTTTATCTAAAAATTATCTGTTCATATCTTTTGACCATTTATCAATTGCAGAATGATTTGATTCTTATAAATTTGACTTAGTTCTCTGTACATCTGAGAAACAAGCCGTTTATCAGAGACACGCTGTAAATTTTTTCCGACCAGATTTCTGCTTTCCTTCTAATCTTGGCTGCATTGGTTGTGTTTGTGCAACCCGTCTTTTTTTTTATTTAATATACTCAAAATTATCCATTTTGCATCTCATAATGCTTTTTTCCTTGTTTGGTCATAAATTGTTCCCTTACCTCCATATCTGACAGATAAAAAGTATTTCATGCTGTCACCCCTAATTTGCTCATGATAATCTCTCTTTATGTCCAAGTCATGTACCCATTTTTACCTTATCTTGGTATATGGTATGAGATGTTGGTCTCTAAACTTTTTTAGTTTTCCCAGTAGTTTTTATCAATAGTGAGTTCTCATCCCAAAATCTTTGACTCTTTGGATGTATTAAACACTAGATCACCATAGTCATTTACTGTTATGTACCTATTTGATTCCACTGATCCACTGTATTTCTTAGCCCATTCCGGGTTGTTTTGATGATTGCTGCTTTATAATACAGTTTGAGATCTGGTAGAGGTAGGGAATAATTCCTCTTCCCATGTTTTATCATAAAATACTTGTGAGGAGGAAAGAGGGTTGGAGAGAATTATATTAGTGCTACTGAGCTCATAGCTATACCGGTTTTTATAAAAACTAACCATTTAGAGATTTTTGCAGCTTTTTGCAAAGAGGTATTTATTGAGATCAGTAGGGAGTGAAAAGGATGGTGATATAAACATGACTGTGAAGTAGAATACTGGATTTGGAGCCAGAAGACTTACGTTCTATCTTCACTCAGCTATCTGTATGACTGGACAAATCATTTCATTTCTCTGGATCCCAGTTTCTCCACCTGTAAAATATGCATCACTATGTGACCAACTCTTCCAGCTTGAAAATCTTTGCCCAATTTTTTTTTTGCGATGTTCTCCTTGGGAATCCCAGGAAACCCCCAAGTAGGTGATGTTAAGTAGCTCAGAGATGCAGCGATGTGAGGCTTAAGGATTATGTTGATTCTGATTTGCTAGTTGGTTGCCCCTACCTATTTAAGGCTTACTCAAAAATCTTTTAATTGAATGTATAAGGAAAATTAAGTACAAAAATAAAAAATTGAAAACACCTTTTTGGTAGTCACAATCATGTATAGTCAAAGGAAAAACAATTCCTGGTTAACAATACAACTCTGGAAAGTCACTTGGCTTTTTGAGTAACATATAACTCCTTATGACCCAATTTTTTTTTAGCCCTTTATTAAAGGGGTTGAATTTAAAAAATGAAAGAGTGATGTACATTGAGTGGAGGAGAGACATGGGACCAAATGCTTAAGGCAATGAATTGGGAAGTTTATTTTGTGAAACGTACAAAGCAGAAAATTTATTAAAGTTTTTCTTGATATACACGGGTGAAACTTTGTCAGTTTGTTAACTGATTCTTCTACAAATTAGCTACGTTAGTTTTTGGTCCGATCTACTTCCCCATGAAACAAATAAGGGTGTTGGATCAGAAGATCTTTCCAGCTCTAAAATAATGTGAAATTGAATCAAGTTAAAATTAAAGGGTAGGTGAAGGCAGTTAAAATTTAATTGATAAACTTAATAACATTTCTAAATACTTCTCTGCAGTTAGGGGCACTAGTACTTAAATTCCATTAAATTCTGAGTCAATATGGTAACACCATTGCACACTTTAATCATTGCTATATTTCTGTGCAGAATTAAAGGACCAGATCGCTGTTTTGAATCTTTTCTTAAATATATTATAGATGAAGTTTTTATCCAAACCAGTATTAACCCAAACTAGCTAAGTACTATAGGAGAGGTACATTGTTGTTTTGGCTTTGAAGGATGAATTGAGGACTCTAATTTTGAATCAAAAAAGCTACATGAAATAGGTGGTATTTGAATTGGGCCTTTGAGGATGGGTCACAACATTTTCATAGATGGAGATGCTGGAAGAGAACTTTCAGAGAGGTCAAACAACGTGAAAGATTTGGAGAACGTTCTAATGACCTGGAAATAATATGAGGACAGCTGTGACTAGAAAGATTGGTTGGAGTTATGAAGTATTGGGATGAGGTATTTAGGCTTTACCCAACTTAGTATTCTTTTAATAGGGGAATAAGAAGGCTTTCAATTTAACAAAGTGTCTACCTAGTAAGTGCAGATCGTTGCATGAGACGTGGTTTCCTCCTCCAGGGGCTTACATTCTAGGGGATATGATAGTAAAAAAACTGCATATGTATAGATATATATGTATATACTCTTGAGCCCTGTGTGCCAGGCACTTTTCCAAGCACCTTACAATGACTATCCGCTTGCCATTTTACAGTTAAGGACACTGAAACAGGTTAAGTGACGTGCCCAGGATCACACTAGCAAGGAGGCACTGCTTTACCAAGCTGCCCTCTGCAGTCAGAGAGGAAGGTGGACTGGAAGAACAGAGGCTTATGTTTAAAAAAAAAATAAGATTTCAACAGCCAGGGTAGCAGGGAAAAGACATTTGAACCATGGATCGCTGAACAAAACGAAGGAGAATGAAAGCACGGAACGGGGAGCAGAGCCAGTTCTAGCTTTCCCCGGCTTGGCTGGACAAGCCAGAAAATCAGGTGAAGCCAAGCAGAGGAATAACCCTTCTAAATGAGGAAGATGAAGCTGGCTGGGAGGTGACTGGTGACGGGAGCCCCGGGAGGAGATGGCTGCCGGCTCGAGGCCGGGAAGGGTGGCGAGCACCGCCTCCGCTGCAGACATTCCTGGGTGGTTCGGGAGGCAGAACCATCAGGATCGGGACCGGCTTGAATGGAGAAAGCTGAAGGTGGTATCAGACGAGAAAGCGTGACGCTCCTAGAATGTGTAACGAGGAGAAGCTGCGCGGTGCGCGGTGCGGGGCACGGGCGGGCCTCAGGTCGGGGAGACCTGGGTGCGGGCTCTGCCGCCCACGGGGGACGGCTGCGCGGTTCCGGACCGGGCATTTCTCCGGGACTCGGGATAAGCTGTTCCGTGTTAGTAAAGGACAGGTGCGGGCCGGGGTACAAAGAAGGCAAAGACGGCCCCCTGCTGGGCCACTGCGCACACGTGACCAAACCTCTTTTGCAGGAGAGAGCATTAAGTAACAAGCCAGGGCTATCTTCACTGGTTTCCTGCGCGCGGCCCCGCTGGGCTCCCAAGGCTCGGACTGACCGGCCCTCGGCGGCTCCGCGCTTCCCCTACAGCTGGGCGGTGACGCCGCGCTCCCCACCTCACCAAGCTTACCCTAACCCCGCAGCGGCCCCGGCGGGCCCGGCCTGGCGCCCCGCCCCCCTCGGGGTGCCGTCCTCTCCGCCGCCGCTCGCAGGCCCCCCGTTCCCTGGATTATTGTGTGTATAAGTGCCTCTCCGGGGGGAGGGCAGGGCTGCTCGGGCCTTGTCTTTGGGTTCCCAGACGGGTCCTCTGGGCGCAAGGGCGGCCACGACGGAGAGTAACACCTAAGTATGTATGGAGAAGAAGAAGCGCCGGGAACGGGGGAGGCTTCCGCCGCCAGCCCCGAGGGGATCTAGAGAGAACCAGGAGGTGGAAAGCTCTCCTCGGAGGCCCGGAGGAGGAAGCGACGAGGGAGGCGGAGGGGAGAGAGACTTCAGGTTCAGGCGGGAGTGAAGGGGGCGGGGCGGACTGGGCCTTCAGGCCTCCTCCCTCCTGTTGCACAAGGCTCCCACCTCACCTACGCACTTGCAATCTATTCGCTTCACAGGCCAACACGGCCTTTCCGGCCAGTTATTCCCAGCGCCGTCGGCCCTCGGTCCCCGAGGGCGCGGAGCTGAGGCGGCGCGCGCACCACTTCCGCCTTTTGCTCGCACCTGAGGTCCGCCTTCTCTTTGGTTATCGGAGGTTGATTAGTGCTGCCTGCACGGCGCCGACCCGGCGTGGATTGACGCTGTCTGCGCCTGGGAGGAGCCGTCGTCGACGCCCGGTCTTTATTTGTTGCTGAAGGGGCCCGGGCCTTGTTTCTCGTTGGGCGCCTCCTCTTTCCGGGATCCCCCCTGGGACTCCAGCTCTCCTCTCCCGCGCCCGCTCTTCGGACGTCGCCCTTTTGCCCCCGCTTCTCCCGCGTCCCGTCCCCTCGGGGGGTGGGGGGTGGGGTTGCAAAAGCCGCCGGAGCCATGGAGGACGAGATCATTCGCATCGCCAAGAAGATGGATAAGATGGTGCAGAAGAAGAACGCGGTGAGGCAGGCGCGCGGGGCCGGCACGGGGGAGCGCGCGCTCCGACTCCGGGCCAGCTCCTGCTGGGGCGGCCGCGGGGGGCGGGGAGGGAGGGGGAGCTCCGGCCCCGGCCCCGGCTCCGGCTCCGGCTCGGGCCCTGGCGGACGCCGGGAAGCACGAGCCGCCTCAGGCCTGCGCGGAGTGGGGGCGGGGCCGGGGGAGCTTGAGCCGGGCGGGCGGGAGGGGGGAGAGGCCGGGGCCCCGAGGGCCACGTGAAGGCTCTCACCCCCGAGACCTCCCTCCGCGGCCGCTCCGCTCCCCGAGGGCCGGCCCTGCGTGCGTGGTTCCGGACCACCCCGAAGTTTTACTTCGTAGGGGACACTGAGGGGAAAGAGGCCCGGGGGCGGGGGAAGCTTCGGGCCGAGGAAACCGGAACCGTGATCCCAGAGACTCTGCGGGCCTCGGCGGCCCGGCTGCGAACCAGAAAGGGCTTTCTTTCCTCGTCGGTTCTCCCTCTTCTCTCTTCCCTCCCCCTCCCTCCCCTGACAGCGGCCCCCTCCTGAAACTGCTACAGTATCGAGTACGGCACAGAAGTGTAAAGGTTACGTGGGAAAACCATTTAGATTGAAAGAAAGTTGGCGTGTCCGGGCTAACAATTCTTCGTGCCCTGCAGGACTAGGAACGCGGCTTCTGTAACCGAGGCGTAGCTCATGTATTCGTAGTGCTTGGGTACAAAGTAAGCGCGTAGTAAGTACTGACTGACTTAGTTTACAAGGAAAGTCAAGTGACAGGCTTGTAGAGTGACTGACTAAATCCAGTTTTCCCTGGTACAGAGGTAGATAGTTTGATCGACCCTATTATAGGAGGGGAAAGCTACATAAACAGCAAGCCGTTGTTACTGTGGGTAACACTAATGAACTATTCTAACTCCTCTAGGGCTCAGGAGGAGCTTTCTTGCCCCTACCTAATAACTTAGCTAGCGTTAGGTAACGTTTTCCAAATGTTATCGATTAATACTCTAACCTCCCCTCCCTTAATCTCAGTCACCACATCTGGAGGGTGATGATCTGTTTTTTTCTAGACCAACGTTGAGATTACTGCTGTGGTAGTTATTGAAATGTATGTCACAGGTGTATGAGGAAAGCAGTCTTCTGGGATCTAGTTATTTTCTTTTTTTCTATACTACGTTTTCTCTGGCTTGAAATTTCAGAAAACTTTCCATAATTGGCACCACCTGTCTTAGTTCACGTTCTATGAAGTTCATTTTTACTCTTATAAGTTTTCCTTCTAATTGTTTTTGTCTCTGAGTGGGATGGTTATTTTTTTTCAAATCAAGAGTGAAGAGGAAGAGAGATACACGGTGCTACTCTGTCTACTGTTAGTTTAAAAAAAGTGGAATGGGCATCTTAGATTGTAGGAACATAGAGGGGCCATCAAATCCAACCACTTCAATTTACAGATGAGTAAACTGAGGCATAGAGAGGTTCATTGACTTGACCAGAGTTACACTGTGGCATGGTTTGAACTGTCTTTCTGATTCCAAGTCCCATTGCCAGTCCTCCAAGTAATATTTCTTTGGGGGGTGGGTAGGAGGTTTATGACCACTTGTTAGATTTGTTGTGGAGGGAATTCTTACTCAAGAATTTTGTTTCTGAGGCCCTTTCCGTCTGTCTCTCTGATGAAAACAGCCAAAGGTGAAAATGTTAAGACAAAGCATTTGGTGATATATATTTGATTTAGAAAAGCCCACTTCTGTTTTACCCTAATCTATGCCATTTAAAGGACACTGGGTGCTTTTTTTCCCCTTTGCCTTGTTGACTGTTTAACACTGCTTAGCAGCTATAGTTAAGTTTCCATCTGTTAATTTACATTTGTGATATCCTTTTCCTGTGAATACTTTCCTCAAGGCAATTTAAAGCTCTCTCAGGCAAACACTTTTTGGTCTTATTTTTTGTGCCTTTGTGTAGACCTAGACATACACTGATGGCCAACAAAAACCACAGAAATAGGAAATGAATGAAGCAGGAAGGCACCTTTGAGAGACTAGTCCAGGACTAAAGTTCTTTGGTTCTGTGAAATAAAACTATTTTATGAATAAATTGGATTGGTGATTATAAACTTAAATACTGATGTATAGCGAGCGTCCTTTCTGAAATTAAAAAAAGGTCACATTAGTGATACTTTCATCTCCATATTTTTGTTAAACATGTATACTATTTTTCTTTTGACTTAGGGCAAATTACATGAGCCATACATCAATGACTCATGAAGTTTTTTTTCTCTAAATTAGGTGATTGCTAAGTCATGATAGTACATATTGTGAATCCATTCATTTGATAGCAGAATGAAATTATTTTTGTGTAGGGTTATCTATTATGCAGTTTGTCTTTTGTGTTCTTTAAAATCTGAAAACCTCTTTAATACTTCAGTGAATTTGAAATCTGATGTTAGTACTCTATCCAATACCCCTGAGCTACTCTTGATGCTGTCTTCCCATAAATCTTACCCAAAAGGTCTCTTAAAATTCCTTAGTATATTTGGGGCCTGCAAAACACATTATTCTGCTCTGGAGTTTTCACAACGTAAAGTTTTCACTCTTAAAAATAGTTTTCCATCTGTCTTTCTTTGCAATGAATGTTTTAAACGTAAGTTTAGTTAGAGGTATGATAAATTGTGGTAATCCCAAATTTTCAGAATACATAAGTTGCCGGTAAGTTGTTTGTGAAATGAATCTTATTTTGCCTTTGATTTTGATTATAAAATTGGAGCTGTATTTCTGTGGAAAACAATTTTCCCAGTAAAGTGAATAGAAAACGCTGAAATGCTTATTAGGTGGTGTTAGTGAAAGTTCTTTGGGGGCACTTTTCTAATTATGGCTCCTTTCCAATTCTGGGATGTCCTTTTTTTCTAGACTATAACAAATTTTCCTAGAATCAAAGACTTGAGAAGGAACCTCAGAGGCCCATACTATACCTGAATAAGAATTCTCTTCCAACGACAGATGACTGATAGTTTTACTTTGTTTCGAAGCCTTCCCAAGACAGTTGTTTTTACCCTCTGTGTTCCTCAGTTTGCTCAACTCTGAAATGAGAGGATTGAATTCTGACTTCGAACATCCTTTCCAATTCTTAATATATGATTTTATGGCCCTCTTGTAAGCCACACCTTTCCAAGGAAGTCCATTCCATTTTTGGATAACTCTAATTTGGGGGAAGTTTTTCCTTAAAACCTACATTTTCCTATTTTATAACTTCCACTGATTATTTCCTGCATCTTAACAAAGTGAGCTCCGGAAACTTTTTTTTTAATTTACTGTGTCTAATACATGTCACATTTAATTGGTAAGGTGCACCTATCTAACATAGTTTATTCATGTCTTAGGATGAGTAATATTTAAATGACTAAGTGTAGGAAAATCTTGTTTGCCAGTTGTCTGAAGTGAGAAACAGTATAGCTAATTTTTAATTATCCATTGAGTGCTGAGATAGTTCAGATAAAAATCCATTAATCTTACAATCTCTTTTTATGCATTAATTTCAGTCTTTGCCAATAAGTGTCAAGCCATTGGGAACCATTGGAATAAAATGGACTGATTTGGCTTCATCTTCTCCTTTGTATCCCTCTATAAGTGCTGCAGTCAACAACTGTAATGAAGAAAAAGTAAATGGTCTGGCTGATAAAAGTGGATTATCTGCCTTTGAATAAAAGTCTCTTGAACACTTGCATATATAATTGAGGTAGAAAAATTTGTGAATCAATATTTTAAGAACTATAACTAGACACTTGTATTTTTAACAGGTCCTTAAATTTCACTCTTACCTTCTGCTTTGAACCATGTGTGGTTCAATTCAAATGTGGCTTCTAATTTATGCTGTATAATCCTGGGTAAAATACTCAGTGCCACAGGCAGCTATCTAAAACTAATAATGAGAAAGTTCCCTGGACAGATGAACTCATAGGACCAGACCAAAAAGTATTTTAATAAGCATGTTTGAAGAGAGGCTCTGTAGTGGATAAAGAGCTAGGAAGATCTCAATTTTGTCTCTTGACACACATTGACTATGTGACTTTAAGGCAAGTCATGTAGCATCTAGGCCAGTGATTTCAGATTCAGATAGGACCACTGAACAGTACTTTGTGTGCTGTTAGTGACTTAGAAAACCACCCAGTAACATTACATTACCTGTGTTCTATGTATTTTAATTTTGTTTAAATATTTTCTGATTGTATTTTAATCTAGTTCTGCCTAAAGTCAGGACATCTCTACTCTAGGCGTCTCTTAAAATTCTGAATTATAAATGTTTTTCTCATCCAGAAGTTCCTCATACAAATGAAATCACAGGTCTGGTTCCCATCCTTACATTGATTTCAGCATATATTGAAGTAGTAGAAAAAACAGTTGGAATATTTGCTGCTCTGCTAATTGAATTTACTAAATTTTAGGGTAGGCAGACTTTCCTTGACCACGTTAAAAAGAGCTTAGTAGTCACCTACAACTCTTAGCCAGCTTACTACATATTAGTGCTTCTTTTTGAGTGCCTGTCATTCAGAAGCCAATCCATATCATCTGATGACATTCATATTTTGCCAATAAATAGAGTCTCTTAATTATGGAGACCCTGAAGAGCATTTAGATTTAAGTTTTATTTGGAAGAAATTTGTTTGGACTGAGTATAGAAAGGTGGAAAGGATGAGTAAGGAGAGAACTTAATTATAGTTTTGAAGGTAGTTTATATGAGTAATCATAAACAGGTTTCTTAGGTTTTCTTTTGAGAGACTTGAGGTTGAATGATATTGAATTGCATCAGGGGTAATTGAAGTTTGATGTTAGAATTCCCTGGGTTGAGTCATAAATGTTATAAGGTAGATTGTAATAATTTTCTAAATATAGACTTTTCACACTATTCACAGATTATAGCTACTGTATTTATCAAGAAAGTTTTCCCTTTCCAGCTTTTAATGTATATAGATAAAAAAGGCATCCCCTCCGCTTCTCAGTTATAGTTAGGATAATCATCCTAATATAAAAATTTAAGCAATTGGATTATATGAAGCAAGGTCATTAGAAATGATAGTATATGTTCCAAGAGTAGTTGGTTTTTTTTAGCTTTATTACAAAGTAGATTTTCTAGTAAGTAAAATTGTCCTGTTAATAATTATTTCAGGAGCCTAATGACCTAAAATTGTAACAGTGATTATCGTATCTTGGTTGGAGATTTCTTTGTCACTCATAACCATTTTGTCTTAGCAATAAGTTAATCTTTATTGCTATATTATAGATGTACTACACTGAGCTGTTTATACATTTTTCATTTGAACTAAGTAATGTAAGAAATTAATCTTGTTTTGTATTAAAAATGTTAATCTCTACTAGGCCCCATATATATACTTTTCAATTAGTAATTGTGAACCAATTTTGACTTTGAAATTAAACTGATTCTTTCTTCCTCTTGCATCATCACCAGTAGTAGGTGCTGTAATCTAAGGGTTGATGTTAAATCTGGCTTGTTTGATTTTATTTTTTCATTGCAAGTTACATGCAGAATATGATTTGAATCCAGATAAACATGACAAATAGGCATATATTTTGAGGGGTTATGGTTTTAGTCTCAATTCAAAAAGATGAAAAGATTTGAGTTGTGAAGCTATGAGGCACTAACTTTCCCAGCTAATTCAGGAATGTATGCAAATTACAGCATTTAAATTCTTTTTTATCTTTGATAACTGCCAGAAATGGGAAAGAGTTGCTTTATTAGTCTCTCCTGAAGTTTCGCAGGTACAAGGTTTTTTCTTTTCTTCTTTGACCTTAATTTTCCTGGTAAAGCACATAGCTTAAGTTCTTAGTTGTAGATCATACGTGGCTATTTTGTTTAATGAATCCATGGAAAAATATAGCCAAAAAAATCACAGTCTGAAAATGTGTAGATGAGTTGTAATCTGTACTGGTTCAGGAAGTAGCCACATTGATGAGAATGTCTATATTTAGTGTGAGTTTTAAGTTATAGATCTTTTATAAAAGAATCTCATACGTGTGTGTGTGTTAAACATATATATCATAAAATCATATTTAGAAGAATCAGAGATTGGTAAAACTTTCTTAATGGAATAATACTTCCTGAAGAGGGGGAAAGGTACATATATTAACTTTTTGTACAGTAAAATCCTGTGCTTTATGAAATAGACCAGGACTAAGGCTCTTTCATTAAAGTAGATTTTTGAGAAGATGTGGGGATAGTAATTGAATATACATACACATTGGATTGTTTTTAAGCATTAGAATATTCCTTAGAAGAAATTTGGTATATTGACTATCTAGGGTGAAAAGAACTGCCTGTTATTTCCTTGTTTTTTGTGTGGTGGCCAGATGGGAATTGGGGGTCATGTTACACTTTTCTTCTAGTTAGAGGCAGCTAGGGTGGGACAATGGATGGAATGGAGTCACAAGGACCTGAGTTCAAATGCAGCCTTAGCCACTAGCTGTGTGATAAGTTCTCCTTTTCTGCTTCAGTTTCCCCAACTGAAAAATGGGGATAATGGCACCTCTCTAGGGTTATTGTGAGGATCAAATGAGCTAATATTTGTGAAATGCTTAGCGTGGTCCTTGACACGTAGTAGATATTACAGAAATGTTTCATTTGTTTTCCTTTTCTTATGTGGTGGTTTGGCTTTTTACCTGCCTTATTACTTATCCCATCCATATTGTCTCCTCCTTTGGTCCTCTATCTTGACTAATTTTTCTTGGTTCACTCTGCCATGCTCCCCTTATTTATCTTCCTCAACCTCCCTGTCTCTCCCCACCTGCACAATAGTGAGCAGTACATAGGACTATCTGTTTTTTGGGCAAATAGAATTAGAAGGTCATGGTTAGGAAAACATGCTAAAAGTTCATTTCTACTTTCTTTACAATATTAAAATATGACTAAATTAAATATTTTGATTAATTTTGTTTTTTAGGCTGGGGCACTGGATTTACTAAAGGAACTTAAGAATATTCCCATGACTCTGGAATTATTGCAGGTATGTTCTTATATCATTAGTGGGAATAGGGAACGTTTATAAAATATTAAAGCACATTATAATGCTTAAGTAAATGAACCACACAGTACCATAAATACTTATTAATGATTGAAGTTTTCCCCCCCATGCTATAATAGTGCAATTTGCTATTTCTTTTTAAAATTTAAACCTAAAATAGCTATAAATTTGCTTTGGATCTAAGAACTAGTTTCAAAATTTGAGTCATGTTGTTCATTTTAAAGAAATTAAAAACATTAAGGAGATAGGGGAAGAATAAGATAGCATGTTATTGGCATTGATGGCTAACTTTTTATTCAGACGTATCATTTGGGGTTTACGGGAGGGATTTCGATGGATTCTCTTGAAAGTATTCAAAGAGGGAGTTGAACGCATATAGCTAGGTTTTTTTCTGGGACATATTTCTTAGCCAGGAGCCCCTCCTTTTCATCCTTCTCCTAGCTTAAGTTATGGCTGGATGAAGCTTAGTGACTAAAAGGCAATTTCAGGTAGTTGGAAGAATGCTGGGTGTGAAGTCTCAGATGGCTATTACTTATACCCTGTGTAACCTCTTAGGGCCTCAGTTTTCTCAGTTCATGTCTTATTACCCCAGTTAGGTTGTCTTCTCCTTGAAGACAGTGATCATATCCTAATAACCTTTATATTGTAAATAACACTTGGTGTAGTGCCTTGTACATGTGTGTATTGTCAAATAGAAATGGAACCTCTTGACCCTACAGGCTGCTCATTGACTTAGAAAAGTAAGTAGTATCGTTATCTGTGTTTATTGTATTTTAATTTTGTTGAGTATTTTGCAGTTACATTTTAATCTGGTTTTGTTGGCACTCAAGAATATTGTGGAACACCTGTAGCTAGCATGTTTTTGACATCTTGAATGTATATACTTGCCTGGTTTGTCAGCTTCTCTAGGAGGTATCATATCTAGTAGTATATACTTTGATCACTAAGCTTTATTATGTATATTTACTTCATGCTAGTACTTAGAAAATGTTGAGTTTTGTTATTGTTGTTCAGTTGTATGTCAGTTGTGTCTGACTTTCTGTCAGACACATTTGGGGTTTCCTTGGCAAAGGCATTGGAGTGACTTGCCATTTCCTTCTTTAGTTAATTTTGCAGATGAGGAAATTGAGGCAAACACAGTAAGTGACTTGCTCTGGGTCACTAAGTATCTTGGGCCAGATTTGAATTAGAGATGATGAGTCAGGACTCATCTTCCATCATTTTATTCACTGAACCACTTAGCTGCCCTACGGTGTGGAGAGTACAAATACAAAGAACGAAACAATCTCTCCTTCAAGAGTTTGTATTCTTACAGAGGCAGCAAGTACATATGAAAGTATATACAGAATAAATAGAGATTGGGAGACAGGACAAGTAATTGAGAAGATTAAGAAGAGTTTCATAGAGAAGGTGGTGCTTGAGCTTTGTCTTAAAGGAAAAGAGGGATTCTGTGGATGTTAGGGGGAAGGGATTTATAGACATGAAGAACAAGTACACATGCATGGAGATGAGAGGTGAACCAGAAAACAAGCTTGATCATATCCCAGAATGAAAGAAGTGGAGTTACATACAATGGGGCTGGAAAGCTATAAAAAGATTTAAAAGCAAAAACAGGATCCTAGAGGTACTAGGGAGTCATTAGCTTGAATAGAGGCATGATGTGATAGTCACATCTCACTTAAGGAAAATCACTTTGGAAACTATGGAGGATAGATCAAAAAAAGGGAGAAACTTGCAGAAGGGAGACTAGATAGGAATCCATCCCAATAGTCTGTGCGTGAGTTGATGAGACCCTGAATGCAGGTTGATGTTTGTCTGAATTGAGAGAACAGGTCAAATGTGAGAGATGTAAAGATAGAAACAGTAAGATCTGGCAATTGATCAGGTATGTGAAGGAAGTGAAAGTGAAAAGTCAAGTCAACAAATGTTTATTAAATGTATTCTGTGTTTTAGGAACTGATGTCTAGGATATATTAATTAATAATAAAAGCATTCTGCATATCCAAATTTTGGGGTTTAACCATGCCACTTTCCATTTGTGTAGTCAAATATAACAATTTGTTGGGACCTGTGAAGTTCTTTAGGACCCAGGCTCTTCAATTCTGAATTCCTATGCAGTTTTTATCTTTCTATTACCTCTATCTTGTTTCTCTAGTTGTCTGGATTAGCATATATAAGTACGTTGTACTTGGAGGGCTAGAAGTTACAGAAAGAGAACAATCTGAACTTTTTTCAGGTTTGAAAAATGGCAAACGGAAGCATCTTAATTTTCTTAGTTTTAAGTACAGAAATTGAAATCTATTACTTAATTTTCTTAGTTTTAAGTACAGAAATTGAAATCTATTACTTAATTTTCTTAGTTTTAAGTACAGAAATTGAAATCTATTACTTAATTTTCTTAGTTTTAAGTACAGGAATTGAAATCTATTACTTGCATTGATTGACCATTAAGACTCCAATAGGATAATTATAGAACATGATTCTTCAAAACACCTTTAGATTTTGCTGTTAATTTTGAGATTCGAATAACTTTACAGGAACAGGATGCCATAATGATAGATAGAATAAGTAATTGGAAAAAGACAGAATTGATGAGCATCGTGACTGATTAGATGTATTTCTTGCTGTCCATGTTACCGTTTTTTATTATAAAGTGGACTTAATGTAAAGGAATTTTCTCCCATCCCCAGATGGCCTGAATGTCTTTCCTGTCAGTTGTAGATCCGTGATCCTATGATCCAAGGGTTGCAAAAGGACTAAAAAGGAAGCTTAATGTCACATATTAGCAAAAACTGATGTTTTTTATATACTTGTATCAGCCTACCCTTTTCCATAGAGGAATAGCGATATAAAAAAATGTTAGTTCACTTAAACATAACTTTCATTCTTTTAAACATTTTTATTTTAGGAAAAAATCTTATAATTTTTTTTAACTACCTTATTTCTGAACTGTGCTGTCCATATCTCCTACTCACTGAGACATCTCTTGAAGTACATGGGGAAAAAAAGGGGAGATGGGGGAAGACAGTTTAGCTAAAAACACATCATCTGAGTCTTGATAATAGTTCTACTATCTACACCCAGAGCATATCCCTCCTTTCTTTGTGGAAGTGAGGGTCATTTATTCCTCTTCTTTGGAGCCAGACTCGTTATTATAATTACACAGCATACAATTAAAAAACAAAAAACAAATTTATATTATTGTAGTTATACCTTAGGACTGGCAAACTAGCCTGGCTGAATCAGCCTGAGGGACAGATGTGGCAGCATGTGCTCAAAAGGCAAAACAATACCACCCACTTATTGCTACCTTGACCATCGTCTTCCACTGATATGAATTCTTCAGTCAGAAACTTCTATTTATTTATTTATTCATTCATTCATTTATTTGTGTTTCTGGTGCTTAGTACAGTGTTTAATAAATGCTTGCTGATTTATTTGACATGTTTGTTAATAATTCATATAATTTTTGAGAACTTTGTTAATGTCTTTTGACAATTTAACCTTTGGGAAATGGCTCTTGGTCTTATTTATTTTCATATAGAGGCGGCAAGGTAGTGCAGTAAATAGAGTGCTGGATCTGGAGTCAAGAAAATCTGAGCTTAGATCCTGCTTCAGACGCTTACTAGCTGTGTCATCCTGAGCAAGTCACTTAACTTCTCTCTGCCTCAATTTCATCGTCTGTAAATTCAATTAATTAATCAATCAGCCTGTAAAATTACTGTAGCACCCACCTTACCAGATTGCTTTGAAGTTCAGTGAGTTAACACATAAAGTACTTTGTAGGCCTTAAAAGTGCTATATAAAGGCTGCTGTAATTAACTATATAGTGTCATATGTAATATATATATATTTGGTGATTCCCTGTATATCTTGTCTGTTTGACCCATATCAATCAAAGATATTTGATGCAAAGATTTTTTCCTGAATTTTCTGCTTTTTCTCCTATGCTAGTGACATTGATTTGGTTAGTTCAAAAGCTTTTCAGTAGACTTTAAATCAAAATATTCTCTATTGTTTTGACAGCTTCTACTCCTTTTTTTAAAGATCTTTACTCTTAGTCATATCTATGGAAATTACTTGATTTGCTTCTCTTTTTTATGCTATATAACCTTTAAATTTCAGTTTGTATATCCATTTAAAGCTTATTATGGTATATAGTATAGAATATTGATCTAAATATAATTCCTGCTAAACCTGATTTTCAGTTTTGCCAGAAGTTCTTGTCAAATACAGAGTTCTCTCTCGAATAACTTGGGTTCGTTAAATACTTGGTTACTGAGTTTGCCCAAGCTTGTTTCCGAAAGAGCTTTGTAGTTAAAAATAAACAATCTGCATATGTAATGATATACTTGGTGAGCCAACATTTGATATAATAAAATATTAGACTTGTAATTAAATCGTGCTTGTGTGTGTGTGTTTCGTCTGAAGAACTTAAGTTGGTCAATAGAATCTTTTAAAATAACATTTTACAGCATGAAATTAAAAATTGTATTCATGGCAAGGAATTGTAATTGAGTGAAATTTGAAACTTGATTTGCAGTAAGCAATAGTTTACACAAATAAGTTTACTTTTATGGTTGCCTTGCAGTCCACAAGAATTGGAATGTCAGTAAATGCGATACGCAAGCAGAGCACAGATGAAGAAGTTACATCCTTAGCCAAGTCTCTCATCAAATCCTGGAAGAAGTTGCTAGGTATTGTATTAGAATGATCTGTATTCTTCTCTTTTGTCAGTGTTCATCAAGTCCTTTACTTCTTTGTGAACTGCAGTTTTTTTCTTCCTCTAAACTTAGAGAATACTATTGTTTTATATCTATAATAATGATGGTCAACTTCCTAAATTTTTAAGTTAAAAATTAAATAACACTTCATTTTTGTCTTTTCCTGTGTATATAGCTTGAAAAACTCTTAGTCAGAAGAAAGTTAATTTTTAAAAATAGCTCTTACTCTTAAGTTGTTGGAAGAAGAGTAAAAGCATAAATTAACTTTAGAGGTATTCTTTAAAAAAGTTTGAAATTGCTTATGTTAGACTAATACAGAAATGTGTTTTACATTATTGCACCTATATCAAATTGCCTGTCTTAATGAGGGAGAAAAAGAGGGAGGAAGGGAGAAAATTTGGAACTCAAAATTTTATAAAAAATAAATGTATAAAATGTTTTTAAAAAGAAATTTCTTAAGAGTGTCTTCATAAGCAGTTTGGAAATTATGTTAATCTTCCTATATAAAGACTTGAATTTATTAATTTCATATTTTTTTTACTGAAAATTAGTTGAAGTTTTGATCCATTCTGTATCGTGTGTATGCATTTCTAAAAATAAAACTTATATCTCCTGTGAAGCAACACAGAGGAGTACAGATTTCTTTTTGTGTTTTGCTGCTGAGATTTACTGTAATAATCTTTTGATTGTGGTTCTTCATACCTCTCAATATAAACATATACCATAACAGTTTCTCAAGTTAGTGGCACCACCAGATTATTTGAGTAAGATCTTTTTCTTTCTTTTTAAAATGTAATTATAAAGTAACATGTCTTTCTTGATGGGTTTAAAACATGTTTGCCTTTAAATTTAGTTCTAAAATTTAAATTATTCTCCACACCTCATCCTGTCCTGAGCTTCCATTCCCACATTAACAGTTATCTGTTTGACATCTCAGTCAGTGTCCAAAACAAAACTCATTATTTTTCTTTGTAAATTTACCTGTCTTCTAGACTTTTCTGAGTTTTTAAGAACACCATCATTATTCTAATTACCCTGGTTTGCAACCTCAGAGTCATCTTTGGATCTTCATTATCCCTTCCTCCCCTTTGTAAAGTATAGAGTGCTAGTCTTGGAGTCAGGAAGATTCAGATACAAATTCTAATTAATTGACTATATGGGCAAATCATTTAGAATTTCTAATCCCCAATTTCCTCTTCTATGAAATGGATGAAATATTTGTCGTACCTACCTTAGGATTGTTGTGAAGCTCACTGAAAATAGTATATATAAAGCACTTTGCAAACGATAAAGTGCATTGTAAATGTTAGTTGTTATTATGTTGGTGGTTAGTTATTCAGTTTGTCTTGTCAGATCTGCCTCTACATTGTCTCTTTCACCATTAACTGCTTCTCTAATAAGGCCTCATCTTTCACCTGAACTATTAAAATGGCCTCCTATTTCAAGATTCCTTTGGAGGAAAGCATTTGCTCTTTCTGCTTTTGATCCCATCTTCTACCCAACTGCCAAAACAGTATTCCTAGAACTTGTGACCCTTTAATTCTCCTCAAGATTCTTTCATAGCTTACTTTCTTTAAATTAGTTTTCAGTTTTCAACAGTTAATTTCATAAGTCTTAAACTTTTTCCCCTCTTTCCCTCGAAACAGCATGCAATCTTATATGGGTTCTACACATACATTCTAAACACATTTTCACGTTAGTTACGTTGCATAGAAGAATTAAAACAAATAGGAGAAACCATGAGAAAAAAACTAAAACATTAACACAAGAGAAAATCATATTTTGCATTCTGATTCCATAGTTCTTTCTCTGGATGTGGATGGCATTTTGCCTCAAGAGTCCTTTGGCAATGTTTTAGGTCCTTGTGTTGCTGTGAAGGGCTAAGTCTATCGGAAACAGTCCTTGGACATTGTAGCTGTTACTGTGTATAATGTTCTCCTGGTTTTTCTTATTTCATTCAGCATCAGTTCATATAAGTGCTTCCAGGCTTCTCTGAGGTCCTCCTGTTCATCATTTCTTAGAGCACAGTAGTATTCCATTATATCATAGCTTTCTTTATGAGATAAGATAAAAAGCCATGGCTTATCTTGCCATACTTTTTTTCTTATTATTCCTCTTCACATATGATATTCTAACCAGTTTATCCCAATAGGATATAGATAGCTTGTGGATTTTTTGGACTTTATATTCTCTTACCTTTCTTCCTTTTCAGAGTCTTTCCCCTATCACTAGACCATATTCATTCATCACCTTGGTCTTTTAAAATCTTTAGGAAATCCTTTATTAAAGGCTCAACTCAGGTATCATCTACAAAAAGACTTCTCTGATTCCCTTAATCATTAATACTCTTCCTCAAATGATCTTACACTTATCTGTATAAATGTTACATTCCCTAGCAGAATTTAGGTTCCTTGAGTGTAGGAAGGGATTAATTTTCTATTTCAGTGCCTAGCACATAGTAGGTACCTAATAATTGCTTGTAGAGTAGATATAGTTGTTTCATTACCACTGGTGCATTTTATTTAAATTCATCCTCAGTTGTGGTATTCTACTACCACCATTTTTATGCAAAAACATGCAAATATTCATTCTAATTCAGGGTAACATTTTTTAGTAAGAAATAATAACCAAGCAAAAAATTATTTTGGCCAGTAGAGACATGAGAGACAGTTCTCAGTGTTACGATACTAGAATAACTTGATCAAAAGTGGGATAAATCTCATCTATTTATAGAGTTATGCTCTAATGCTCAAGATTTGAACTTTCCCCTTTCAGCAAATAGCATTAATAAAAAAGATTGTATTTCAGGCTTTATAACAAATGGCTAACGTTGATTTATTTTGTACATTTTCAGATGGACCCTCTACTGATAAAGACTCTGATGAAAAGAAAAAAGAACCTGCTATTTCCTCCCAAAACAGCCCTGAAGCAAAAGAAGAAAGGTATGTGTTTACCTAATTGTGCAGAAATAATACTCCCTATAAATGTTTTTACTGGATTATCAGTGCCTTAATGTAGTATGTACTGATATGGCTTTACTTTCCAAAACCATACTATTCTTTTCTACTGAGTCTCTTGTGAACGTGGAGTATTGTTGCCTGTCACAAAATTCGTTTTTACTTGTTTCAGAAGATCTGGTGTAGACATTTATGACAGTGTATTAATCAAGCAGAGGGAGACCCTGTGATCACCTCTGACTCAAACACTTCTGGATTTGTTTATGTCCCTGCTCATCTATACTGTCATGATCTTTTGTGTTTTCCTCTGTGTTCTCAAAATTTTTAAAGTTCAGGGGATAGATAGACATAAAGGAATTATACTGTAAATTGTTTTGTATTCTGAAGTGAACCAGCTTTGCAGTTGTTTACTGTTTGGTTCCTTGTTTTCTTTCTCTCCTTGGAAATAAGGATACTAGAACAGAATCTATCACTTTATTTTTTTTTCAAGTATTATGGATTATGTTTGGGGGTTTGTTTTTTTTTTTTTTAACCAGTCACTTCCCACCAATCACTTCCCTATTCTTCTACCCCTATAGACCTCTCTTTATAGCCAAGAAAAGCAGTCAAGCAAAATCAGCTGGTAGTGTTTGTATTTAGCAAGTAGCTGTATCATTCTGTATCTGGTAGTAAATTCTCATGATCAGCTTTCTGACATCAAGATTGATCATTTAAGCTAAATCTCAACTGCTTCTTTTTGATGGTGTTCTTATTTATGTTATTGTGGCTTTGCATATTGTTTTCTTTTTTTCCTCTTTATCACAATACATACAGGTTTTCCCATTTTTCTCTGAAGTTCTCATTTGCCATTTCTTATTGTGAGTAATAGATCTAGTTCCATTCATTTTACCAGAATTTGGGTTCACTGTTTATCCATTTCTTCATCAGCCATTGGAATCAGGGACCAAATTGAGTAAGATGAAATTTAGTAGGAATAATTATAAAGTTCTATACTTGGATTAACAATTAAATTTGACAATTAGCATGGGGAGATTTGGGTGTAGATAGCAGTTACTCTAAAAAAGATGTGGGGAGTTTAGTGGACTGCTAGTTCATTATGAGTCAGCATTGTGACATACTAACTAAAAAAGTTGATACTGTCCTATATTGCTTCAGGAGAAGAATAATGTTTTGACAGAAGAAAGTTCATAGTATCAATATAATCTCTTCTGGTTTGACTTGTAGCTTGAGTACTGTGTTTAGTCCTGTTTACTTTAAGTAAGATGGAACATATTCATAAAAAGCTAAATAAAAAGATAAGAGAAATGGAGAATATATTATATATATATGTGTGTGTGTGAATTGGTGAAGGAACTGGTACTGGCCTATGTAGTCTGCAGGAGAGAAAAATAAGGGACATGATAAATATATTTAAATATTTGAGGGGCTGTGAGTGGAAGAGAGATTAAATTTGTTTTGCTTATACCAGAGAGTAGAACTAGGAGCAGAGAAGCAGATTTGTTTGATATAAAGAAAAAAAGATCTCCAAAAAATTAGAGCTATCCTAGAGCTGGAAAGGCTGTCCTGGGAGATCTTTAAGCAGAGACCATGCAGAAGTTCAGAGATCATTTAGTCTAGTCTGTTCTAGTTGGTGCACTGGATAGAGCAGGAGACTTGAAATCAGGAAAGCCTGAATTCAGATTTGTCCCTCAGGCATTTACTGTGATCCTGGGCCAGATAGTTAACCTGTTTCCTCATCTGTAAAATGTGGATAATATCTCCTACCTCCCAGTGTTCTTGAAAGGATTAAGAGATATTTGTTGAACATCTAGCACAGTGCCTGACACACAATAGGTGCTATATAAATACTAGGTTTTACTGTTCTTGTTTTTTATTAGGATCACTCATTATTAGACTAGATGGCATCTGAGGTTCCTTCCAACTTTTAGGTTCCCTAAAGTGTTAGTGATGTAGAATCCACCAAGTTCTAAGTTAAATACACAGGCCTCCATTTTCTGGAAAACTTTCATTCTAAACTATGGCATTGATTTACTATATGTCAATAATTTTAGTATTGTGGAAAGAGAAGACTTTATTTCTTGCCAGAAGACCTGGACCTGGATTAAAAACTTGCCTCTGCCACTTAATAACTATTGGTTTGGAGATATGCTTCTTGGGACTCATAGGATCAGATGCTGAGCTGATGTTTATAAAATGTGTAATTTTTAAAGAGCCATATATAAATAATGATGGGTGTTGTTCCATAAAGTTGCAGAACTGTTCTATATTATAGTTTGTTGGTTTTTTTTAAGTGAGAAGATTTGGACTATTGTGCACGGGATCATAGATTTAGACCTGGAAGGGGCCTTAGAGAGACTATCTTATCCAACCTCTTCATTTGTAGATGAGAAAATTTGAGTTTTTCTACATGTATTCTTCATTGGTCTTCTCAATAGTTCTACTCAAGTATTAGTTATTTTTATTCCCATTTTCTAGATAAAAATATTGAGGCATGTAGATTGTGACTACCTATATTCACAGAACTAGGGAATATCAGAGATGGAATTTGAGTGTAAGTCTTCTTGACTCCAAGTCCAGCATTCTATCCGTTGTGCTACACTTTCAGTCCTGGCAGTGTCAGCTGTTATTAAATATACAGTGTATAAAAGATTTAAGACAAAAAAATACATCTCATTTCCAATGTAATAAGTACATTGCACTTGGTAGGAGCTTAGTAAGTTTTGGTTGAATACAGGAATTAAAAAAACATAAAACAGGTGTTGTGACTTCATAGTTATATAATGTTCATGATCTCTGCTTGAAGACAATGAAAGCATATAGTAAATGCCTTGTGAAATATTTGTGGCAGATATCTGGGGAAGAAAAAATTATTGTTGTATTGTACCAGCTGAGCAGTAGTTAAAGGAGTGTTAGAGAAATTCAGAGTGAAGGAAACTATTAGTAGGTAGTGTTGTAAAGTAGAAATGATGAGGGAAGGTAGCTTGAGAGCTCTTTTGGAGAATATGGGGTATATATAAACAACTTGAATTACACAGGAAAGGTAATGTACATCTGTTTAGCTAATTGAGGAGTGCTTAACCTAAACGTTGGATGCTTGAAGTAGAGAAGAAAAAAGCAGTAGCACACATCTTTGTGAAGTAAAGAGTAGAATTTGATAGGTTAAAGGAAAAAGTGAAAAGGACTGAACTAACTTACAATGTGGGTAAAATCATTCCATCCATGATGATCAGGAGGTTAGGCCCTGGATTGTTTTAGGAAACAGCAAGGAATTTTTTGCCATGTAGAACTAGCAGTTTTAAATGCTATAAATAGTGAATTGCAAAGGGAGACTAGATTGGTAAAATGGTTGCTGTCTGTTTTGAAGTTGTAACTGAAAATGGAAAACAGATGATCTCACTTTGAAAGAACTTTGTGGCATACCTATTCTTGGTGAGAATCTAGTAGAAAAAAAGTTCATTTGAAGTAGTTAGTATGGTTAAATTGGGTGAGAAATACTCTTTAAATTCTTCACTATAATATTAGTTTTGAATAGATTTTTTTGAAGAGAAACATTAAGTAGATTTTTTCTCCTCCATCACTACCCACTCCTAAGTACTTACGGCTTTTAGCCTGAAGGGGTTGATTAAACTGTATTCTCTCATCTGCTGCCTGGGTGGAACAGTATTTGTTCTACACTGTTCTCTTGAAAGTACATTTAGTACTAATTGAGAGCTAGGATGTTCTCATTTCTCTTCTGATTATTTTTTCATTAAAATACTTCCTTTTCTAGAGGACCAAACTTCTTTAGTGTGACATTGTAATTTTTAATTTAGTATACTTAAGAGATCTATTACTTAGGCTAATTAGGGTTGGCATAATATATTTTGGTCTCATATATAATTGTGATAGTAATGCACTCACTATGATTTTAACCTTTGTACTTTCATAGTAGGAAGAAAAGGTATAAGATCCCCTAATTCCTCTACTTAACTTCTAGGCTTTTTGTTTCTGTATATTTAATCATAAAAGACTCTATGGCAGATACTCTGTTCTACTTCATTTAAGCCAAAAGCATTGTTTTTACTGAAAATGATAGCAAGGAAACAAATTGCTTTAAGACAACTTTTTCCTGATTTTTGTCTATTTTAGTAGCTCCAGTAGCAATGCAAGCAACAGAAAGGAAGAGACAAATGCTTCTGATTCCTTCATTCCATCTTTTCCCCGGGCACCAAGCACCTCAGATTCAGTTCGAATGAAGTGCCGAGAGATGCTTGCTGCAGCCCTCAGAACAGGAGGTAAGATCTGCCCACCTCTTTCAGTGTGCCTTTGGCACCACTGGCTTCAGAACACATTTTTACCTTTTCATCTTAGATGTCTTCCTTTCTTACTCCTGCCATCTTTTGGCGTTGATGAAGATCTGACTCCTTCTGGATGTCATTGCTTCCCTAGCCTTTTCTAGTCTTGGCCATTCCTTCATTCATAGTGGCAGAGTCATAGCACTTCTTACTTTACATTTTTTGCCTCAGACTCATCCTCTGCTACTATCACAGAATAATTTCTTCTCCTTTGAGGATCATGCTCTCTGAATTTATCACCCCATCTAGATGCTGGTGGCTAGTAGCTGTTGATCCCTAAAACATCTCCTGTTATACCTTCTGACTACTTTGGCAAAACAGTTCTGCCAGTTGAAGTGACATGCCTAAGGCCACACAGTCAACAGTTGTCAAAGTCAGAATCTGAACTAAAGTTTTCCTGACTCCCAAGTCCAATGATCTTTCCACTGAACCACAATACTTATGTCTTTTTGGCATTTATCCGTTACTGACAAATAGTTAGAATATAAGATAGGATTTTTACTATTTTAATTTTTGCTGTTTTAAAAAAACTTGTGCTTAATTCTATTTATCTTACAATTTTAAAAATAGTAGACAACTTTGCCTTGTCAATATTGACTTTTACAAAAATATTTTGTTGTTGTTATTCAGTTGTTTCAGTCATGTCCTACTCTTCATGACCCCATTTGGGGCTTTCTTGGCAAAGATACTGGAGTGACTTGCCATTCCCTTCTCCAGCTCATTTTACAGATAAGGACACTGAGGCAAACAGGGTTTAGTAACTTGCCCAGTGTCACCCAGCTAGTAAGGGCCTGATGCCAGATTTGGACTCAGGAAAATGAGTCTTTCTGACTCTAGGCCCAGTACTCTATTCACTGCACCACCTAGCTGCCCAAATATTAATTCCTAGTTGTTACTAAAGAATACAGATACTAAAATTGTGTTTGCCAAGAAAAGAAATATGCTCTTAGGGGGAATTAAGAGAAAAGTATAGTATTCAAGATTAGAAGTGACAGTTCCACTGTGCTCACATCTAGTCAGACTGCATTTGGAGCATTGCATTCAGTTCTAGGTGTCACATTTAATTTTTAGAATATCCAGAACAAATCAACCAGGATAATTAAGACCTTCGTATCATGTCATAAGAGAAAAGTGGGAATGGTTAGCCTGAAGAAGAAAAGACTTAAGGGAGATATAACAACTCTTTTTAAATATTTGAGGGGTTCTCACTTGAAAGGAGGATTAGATTTTTTTTTTCTCCTTGAGTTTAGAGTGCAGGATTAAAAGCAGTAAGTAAGAAGTTGGCATAATCGAATTTAGCTTTGATCTTAGAAAACTTTGCTAACAACTGAAGTTACCAAGTGTAATGGGTTGTCTTGGGGGAGGGGATAGGTTTCCTTCACTGGAGGTCTTAAGCAAAATCTGGATATGACCTCTTATTAGATATGTTGTACAGAAGATTTTTGTTCATACCTTGGTTGAACTAAGTGGCCTCCAATCTGGAGATGTTTTGGGGCAGAGATTAGTGGAAATGAATTGATTACAGAATCATAAACAATATTGTGAAGTTATTTCTTGTACGTTTCATAATATTCAACCTTTTAGGCTAACTAGTCTGCTATTTTTGCCCTTCTATCATTTCATTTCAGTAATTTCATATTGAAAGAAGCATGTGTGAAAATACTGCTTAAAGATCAAAACATGAGGTAGTGATAGATGGGGTAGAGATAACAATATAAAAACTTTTTACAGGTAATTATAAAATTCTTATGGGAAAGCATATTTTCATCATTGTATCCTTCATAACACAACACAGTGGTTTCTAAATTAGTAAGAGCTTGGTAAGTGCTTATTGTGAAATTGAATCATTTCACTCTAAGATTTCTCTTTCTTAGGAATTCTTTCCAAATACTTTAAGAAAACTATGGACTTACATACTTTTAAAAATTATTTTCAGATGACTACATTGCTATTGGGGCTGATGAAGAAGAGCTGGGATCTCAGATTGAGGAAGATATCCTTTGAGAATGTAATTAGAGTAGTTTTAGCTAAAGTTGAATATCTGTACCAATCATCCTCTAATTTTTAGATCTTCTTCCATAGGGTTTCACAAATGTCAAATCGAAATCTCACAACTTAACACCTCATTTGAGACTGTTTTGAATGAAAGTGAGAGCTGGATGTTAAGGCTAACACCAATATTTTTCCCTCCCATTGTTGTTTTTTTTTTTTTTTTATGCATTGTCACTTAGAAGTAAGGCACATAGAAATGAAACTTTTTTTCATTCTTCCTTACCTCAATGTGAGGTTCACTATAATTTTTTATATTCACTGTAAATGTACTGTCAAGAGATTTTATTTATGACTAGGTAAATCAAGTTTAAATATCTTTAAAAATGGCTTGTTTTCTGAAACGTTGGTTATATGCTTTTATATCCCTTGGGGAGGAAATTGGTGCTCATTTTATTCAGTGAAAACACCTCAGCTCCACCAATATTATCCTACTTCAGATCCGCCTGCCCTTTCCAGTGTTGTCCTCTGGCCTGCTTACTCCATAATGAACAAACTGCCTTTCATCTTAAATGTCTTCGTTTCTCTAGCCATTTTCTGGCACTGAGACATGATGCTCAGAATGACACTACTTCCCTTACCACCCTCTTCAGTACTGAATATATTTTATCTCATACCCTTCAACTCACAGTTGATGGTGATGAAGTCAGAGTATTTTTGATCTCTCCAGCCAGTCTTACTACTTTCAGATCTTGCCTGCCTCTTCCTTTGAGCTTCACTCTGTCTACATTCATAGTCCAGTGTGGATTCTAGTGGCCATTATCTGTTGCCTCCCAAGATAGTCTCCTTTCTTCCATAGGGAGTTGAGTGCCATTTAGTATTTCCACGCTAAATCCTACCATAATGCTAAGGGACTCCAACACATTGATGTTGTTTCAAATACCCTGACTTCATCATTGCTTAACCTGCTCAAGACTGCCTTTATTTTAACCACTCACGTAGACAGTTACACCTTTGGTGTAACCATAACCCATCAAATCTTTTTATTCCATGTTTTGACTGTGAAATTCCTTTATCTGATTATAGTCAAGTCAGTAAACATTTATCAAGTACCTACTATGTGCCAGGCACTTTGCTGAGTGCTGAGGATACAGAAAAACAAAAGACAGTACCTTCTCTTGATCTAATCTTTCCTTATGTCTTACTATCCCTAGCCCTTTTTTTTTCCTTTACCAGGACTTCCATCTTTCAGGTTTTTCCCCCAACTCCATCATCCCTGCACTGGCCACACTCTCCTCTCTTCCATATTTTGACCCCTTTGTAAACCAGTTCAACACTATACTCTTTTCTCATGTCCTTTGACTCATTTTGCTGTTGCTACCAGTCGTGCCTTAAAACCTTAGCTTTGATAACTCCCATCAACCACTTCCTTTATTTCCTATTCATGGGCTGCAGCACAGAACTGCAGGAAATCACCAAACCATACTTACTGGGTCCATCCCAAATTTATGTTTTCTAATCTCAATTGAGCCTTCACTGTGGAAAGACAATCTGCTAGTCCTCTTAATTCACTTTCCATTTCACTCTCATCAGCAGTTGTTTCAAACATTCTTGTCTTTCCTCAAGCTTCTCATGGCATTTCCCCCATTATTTTAGCTGAAGACTTTGTCTTGTACTTCATTGAAAAGACTGAGGCTGTTAAATAAGAACTTTTTTCATCTTCTTATTTTATGTCACCCAGATAACTTCTCTGATTTTCTGTACTCTTATTTGATCAAGAAGTAATAAGCCTTTGCCCCATGGTGTGTGTCACCTCTGGGTTCCATTGTCTTTCATTTCTCTCTATTATCTTTCCTCTACTCTTATTCCTACCCTCTCTAGTCTTTCCCTGCTTGTCATTTTTTGCTGTCAGCAAATGGGCCCCTATCTCTTTCCCCATCCTTAAAAAACATTCTCTTGATCTTGCTCTCTATTATCCTTCTGTCTCTCCTCGCCTTCTTGGATAAACTTATTGAGAAACCTTTATACATTAGATTCCTTTACTTGCTTTGTCTTCTAACCTCATCATTTAAATAAAATTTCTCTTTCCAAAGTTTCTAGTGGTCCTTTTAAAAAAAACATAGGTTTGGGAATCCATCTACATAGACATCGTAATTGAACCTATGAAAATTGATGATTTATTTTAAAAATTAATTTTATTTTTTATTATGAATGCAAACATCCTCTCCCTCCAAAAAAAAGATTCTGAGTACATAGCAGAACACAAGTGAGTTGCTTACTAAACTGCAAATTTCCATCTTAAACTGCCTGCTTCTTTCAAAAAGTATATACTACTCTTGAAACAACTCTGTGCTTTCTAGTGAATGAACTTTGCTCTGTTCTCTGCTATGCAGTTAAAAATATTTCAGTGCTTTGCTTTTTTTTTTTTTTTTTTTTTTGCATTACTGCTCCCTGCCTTTCCTTCAAACAGATCAATCAAAAACCAAGAGAAAGCCAAAAAAACCCAATTACACCATGTAATAAGTACACTTCAACAAAAGGGATCCATTTAGTGGCCATATTTGCAAGCCACTAATGTCTGTCTGTCTTTTTCTGGCACCTTGAATTCATTATCTTTTCTGTCAGGAAGTCGGTAACGTTTCATCATAAACACTCTGAAGATATAGTTGTTCATTTCATTGATTAGAGTTATTAAGTCTTTAAAAGTTGTTGGGTTTTTGTTTTTATTTGTTTGTTTTTGTTTTTTGTTTTTAGTGTTCTTCCAGGTTCTGTTCACTTCACTCTCCATCAGTTCATACTCCTCGTGATTCTTGGAAATCATATTTTGTGATTTCTTACAGTGAACTGATATTCTATTACATTCATATACCATACATGTGTTCAGATGTTCCCCAATTGATGAGAAACCCCTTAGATTCTAGTTCTTCCCCCCGCGCCGATTTTTATCCTCTCATAATGTCCCCTGCTTATCCTTCTCTGTTGAATTTTATGTATTTTTGCACCAAACTGTATGTGTTAATGTATATGTTCAGCTTTCCTTTGTCTATTTCATATAAGAGTATAAGAGTGAGGTTCATCTAATGACTGTTCCCTCCACCTCATTGTATATTTTCCCCTCACACTTTAGTTATGAGAAATAGCAAGTTCCACCTTTTTCTTCCTTTCTACATGTAGCACCAGCGCGATATTCACAGTGCATATAGCGGCTATGAATATGCTGGCACAGTTTAGAGTCGCAAAATATAGCAGGCTCTCCATGTGCAAGACAGAGCCAAAACATTTATTCAAACACCAGAAAGCCGAATTCCAATACCAGAAAACCAGATCCATCATAGCAACAAAAAAATCTATACAGAATAACCATCCTCAAGCCTTCCCTCTGTTAGGCTTCCCACAAACCAACTCCTTTAAACAAATCACAAACAGCTCCCTAAGGGGACATTTGTTTGTTCTTTATCACCCAGTAGAATATTAGCACTAAAATCATCATGCAGTTCCTTCCAGTTATTCAAATAAATTTACTTTCTAGGTTTCTTTGGACTCTTATTTTTTGAACTCAACAGTTTCTACTTAACTTTTATCTTTCAATTAGAAATTCTTAAAAAAGTCTCTGCTTTGCTAAAAGCTCATTTTCCCCCCTAAGATTATACGTGGTCTTTCAGGATAAATTATTTTTAATTGTTAAGTCAGTCTTCTTATAAGAGTCTTATCCATGTCGTGCTTACTAGGTGGGAGTGTCCCCCAAGCCTGTTCTAGACCCTTCCTCCTTTTCCACTTTTCATTGGGTTTTAAACTTTGGTTTTTGAATTGTTGACTCTGGAAGTTGAGTAAAGTCTAAGGGCTCATTTTTCCCCATCTAAGTTCATAAGCTACCTGAAATCTATCCCTGCTCTATGTATCCTTAAATAGAGATACATAAGCACAGGTGAAATACTATCTGTGCCTACAGGGCCATTTGTTTCTATCTGATGATTAATTCCCAGATAATATAGCTCTGCTCTATCCTCCCCAGTCTTGGATTTCCACTTGTCTTTTGGATGACTTGAATAAATATCCTATCCTATCTCAAAATTCGAAGGCGCCATCATCTTAGTCATTCAGGTGTGCCACTTCAATGTCTCTTGACTCTTCCCTATCACTTCCACCACATAAAATACTTGTTTTGCCCCCCAATCTTGTCATTTTGCCTTCCGTCCATTCACAAACCCCACCACCCTAGTTAAGGCTTTTATTGCTTTTAACTTGAACTGTTGGAATACATTATAGTTTATTTCCCTGTCTTCATTCTTTCCCCACTCCAATCCTTCCTCTAACTCAGCTGCAGAAGTCATTTGCTAAAGTATTGGTCTCGGTCACTCCTTCACACTTAATGACCTATGTCTATCTGTCTATGTCATATATCCCTCCTCACCCCGTAGCTTAATAAACTTTAGGGGCGCCCTATTTCTTTTGGCATCCAATATGAAGGACTTCTTTTTATATTTAAAGCTCTTTGACCTGATCGTCGTTACCTCTTTGGTACACTCTGTGGTCCATCTGCACTGCTGTGCTTTGTTCATAGGATATTTCATGTCGCTTGCCTGTGCCTCTGCACTAGCTCTCTCTTATACCTTTAATACTTTACCTCCTGGTTTGCTTCAGGAGTTAGCTCAAGTCGTACCTCCTGCAGGAAGGCCTTTCTCAGTCCCCTTGATATTAGTATTTTTCCTCTATGATGCATTCTACATATCTTTTGTGTACCTAGTTAGTTCTCAGTTGTGTTCCACATTGGAATGTGAGATCCCTGAGGGTAGGAACTGTTTTTGTTTTTCTTTATATTCCCAGTGTTTAGCATAGTATCTGGCATATAGGAAGTACTTAATAAAATGCTTGTTGACTGATTGTTGTTAACTGTGATAGTGATTATTTCCTGCATATAGATAAAAATAAGAAGACTATAGTATTTAACATCACCTATCTTAATATGAATTATGATTAGCTTTTATGGACCAATTAGAAGCATAAGAACCTACCATATTTTGATAACAGTATAGTTAAATAACAACTTGGCTAGTATCATATTCCTTAACTGCATAATACCTATATATCAGGAGTTACGGAACACGGACATGAAATATAAAAATAGGGTACGAAGTAGAATAGCAAATCTCAAGGATGCAAAGAATCCAAATTTAAGGAAAAATGTACTATGTGGGAACATACCTCCAGATTTGTTTGCTAGAATGACGGCAGAGGTAAGTAAATTTGAATTTGCTAACCTGCATTTATTTCCTTTGACTTCACAAATTTTTATATTTGATTAAATACAAACAATTTCTAAAATACGCTGATATTTTCAGAAGCTAAGTTTTAAAAAGTTTTTCTGGAAATGTGGTTTGTATAATCCTTGGGACTTTATAAGGTTCAGAATTTGCTAACATTTCGGCTATAAATGCTTTCAAAACCTTCCTAAATCATGTCTTATATCTGGCTACAATATGTTAAACTAAAATGAAAGGACAGTGTGGTTCAATGAAAAGATTTGGAATTAGAGATCCTTGGTTCAAATCCTGGATCTGATACTTACGTTGTGAGATCTTGGGCAAATTCATTTTTCTTTGGGTGTTGGTTCTTAATCATTAAAATGAAGGGTTTGGACTAGATGACCTCTATGGTTCCTTTTAGCACTAAATCTTTGATCCTAAGTATTTCTATTAGATTTCCAAGGTATGTTATTTTGAAAAATCTGTTTGTTGCATTACACTTGGTTTCTACCACCAATTTTTAAGTGATTTGTTACTTATATGATAGAGTTGCCAACTGTTCCATTCATCGTGAAGCCACATAGAGTTGGAAAGTTGAATCCATAAAGCCATATTTCTTATTAGATAAGCTAGCATGTATGTGGTTGCTTTTTTTCCCTGCTATAACTAAAATTTCTCAAAAAAAATTTATTAAAATATTTTTAAAAATGACAGCCACAGTGATGTTAAAATAATGCTTTTGAAGTTGGAGCTGTTGCAGAAGTTTCATACAATATGCTATTATGAGTTGATATTTTCTGCCTGTTAAAAACTTACCATGATTATAGATCGTTAATTATTGGCGTAAACATTTTAACAACGATTGAAGGAATTGTTCTGTGATCTATAAATGCTTCACTTCGTATTCTTAAAATTAGTATCATTTCTAAAATTTAAAAATGATCAATTTTGTATTCACATTAATAGATAAAACTATTTGATAAGTTGAAAATGCTGTACCTGAAGAGTTTGTGCTACTATATTCTTCTAGGAAATGGCTAGTGATGAACTTAAGGAGATGCGAAAAAACTTGACCAAAGAAGCAATTAGAGAACATCAAATGGCTAAGACAGGTGGGACCCAGACTGACCTATTTACATGTGGCAAATGTAAAAAGAAGAACTGTACCTATACACAGGTATTCCTTTATGTTTTTCTATTTCATTTTTAGAAAGTCTAAAAATTCCTCATTTAGTAGAATTGACTTAGCATAGTTCAGTTAAGCTTTTTTCTCTTAAGAAGTTGTAACTTTTATAAGTTACTGAGAATTCTTTTATGCTATTGATGGGTTCAAACCTAATCTGGAAGTGAATTTAAGTAGAGGCAGAATTCCTACTAAAGAGAAATTTCAAATTAATAACAAAACTGAAAACTGCTGTACAGTTCCTGCTTTCTCTGGCTTTGAGAACTTGTAAGTATCTGTTAAATTTATCAAATGACTAATTTGAATAAATGAAATATATATAGTGTCCCTATTATATAGGGAGGCATAGTAACATTCCATGTCATGGTAGATAGATAACTGGTCCTAGAATGAGAAAATTCTGCCTCTGATATTTATTTGCTGTGACTGGGCAAGTCACTTAACATCTTAGTGCTCTAAGTGATTATCTAAGACTATTAAGCTGTAAACTGCCGAGAAGGCATTAATCTTCATTGGTAGACAGAATTTCCTCACCTGGGATTCTCTGTGTCAGTGAAATCAGAGATGTAGTGCTTGTCCCCTGATCTTAGTGATTTTTATGCATTCTTTTGCTTTAAATTAGAGCTTTTTGAGACTTAATATATCTCAGTACTTTTGTACATTTACTTTTTCAGTTCAAAAGGACCAGTGGGTAGCACATTTTTTTTAATCACAGTAACCCATAAAGCAAAACAAATAACAAAAGACTTTTGCAGCCCTGTTTGATTTATGATAAAATTTATGGAGAAATTATGCATTTGAGGTAAAGAAGGGTTAGATTATACCTCAATGGGGGGAAGTACTAACACTGTTGAAATATCACAATCATTCAAAATAAAGCCCCAATAATATTTGGTATACTTGGTGTTTTTTAAGAAGATACTGACTCCTTCTTTCTCTGAACCTGTGCATTTGAGTATATGTAAAAATTATTGTTTTATATCTGGCAATTTATATATTCCTTTTTCTGAACATCTTTTTACATTTTAGACATGTAGACAACTTGAGGTTTTTGTATCGAAAACAAACAATACCAAAAAAGCAATTATAGTTAACAGTTTAGTTCATTGATATACTTGGGGAACAGAATTTTCTAGTTAGTTTGAGTATTTAATCATTTATTTAGTGTGATAATCCATGACTAGAACTCCTTGTCTTGTATCTTAACATGTAGTTTATTAACTTTTTCAAGTGTATGATTTATTTCTAAATTATGTATTTTTAACTTGGTCTTTATAATTATACAGTGTTCGGTTTCAAGTTTTCATTCTTTACAGAAACGTAGTCATTTTTGTTTATTGTTTACCTGGTTCTGTTTATATCATCTGTGCCATTTCATTTAAAACTTTCCATATTTTTCTGTAGCTTTCATATTGTTTCTTACAAATGGTAATGTCTTATTAGTATCACAGTTTGTTTAACTAGTCTCTCATTTAATTCCTAATTCTAGTTCTTTGCTACTATAAACATTCTGTTATGAATATTTTGGTATTGTGGGTTTTTTCTATTAAGCTATTTTTTTCTTCCTCGAGGTATGTACTTGTCTTAAGTTTTCTGGGTCAAAGTGTATGGGCATTTTAATCACTTTTTTTAAAAACATAGTTCCAAATGCTAGTTTTTTATCATCTTTGCCATTTTGCTGGGTATGAGGTGAAAATCCAGAGTTGTTTTGTGTTTCTCTTAGTATCAACATATACTATATTTCATATAGTTATAAATGGTTTGCAGTTTTTATTTTGAGGATTGTTTATGTTCTTTGACCATTTAAACCATTGAGGAATGACTCTTGGTCTTAATATATTTGTATTAATATGTCTTGGATGTCAGAACTATCTGATGCAAGTATTTTTTCCTAATCTGTTTTACTTTATCCTCATGATATTGATTTTGGTGCTGTGAAATCTTTACAGTTAAGTCAAATGTATCGATCACTGTAAAAGGCACTAATATTTCATTCTTCATTTTTTTCCTTCAGGTCCAAACCCGAAGTGCTGATGAACCTATGACAACATTTGTTGTCTGTAATGAATGTGGGAATAGATGGAAGGTATGACTTTAGGTGTCTTTTTTTTTTTTAATATCTACTATATAAAAAATTACTATGTGAAATAATTTATATTTTTACTATATAAATATATAACATTTGCTATATAAATGTATAACATATGTATAAGATATTTACTGTATAAATATATAACATGTATATATGTATATACATATAAAATATATTTACTATATAAATAACTGACTTTTTTTTAAGCTTATAGGTATGTCTACTTTGGAAATCATTCAGTTAATCTTGTACCTTAAACATATAAATAAGTTGTATTTATATAACTTATAAAATATTGAGGGCCCCCCCCCACACTATTCCATTTATTTGATTATCAGTGGAGGATTAGCATAATTAAAGTAATTGATAAATTCTTGTGTTTAGTTTTCTCTTACTGGCAGAAGGAATTCTAGAATCACAGAATTTGAGTGGGGTTGTGGCTTGGCTCCATTTTATCCAAATTATACCCAAATGTGAATCCCTATCACAATACATCTGGCAGTCATAAGTTTCTTGCTCCATTATAAACACGCCTAATTTTTTCAATAGGTCTTTATAAATTCAAGGCACCATGCTGGTTTCTTTCTTCTTGGAACTTTGTAATTTATCAGTATCCTTCCTAAAATATTGTGGGCTGAATTGAAAACAATATTCCTGGTGACCAGAGCAGAATATATTTGGACTTGTTCCTGGGAGATATTCCTCTCGGAACATACAAGGTCACACCAGCTCTGTCACGTCATTGACTCTTACCAGGCTTGCAGCTCACTAGATTTTATCCTGATCTTTTTTGACCAAACTAATGTTTAACCATCTCTTATTTTATACTTAAGTTGCTTCCTTAATCCCAAGTGTATTACTGTTTAATTTTATTGTGTTAGTCATCTCAGTTCTCCAGCCTGTCATTCTTTTTGGATCCTGATATAGTCTTCCACTTTGTTAGTTATCCCTTCTCAGATTTGATAAGGATGCCCTTCATTTTGTTGTTTTTCAGTTGTATCCAACTCTTTGTTGCTTCCGTTGGGGGTTTTCTTGGCAAAGATACTTACTAGTGGTTTGCCATTTTTAGCTCATTTTAGAGATAAGGAATGTCTTTGTCCAAATCTTTACTTTAAAATGTTAAACTCAAAATTAAGCATAGATTCCAGCACAGTCTACTGGATACCTTCAAAGTTGACATGGAACCTCTACTGAGTATTTGAGTCTAGTCATTCAACTAGTTCAAAATCTGCCTAATTATATACTATTTTTCTAGCTCATACCTATCTATCTTTTTCACAATAACCACATGCTGTAGCACCAACACAATATTCACAACATCTATGGCAGCTACGAATGTGCTGATGCAATTCTGAATCTCGAAATACAATATGCTCTCCACATGGAAGACAGAACCAAAACATTTATTCAAACACCAGAAAGCCAAATCCATACACAATAACAATGCAGAGAGAAATACCATCCCCAAGCTTCCCCCACTAGACTTCCTACAAACCAGCTCTCTTGAACAAAATCACAAACTGTCTCACTCGCACGAGCCAGTTGTCTGCTTTTTTTCTCTCTCTCCTCAGTTCTGACTGCTCTGACCCATTTCCTCTCAGCTCTGCTCTAGCTCTGTCTTTTCCTGTTCCATCCCTTCCTGTTCCATGTGACTTAGACTCATGTGACTCAGATTTCCATGTTGTTTAAACAGTCATGTGGGCCTATTAATGGATGGGAAAGATCTTCAGTTCTCTGGGATGAAGTTTTAAGGGGTTGGGTGACATTAATTCAGGAGCAGGTAAGGGATTCTATACTAATTATCTCCTTTATCTTGAATATAAATTTCCTAGTAGCTACTATACTGTCTTTTCCAAAGGACTTTTCAGGGCAAATAGATGCAGAGAGATGCAAAATAAGAATCGAGCAGCTTGACCATCTTTCTATGGTCAGTGTTCATTGATTCTTTCACTCTGAGAAGTGCGGTGTTCTCTTTAGATGCCATCTTCCCTAGTTTACTTTAGATGCCATGTTCCCTAGTTTACTTTAAAACAAAGTCAAAAAGCATCTTTTTTGTTGTTCTTAGCTTTTCTTTCCAGCCTCTGTACGTTATGGGCTTTTGCATTCCTGATATTTATTCTTAGTGTATCGTGCTACACTTCTCTTTCTTTGACTTTTCCTTTCCATCTGCTGTTTTTTTTTTTAATCTAGGTTAGTTGGCGAGTTTTCTGTGTCCGTGTTGATTTCAATTATTTTTTAATCCTCATTAGAATTTTTTCCTTTTTATGGCTTAATAATTTTATTCTTTAGAGTCTGCCTTGTTGGTGGGAATCAGATCCAGCATAGAAGTCTCCATCATTGGATTCTTCCCCTTTTGTTGTATAAAATTATCATTTAAGTCAAAAGGTTCTCTTCTCTGCTTTCTGAAGAGAGAGATCTAGCAGATGACTGGATTACTAACTGAATTCCCCCATTAGTACTACACCAGTTTTATGTTCCTTTTCAAACTATTCGTCTATTTCTTCTTTCTGTCTAAGTGGTCTGTAAGCATCCTTTGATAACAGTATCACTTTAATTTGTTCCTTCATCCATCTTCATCCAAAATTTCTCTGGGCATGAGTAGATCATAGTACTGTATAATGCTACTTCCCCTTCCCTTTTCCGACTCTGTCTTTACAAACTTAGTGCTTTTAAATTAATTTATTCCACATTCCTGTTATGGGACTCGTCTCTCAAGTTTCACTGATCCCTGTGAGGTCAGTTCACCTCCTTGAATTAGGATTTCTAGTTAGTTTTACTTTTTTTTCTTTTCTGACTTTTTTTTTCTTTTAAACTTTGTATTGAGAGCTATGTCTGTAAACAGCTGAAGTCATGGATTTTAGAAGTTTATAGTATTTTGGATTTTGTTTGAATTTCTCAGTATTTCAACAGCAATTTTTCCTCCTTTTTTTTTTAATTCTCTTTATTTAGTGGAAAGACTTAAAGGAAGGTGTGAGGAATCAAAGGATATACATAGAAAGTTCTGTTCAAAGAAACGAATATAATGATGACTAAGAACCTTTACAGGACTGCCCCCAGCCCCCACCGCCCCTAGAGACACTATAGATCAGTGGAGAACATATTCCACGAGCAAATGTGCCTCTAGTATTCTACCATTTTCAGTTAGCATGTTAAGGTCCAGCCTTTTCCCTCTATAATGTTGTTTCAATTCTTTTGTCGACTTCTTGAGACCTTTAAGTTATTCTTTGAAAGCTCAGTCTTTTGCTGGAATTATATGGAAAAGGTGGCTCAAAGCATGCACCACATGGACCGAGATGGACAAAAATAAGTGAAATCACCGCTCATCTTAGTAAGAAAGCAATGCCGAGAACAGACTTTGTGGGCTTTCTTCACAGTGTATAGATTGAAATAAAGGTGCAGTGCTGGCAAAAGAGGTGATGTTTTTGATACAAAACTTACATTTTGTTTTCTGCCGTTAAATTATTGGTACTAAGTTATTTAATGCACTATTTTTAATACTGAGAGGCACTAAAAGTGCACCTTGGCTCCTACTTTGTTAACATCTCTCTATACTTTCTTGATGGTTAGTTATACTTAGTCAGTTTCCACCCCCTCACATCCTTTTTAGTTTAAAGCCGTAACTTAATGGCCAAACTAAGATAATATTATCATCTCCGGCTTTAAGAACAGCAGACCATCCCCTCAGTATTCGTGCTCTACTTAATTTTTCGAATAGCTTTTGGTGATTATGGTTTAAAGGTGTAAGTAGTTTGTAACATTCCTTAGCACAAATTTGCACTCTTTTGGTATGGTTGAGGAAAAGTTAACATTTAAATCATATATATTTAAACTCTTTAATTATGACTATTGACCTTCATTTAAAGATATGTCTATAACTAGGTTAGGGAAATCTCAAAAATAAGCATCTTCTAATAAATCCGTCAGTTAACATTTATTAAATTCCTACTCTGTGCCACAAACTATTCTAAACATGTGGGATACAGAAAGATGCAAAGGAGTCCCTACTGTCAAGGAGCTCACAACCCAGTGAGAAGGAGGTTGAGTTGTGACGTGCTATCCTTGGCACAGTGGATAGAGGACTGGGTCTGAAGTTAGGGCGACTCCTCTTCCTGAGTTCAAATCTGACCTCAGACACTTAATAGCTGTGTGACCCTAGGCAAGTTACTTAACCCTGTTTGCCTCAGTTCCTTATTTGTAAAATGATCTGGAAAAGGAGATGGCGAACCACTCTAGTGTCTTTGCCCAAGAAAACCCCAAATGGCGTTATAGAAATTTATCTTGCCCTATAAGAAAATAGAGAAAATGGGGATAAAAGAAGGGAGGATTGTGATCGAAGGGAGGGCAGATTAGGGGAAATGGTAATTAGAATGTATGTTGTGAGGAGGAGAGGGGAGATGGGGAGAAAATTTTGAACTCAAGCTCCTGAAGGTGTCTGTTGAAAACTAAAAAAAAAAATAAAAATTTTTAAAAAAGGAAAGCCCCAAATGTTGTCATGAAGAGTTGTACATGACTGAAATGACTGAACAACAGTCTTTAAACCCTATTCTGTTTGGTATGGAGATTTTTGTCATATGTGTTTGTAAAACTTGGTCATTAGCCTTAGTTTAGGGTTGGAGATCCCCATGCTTCATTTCTGCCAAGAGACTTTAGGAGATGTCTAAAATGTGTTATATTTGACTACATATTTAGATTGTCTGATTATATGTAGTGTTTTGAAGATATATGTTGATTATCGAAAAATATTAGTGATTGCTCTAGAAATATATATGTAAGCAACATTTAAGATTTTGAAGATAAAAATTTTTAACAGTGAAAATTACATATGTTTAGCTTTTGATTTTGTTTTTAATTAAAGCTTGAATGTTTAAAGTTTTGTGATATTAAATACTAACTTACAGTGTTTTTAAAATTAATTTAATCACATACTTTTAACTGCATTTCTAAATTAGGTGAGGCAAGCATTCACAGCTACTAATTATCATACACACTCGAAGAGTACAGTATTTCTTCCCAAACATGTATGGCTTTGAAAGCCTTTTTTCATTCATGTGAAAAGAAATTAAAATTTTTGCCATTTTCACAAAGTTCTCACAATTTCTTTTTTCCTTTTCTTTCTTTTCTTTCTTTTTTTTTTTTTTTTTTTACAGTTTTGTTAAAAGAAGGAATTGGAAGATACCTGGACACTTACGAAACAGGATTTTGTAATTAGCTTTAAAAACTAGACCAAGAATCGAGTTTCCCTGCAAATGAGATTTTTAAAACAGCATACATCCTTTGGGTTAGTTTTTTGTTTTTGACACAACCATCCCTTTCTTAAAAGCCTTCTTATAGTTAGTCAGTGGTAAGATCAGATAGTTGTATCATGTATGTTTAAAACTATTTTTTCATTTTTATAAGTAAGTCAACATTAAACTTTTATCAATTTAAACTTTTGGTAACTTGTTTGTTTTTCGTAACAAATGGAAAATGTACTTTAACTTTTTTACGATCTGAGACATACACAAGAGATTTTTTACTTCTCTTCTCTATTAATGTGAAAGTGGAATTTGCATTTGTTTCCATATTGGCATGTTCCTACTTATGTTAAGGGAGAAGAAAGCTTAGTAAACTGTTAGGTTAACCAAGTGTAGTGTGGTAACGAAATAATACTTGGAGAGCTTAATGTAGTTTGTAAATACTATATTTGAATTAGCATCTCACTTTGATCATGATTGTTAATAAGCCTTAGTGATTAGATATTTTGCATCTGTGACTAGTTGTGACCAGTATCATTTGTCGTGCTTCTTAAGTCTGTAAATTACTTGCTCTTACTAGATCTTACTTTTGGAAAATTGGCTTTAAATAAGTAGTTTATTAAAACTTATATTTGTTTTTATTCTTTGTTTTATATTTACTTCTTTGACGTTAAATTTTGCTGATGAACAAGCTCCTTGTTTGGTAGATTTTCAACCATAGTTTAGACCAGGTTTTCACAGGAATATAGATTGAGGGAAATGATATGAAACTTTCCCAGTCACTTTAGTTTTCCTAAACTGCTCATGAACTGAATTTTGATGTGTAGAACAATAAAATAATAACGAAGATGATCATCAGTGATCAAGCTTGAGAAGCCAGTTTACAGCATTAAAGCTATGTTCTTCCCACATCTAGGTTGATAAATTTTTTTCTCCTGAAGTCTGTTTTCTTATACCTTTAAAACCACTAAATGCTGTTCAGTGAAACTGGGATGCTCTTGTTCAAACTTTCCTTAGCAATGCTTTCCCCCCCCCCATCTTCAAATGCTAAATAGATAACATTAAATAATTTTGGAGCAGTCTTGTCACATGCTTTGTGCCATTTCATATCTTCTCTGTCCCACACAAAATGTGCATATAATACAAATAATTTGCTGTAATGTGGAAAACTATCTAAAATAACATACTGGTTAACATCTGTATTAAAAAATTTGCTTATACATCCCCCAAATGGCAAAAGTGAAGAGAAATGTTTGACTTAGGATTTTAAAAAGGAAATTTGAAAAAAACAGTTAAAAACATTAAATTAATAGAAATCTCATGTAACTTAAAGTGTTGAATTTTTAAACAAGTCAATAAAGTCTTTTTATGAACTTATTTGATAGTCTCTTTTATGTGGTATTTTATTTATATATTGATCTTTTCTTTTAATATATTTTAATTATAGGAACTATTGCCTTTTTATCACCTTCAAAATTTTGAGGATTGGGAGTGTCATTTTGAAATGCAGCCTTATTTTATTTGAGGACTGCTAGTATTAATTGCAATCCTTGGAAATGTTGATAATTGTATATGAGGTGATGGAAAAAAGCAAGTTTCTCATTCTTGGATTAGTCTTGGGGAAAGGCAGAAACAGAGGGAGTGTTTTAAGATAGTACCATAGGAAAGTATATTTAGGTCTATGTATCTTTCAGTAAAATCATCATCCAGTGCCTCATTGTGCGTGGAGGTAACTAAAGCCTGTGCCAATAGAGCATAAGCTCAGGCAAGTCCTACCAAGCTGGAAAGTTTTAGGTATGAATCCAGTGATAGACTTTGCAGCTGCAGATCAGCCTAGATAGATTTGGATAAGCCAGTCACCAAGTTGACTACAGGGTGTTGAATTTTTTGCCCATTCAACTCCCCAAAACCATCTGCTAAAGCAAAGAAAAATTGCCTATGTTGGTGGAGTAAGTACCTACTCTGGCAAAGTTACAGATCCTTGAAATAAGTATGTGTGCATATGCGTGTATGTGCGTGCGGGCTATATATTTCAATTGTCTCTGCATGTATACACACAAACATTCACAAAAGGGCAATATATCTTGTGAGTAGAGAGCTGGCCGTTTTGGCTTTGTGATCATGGGCGAGTCACTTTAACCTCATGTTGTCCTAGGCAACTTTCTAAGATTTGGGATGAATGCAACTTCCATTCCCTAAGGCTGGAGAATGTTGTGCATGCTGCTGAAAAAAATATTTAATATTGAAAGAAATGGACTTGGAAAGTTGGTAAGAAAACTTGGTTCTCCCATCTTGGATTGATGTATAGGTGAATTAGATTAGGCAAGTTAATGGTAAAGACAGCTCAAAATTAGATGTTCAAATGCATTACTTTGTTGAGGCAAAATAATTTTCGTGATGTATAACAGTTTAAACTAGTATAAGTCACAACGCTTCTTGTAAGCAAGTTCATAATATGTCAGAATCTTAGATAAGTATAACCTGTAGAAAAGATGTTTTGTAAATCACCAGTAGAGGGTAGTCAAAGATGTAGTAGAGCAAAAATTCCAAATTCAGTAGCTGTATTCATATACTTTTTTTTTCCTTTAAGAGGCCCAATGTATTCTAATCTGAAGATTTAAGTAGAAATTGCTTCTAAAAATAGACAAAGTGTTGTGATCTCAAGAAAGGTATTTTTAAGCAAAAACATTATTTTTATTCATATTTAGCCCCAGAAAACTATCGATTCAAGAGGAGTTAAACATTTCATTGAGAAATAATGCTTGTCAATAGTGTCATTGGCATGGCGTTGCTAGTGAAAGCTGTGATTAAATCAGAGCCCCATGGCGATAAAAGTATAAGCAGTGGACTGATCTTAAAGGTACTGCTTACACAGTAAAAGAATTACCAGTTCATAGCTAGAACTGTTACAATGAACGTTGAACAAAGTGATATTCAGTAAGAACAAAAGAGATTTGTTTGGAGAAAGCTGCTCAGTGTAGACTAATTTAGCATAGGAAAATACTTAGCTCAACTTACACTATCAAGTTTTTTGTGCAAGTTTTAGTGACTCATGAGTGTATTTAGTTACCTATGGCTACACGTCCTTTATCACAACATAAACACATAAAATATAAGAAAACATTCTATAGCATTACAAAGTGGCAAAACTACTCTGACTTAGGTGCTTGGCAGTAATGACCATAGATTTCTGACTTCTGAAATTGTTTCCTGAGTTAACCAGAGCTCTTTTCATAGCTATGTCCCAAGGACTCTCTTCAGCATCTTTTCAATATTCTTTCAGTCTGTTATGTTAGAAAGCCAGAGTAACCTTAACACACCTTCTGAGGAGCCTTGACTCTTCCTCTAAGGTAGAAAGAAGGGTAGCATTCTCAAAGCTAGCTATTGTCCTCCTTGAATGATTCCAATCCCTTAGAGGAGTAATTAATTTTCTACTCCTGAAGTTCCAAAGATCAGGGAATCCAACAAAAGGACACTGTCCTATAGCATAGCCAGTATAGGGAGCAGCAAAATGGGTTGCTGTACATGCATGCAAATGATTTTATTTGAATTTTTATATCTTAATAGCAGAGAAGCTAAAAAATTCCAAATGATGTTTAACTTTATGTTTCTTTTTGTTCAGAGAGAAAATATGAAATGACTTTCCCACATATTCTAAGAATTCAAAAGCTACAAAGTTTCTCACCTTGAAATCTATTTAGGAATACTAATGACAGATCTAAAAGGAGAAAAGGAATCGTAAGAACCTGTAGGTTAGGTAGGTATAAATTTTCTTCGTCTTATCCAGAACTATTTACTGATGAATTACTTGCAAATTAGATTATGAACTCAGTACCAACCTTTAGGTATCTAATCTTTTTAGTATGATTTGTAAGTGCTTGTTTATATATAGAAATTTATATGTCATACTAGACAATGTCTCTGACCTAGGATCTGTACAATGTAAAGCAGCTCCCATGTAGCCAGACAAAAGAAATACACATAAAATACACATAAGCCAGATATATACAAATAAAGCCAAAAGGTTTTTATGGCAGGGTGATTAATGAAAGGATTATTAGACAAATAATTCTTGGAAGATTTGTCTAAGCTCCTGAATTTCTTTTCTCTGTGTTCTTTTCTTCCCTCAACAACCCTCTGAAAATGTACACATGTTCCTAAAATTTCAGAATTAGGAGGCCCCTTGGAATTACTTCTACTTGAATAGATTTCTCAGATAATTGATAGATGATTATCCAGCACCCGTTTGAAGACTTCTAGTAAGAGGGAATTATTCTTCTCTGAAAAAGCTTTTGCCACTTTTGGACAGTTCAAATTTGGCTTCTTAATGCTACCTTTCTATACTTTATTGCTCATTACTGCTAGTTATACCTTTGGGTCCATGTAGTACAAAATAATGCCTCTTCGACATGACAAGGCTGTAATAATTGAACTCATTTGTCATGTCTGCTCTCGGTTTTCTCCCTTTCACTGTCCTGGTTGCTCTTCTCAACATTCCAGTTTGTTCTTTCTAAAACATGCTGCCCAGAATGAATAGAATTCCATGTATAGGATTATCATTTCCATTCTGAACATGAACCTTTTATTCGTGAAGCCTATGTTACACATTAAGTTTTTTTCCTACTGTGTTGTGCTATTGACACACAGTGAGCCTTCAGTCCACTAAAACCTCTTGATCTTTAAAAAGCAAATTTATCTGCTTATGCCTTTCGGTATTTGTGCAGATAATCTTTACAATGTAAGTGAAAGACATTATCTTGTTAGGTTCAGTGCATTCTAGATTCTTGAGATCTTTTTGGAGCTGTCCTAGCATTGAATCATCTTCATTTTGATATGCATGCTAACATCTCTGCCTTTATCTGTTCCCTTTTCTGAACGTCTTCCCTATTAGAATGTAAACTCCCCCACCAAGGATCAGGGACTATTTTTCTTCTCTTTCTATCCCAATAAATTGCATTAGTCATTAGTAAATACTGAACAGATTGAGAATTTTTTTAACTTAATTTATTGGTGAAGCCTGTAGTTTTTTAACGTTTCTAAAGCATCTACATTTGGTTTAAGTAATCTCTGAGTTGATTTTTTTTTCTACAGCAGGTATCAATGCAGTCTAGATTTAATTAGCTTCAAAGTTTTTTTCCATTATTGAAATGTTTTGTACTATGATTAGAGCATTCAAAACGAATTAACAATACCCTGGCCAACACATTGTGCTCACACATGGATTTACATGATTCTGTGGAGGGATAAATGACAATAATTACCTTTTCATTAGGAGTTTGTACAGCCATATTGAAAGACTGCTGTAAGGTAAGGCTGTGATACTTCAATAGGCAGTGGTGACACCATAATGCTAGGAGTAAATCATTTGGGCTTCTCGTGATACCTTGCTGAGGCATGTAGGTAAGAACCAGGTGAAAGAAGCATTCCCCCACTTCTACTAGGGGCCAGTTTGGGCATGTTTGATAATGTCAGAGCTGTGAAAAATGTCCGTGTACATAGTACATCTACCAACCTGCTAAAATTAAAAGCCATGGGACCATTTCTTACTTCACAATCCCAGTTGTCCTCTGCATCCCAGACAATGACACTTTTAAAAATGTAGCCATTTCATGTTCTTCCAATGCTGATCATATCAGATATGAACCAGAGTTTGTGGGAAAATTCTAGAAGGGATGTTCCCCTGTAAGTAGACCAATATAAAGGGCCAATTAGTAGGGAAAAACAGTTTGTATGCTGCTGTACTGCCTATCTAACTCAGAACTTGGCACAGTACTTGTCTATCAAGAAATTTGCTGTGTCTAGAAATTGTTCCAGGTTTGTAGCAAATGTTTTCTGAAAGCATGACAGTTGCATTTACTGAGAGGATTCCATGCAACTCAACAGTCCAAAGTCTAGAGAAGGACTAGGTAATGGAAGCCATTCTCTAGCTCATTTCTTATCTAGCCTTAATAACTAAATGGGCATTACCTCAGACGGATATAATGCCTTAACTTAAAAAGGCCAGCATCTCCCACGGCGTCCATCTCCAGTCATCCTGATCTGTGTCTTGCCACTGAACCCAGATGGCTCTGGAGGCGAAAGTGAGGTTGGTGACTGCACAGCCCTCCCTGTCATGGCATCACCTCGCTGATGAAGGATAAAACAACAGCAACCTAGCCTTCGATCACTGAATGGGTGTCACCACGTACAAAATGAGCCCTAGGAAAGACCTGAACTTAAAAAGGCCAGGGTCCCCACTGCATCGAGGGCCAGCTCAACTTCCTTACCTGTGCTTTGCCATTGGACTCAGATGACTGGAGAAAAGTGAGGCTGATGACTGCACAGCCCTGCCTCACTTACATCCAGTTCAAGACATCACCCTTCTGATGTCTTCGAGAACAAAGGACAGCAACAAGGATATTAGTCTAGAATTTTCTCCTTTGATCTCCCCTAGAATTGTTTCACTTGCTTTTATACCTTTGGGAGAAGAATCGGTAGTTCATGTACCTGCCATGTGTTTTGCCAGTATACATGTAAGTTTTATATAACTTGGGAACTAAAATGTAGGGTACACCAAAGGGGGTTTGGGCATTGATATGTCCTACGGATTTTGATCTTTGTATCTTGGCTTTCACAAATCCTTCACAGATCCTATACGTGAACTGTACAGATGGAGATTTGCATTGGTGGAGGGAATGCTAAAGTATAGTGCCAGTAAATGGAGTCTGTTTATGCACACTTCCCCCACTATGTAAACAGGACTGGCATTGGAGTGGAGAGCTATGAATATCAACTCCCTTCACCCTTTATGGCAGCAGTAATTATTTGTATGATTAAGATGTTTGTCTCTTGGGAAAATATGGGTGACTCACTACTGCAGTGTATATATTCTTAAGGTATTGTGAAGGTTGAAGATATATTTTCTGTCTTTGTAATATGAGGACATTGACCTTAATTTTTATGGTCTCTTTTGTCTTGCCAAGTCTTTTTTTTTTGGAGACAATTATGGTTAAGTGACTTGTCCAGCTAGTAAGTGTCTGAGGTCAGATTTGAACTCAGGTCCCTTCTGACTCCAGGGCCAGTTAGTGCCCTATCTACTGCACTACCTAGCTGCACCTTGCTTAGTCTTATAACAAAGGAAGCACACTGAGTGACTTAGGCTGGGTAGTCTGTTGTCACATGGTTCTTAGAATTGTATGGGAAGTGAAATTCCAAATGTGATGTCTGAAGCAGATAATTTATATTACTAAGGAAAATTAAGGAACCTTCTCTGAAGATCTTGAAGCATAGAAGAGATCCTTTCCTGTTTATTGATTGTGGTTAACAGGGAGCAGGGTAATGAGCTAGATGATCTCTGGAGATTTTTCCCAGTGTTGCAAAGGGATGTAACTGTTATTATTTTTTTATTAAATCATTTTTAAAACCCATCTGTGTACTCTTACACTTTAGCTTGTTTATGGCTCATGTGGATGGAAAATTAAAGCACAGGTGACTGCCACAGATGACTTAGCATGTTCCATATCCTTTCCCTTGATACCAGTGAGAGCTTATTTTTTTTTCTTAATGGCATCAACTACAAAGATAGGAACACAAATTTCAAATATGATATGCTAGACAGCTTAAATATGTTCCCTTGGTGAGTGAAGTTTATTAAATTCCTTTGAATTCTTCAGGAGAAAAAAAAAGATGGCATATTGTTACCAATAATCTAATCTTTTCAAATTCTGCATTAGCATTCTCTACCACCCATTATGAATACTACCTCTAGAAATGATTTGGAAATTTAATTGACTTTTCCTTACCAGCAAGCTACTTGACAGTGTATTTGTCTAAGTATATTTTTAATATACAATATATTCTACCTAATTCTCATTTAGCCTCTTGAAGCCAGAGTAACTAAGGGGCAGAGGTAAAGAGAGAGAGAGCATTTCCAGCACTGTGGAAGCCAGTGCCAAGGCCTGGAGGTGGAGAGAGAGCACCTTGTGAAAGGATCAGTAAGTGGGCTGATATGGATGGACCATCAGGTGCATGGGGAGGATTAAATGCATGGAGGAAGACTAGAGATAGGTTGTGTAGTGTTTAAATGCTAAAAGGACTTTATATTTGATCCCAGTGATGGTAGAAAACCACTGGAGTTTATTGAACAGGGGAGTGCCATGGTGAGATCTGTGATCTAGAAAAATGACTTAGGAGAAGACTGATTGGAGGATGTGTTTGAATGGAGAGGGACTTGAAGCAGGAAAACCAATTAAGAGGCTGTTACAGTAGTCCACATGAGAGGTGATGAGGGCTTGAACTAAGGTTGTGGTTATGTGAGTGGAGAGAAGGGGATAATATATAAGAAATGATGTAGAGAAAAATAATATTTGGCAACTGATTGGATATATAAGGTGGAATGAAGAGTTGGAGATGCTAGTGCTGTTTGGAATCTGGGTAACTGGTAGGATGGTTTGGTGGAGGGATGGGTTTGAGGGGAAAGATAATGACTTCTGTTTTGGACATGCTAAGTTTGATGTACCTATAGGGTATGCTGTTGTTGATATTGAGCTTAGGAGAAAGTAGGACTACGTATACGGAGCTGGGAGTCATCTGTATAGGTGATAATGGAAACATGGTAGATGACAAGAGATCACCAGATAAGAACGTGCAGAGAGAAGAGGACCTACGGCAGAACCTTATGGATAAAAAAATCCAGCAGAGGATCCTGAGGAGAAGCAGTCAAACAGAGGAGAAGGGAATCAAGCGAGAGCAATGTCATGAAAGCTCAGAAAAGAGAGTACAAAAATATTTATAGCAGCACTCTTTGTGGTAGCTAAGAACTGGAAATCAAGGAGATGCCCATCAATTGGGGAATGGCTTAATAAATTATGGTATATGAATGTAA
>CM053773.1:32777096-32798024 GCA_028658325.1 Potorous gilbertii
ACATTTTGTTCTTACATAGCCAGAGCAAGAAGGTTTTCTGAGATGGTGGCAGATAGAAGGAAAGGTATAAATAAAGGCACCTAGCTGACTGGGTATGCTTTCTTTAGCATCAATATTTCATGAGTTCTTCCTAGCCTTCTTTTATACAGTAGGATATAAAACTGCTCAGCGGGTTAAAACAAAAAGAAAAAGTAGAGGAAAAAATGGCAGGGGGTGATACAGGATTCTAAAAGGCCTGAATTACAACTATATAATGACCTATAATAAATGTAGCACTTACGCATTGGAATTATGTTTCCATGCAGTCATTTGTAAGAGTACCCTATTTTAAGCAAGGTTCATTTAATACAGCATGTCTGCATGAAGAAACAGAGATTGTATTTTGTCCTTGATCTTTACTTGTGTGTCTATTCAATGTTTACACAGGAAAAAGAAACTGAAGAGCAGGGAGGCAAAGTACAACGGCATGAATATGAGGTGCCAGAAAGTGGCACTTTCTCCAATGTAACAAATTTTACGTCAGTAAATTTCAAGTCCTAGATTGTCAACAAATAATATTCTCTTGGTTGAGGACGACAGGGGCTGAGAATTAGTAGGGAAAGGAGAAGGGAAAAGGAGAGTTTAGGAACAATAGACTAAAATTTGAAATCACCAGAACCTCAAGAAGTCTCAGACTCATGTTGGTGACATATGCTAACACTTCTTGCCTTCCTTTTTCTTCTTTCTTTATACTGCCCTCAATGTTGCCAGGTTCAATCTCACAGATTCCCTTCCCTCTAGCCATCTCCTCCCACTCAAATCACTGTTTCCCTTCTTCTAAAGATGATGAAATTCCTTTAGAGAATAACTTTTGGAAACAGACATACCCAATAAATAAGAAAGTTTTCATTAGAACCAGATGCTTAAATTCCCATTATGTCAGAACAATACCTCTCCTTGCAAAGTAGTTCTGCAGTCACTAAGACAATGTCTTTTCCAGCTTAGTTCTAAAGGATATGTTGATAAAGCAGATGACTTTAACCATTAAGAGAGTTTCACATGTAACTCTATTGCTATTCTGCCGTTCTTTATGTTGGAAGAGAGTTAAATTTATTCATCAGACTCCTTTCTGGTATCAATTTAGTAGCTTGGACCTCAGACAGGGGACGGGAACCAGGGGAAGGAAACATCTGGATTATGGGGAGAAAGATGACTTGAGATTATCCTCGAGTTGCTAGAGAATTGTTTATTGGTGATGTGTGTGTGTACGTGTATACTCTCGGGTGCATACATGCATGCATAGGGGCCTTTTAGGGTTTTTTTTACAAGCAATGATGATGTATGTACATGGATAAATTATTATCTGTTTCTTTTGAGGCCTAAGGAGAAATATCTCAGAAAGAGGTTGCTGTGTTAGGGTGAGTGAATTCTTTGTTTACTAGAATATGAGTATATATAACCCCAGTACCTGCTTTGAACTAGGTAACAGAGATAAGCTAAGAATGTCTCTATACCAGAGAACAAAATGATAGATTTAATAATCATCTGCCTGGGTAACCGGGCCTTGCAGTGCAAAAAACATTTTTTAAGTTGCTTACTATATGTAATGCACTGTGTTAAATGCTGCATTATAACAGAAGGCCTTCTCAAAGCTCCTGGGGCATGATTGGGAGATCAGTGGGATTCATGGCAACATTGATCACAGAGAACAATAATACTTTAAACTTGCTACTACCTTTGGCTATAGGGAAGGTACTAGTAGTCTAGAACTTCATACAGCAAAAGTAGTCCCTCCTAGCGGACAGGCACTCTGATTGAATGTACCTGCCACAAAGGAGAGCTTTATTTCCTTTCTGGCAATAAATAAGATAGCAGTACTATTCTCCATGGGCAGTACCACCCACCACCTGGCAAATAGATAATCTTTTAGTACAAGACTTTTAAAAATGGGTTTCATCATATTTCTCATTTTATATGAAAATTTTGGATTCTATATCTTGGTTGGAAACCTATTTCTGTTCACAATTTTTCCTTGCCAAAAACTTTGCTATATTTAAAATAAGGTTCCTCCTTGAATCAAGACCATTATAGGACATTTAATTTCAATCATTTTGTTTTGTTTCATATTTTATGGTATCCCAAGGTAGTTGTTCTTAGAAAATAAGTGAGTTTGAAAATTAAAAAACTGCCCTTTTAAAAACCTGGGCTGAATTCCCAGACCTTGAAATTGGCGTAGCTATGGAACTAGGTTTAAATCAAATAAGATTTTTAATATAAGTTTTGTTATTTTGAAAGTCAAGTGAGTAAACTAAACAGTTTATTGTTTTCAATATCTACATGTGTATGAAAGGTTGAATTGACTTGAATAGCTGGTGAAATAGGGGTTTTGTTTATTCAGACTCTTTAAAGAATTAATTTCATTTTGTCTGAAGATCAGTAGATGAAATGGGTGTGTTTGAGCTGGAGAAGCAAAGGCTTAAGGGTAACATAACTGTCTTCAGATATTTGAAGGGCTGTCATTAGGAAGGATCAGAGGTGTTCTGCTTGACCAGAGTCCAGAACTAGGGGAGAAATTTTAAGAAGCAAATTTAGTCTTGATATAAAGAAAACTTTCCTAGCTGTCTAGGATTAAAGCTGTCCAGAAATAGAATTAACTGCCTTGAGAAGTTAAGGGTTTCACTCCATGAAGATCTTCAAAGAGAGGCTTGTCAGGTATGTTGTAGAATGGATGCCTTTTCAAGTATGTGACGACCCGTTCTTTATAACCTAAACGGCACTTAGTACCCCACTTCCAACTGTGAGAATCTGAGATTCTGAACACTGAAGTTTTTATTGACTTAACAATGACAAAGAGTCTTGGTTTCTATTCCTGAGGAATGAGTGCCTACCTGTCATCAGATCTTTGATTGCCCAATAGTAGGACTGGTCAAACAAACAGAAATAATCCTGTTCATCTTGTGTTCCCAATATGTTTGTTTAATCTTGAAGAAACTGTTGAAGAGTTGCAAATGTGACTTAAATATGGTATAAATTATTGAGGCATTTCCACACACAAATGTGTGTGCATGTGCATATGTGTATATACGCATATATATATATATATGCATACATACACACATGTATATATACATACACACACACATACACACATATACACATACACGTAGAAATATAAATGTGTGTATGCATATATACACACATACCTCTGTGTGTGTGCATGTATATATATACAGAGATGTGTGCATGTATATACAATACACATACATATATGTTTGCATGTATGCGTATATGTATGTATGTGTATATGTATGTGAATATAGCTTCCTGACAGGCCTATGGCCAAGAAATTGTATTGGTGTAAGGGAATGTACAGCAGGCTTTCTCAGTCTTGTCATCTCTCCTTAAATACCCAGCTACTCACTCACGCTTCACATTTAAGGCACTGATATAATTAAGACTGTCCACCAAGTGCTCCCTCAACTCTTTTATACCTCAAAACTTCCCAGCATCATTGCCTCTGTTCACAGAAGAAAAGGATAAGAAGAGATATTCCTACTTCTTGCTAAAGCTAATTTCTCTAACTGCGTCCTTGATACCAATCCGCACTGACTCCTCTCGGACCATGATCTAACAATTATTTCTGCTTACACATGTTAAAATCATGTCCTCTATGGGCTTTCTCCCAATTTCATAAAATAAATTTAGCTTTCCCTCATCTTAAAACAAAACACCAGAAATGAAACTTTCCTTTATTGTTCTGTTCCCATCTAGCTATTACGTCATCTTTTTCTCTTTCCTACTAAGTTTCTTACAAAAGTAACCTGATCTCTACAGCCCCTTGTCCTCATGACCCACTCTCTTCTTTCTAATTCTTCTGTGTAGTATAGTGGGGAAAGAGGCTAGCGGCAGCAGGAACAGTTAAGAGGTTTTCAACTAGATTGTGTCAGTGGCAATTAAATGGAATGCGTGGATTTGAGAAATATTGCTGAGAAAGAAACAGAACTGGGTGGCAGATATGTAGGTGGCGAAGGAGAGAAGAGAGAACAATAATTGGTTTGGGTCTCATTGAAAGACAGTGTGTGTACAAAGATGAAGGCTCCATTTGAGATAGAGGGAAAAGAAAATCACTGAATGATTCAATTCAACAAATATTTATTAAGCACTCATTAGATACAGAGCATTGTACTAGGTAGCAGAGCAAGGGTTGGTTGTGAGAATATATGAATGTAAATAAGACAAAGTCTCCAAAAGGTCTTCCATATTATAAGGAGTGTTACAAAGAGTAAAATGCCAAAGCTAAATATTTTATACACCTAAATAGCATTTGCTGTGTCTCTAATGTCTTCTGGTTTATATGGCTCTTGTGGTTATTAAAAATTCCCTCATTCTCCCTTTGCAAGGACAGTATTCCACTTGACATGCCCTGATACCTCAGTTGATCTGTGACCTCATTTGCACAACTGTCCCTTCTGTTGAGGCATATCACAATCCATCTTTACTTTCTCAACTTGTGTGGTTATTATCTATGTTCTCCCATAGATTATTCTGTCATAGATCTTCTGCAGACAAGAAATTAAGTGTGTTTGAATATTCCTCCAGGCCTTCTTATGTTTTGTAGGTAGGTACCAGTGCAGCATTTGGACCATCCCAACTGTTAGCATTACTTCTCACCACACGCTGGCCTGCCTTTTCAATTCCATACATTTCCCCAGTGCTCTCTGTCTCTGTGGTTCTCTGTTTTCCTTTCTTTCTGTCTCTGTTTCTTTCTTGCCCTCTGTCTACATGTATGCGTATATATATCTTATGTCATTTCTTACTTGTGCCCACTATATACATACATATATATATATTCTCCTTTAGTAGGCTATGCCTCTTATTTTTGGAGATTATTACATTCTGAGATTTGCAACCATACAAATACCATGGGGAAAACATAAATATTAAAAATATGCATTTTTGCACTGAGAATCTGCTTTGGGTCATTATGAGCATTGGGCAGTTTCTCATCCTGCAATTCCCTTCTTTCTCTTCTTTTTATCCAATTCTGGGCCCCATTCAATTTGGTTAAACAAATATTTATTAAGTACCAGTACTGGGCAGTCAGGGTACAAAGACAAAAATGAAAAACTAACCCCAGAACTTATATTTTATTGGAGGGAGACAATGCTTATAAGTAAGTGTAAGAGAGTTTGAGGCAGGAGAAAGTACTTAGAAATGGTGGTAGTGGTAAGATAGTTGGGGAGGTTAGAGAAGTCTGAGGAGGAGATTACTTCTGAGTTTAGTTGTGAAGAAAGATAATGGTTCTGAGAGGCCACAGTGAAAAAGAAGTACATGGGTTCACTTGGGCAATGGTCAAGAGGAGGCATATGAAACACTGAATTCGGAGAAAAGCAAATAGCTCACTAGCTGGAAGGACAAATATGTAAAAGGCAGTAATGCAAAATAAAGGTGGAAAGGTAGACTGGAGTCAGGTTATGGAAAGCTTTAAATGACAAGCTGAGGAATTTGTACTTTATCCTAGAGATAATAGGGAACCAATAAGTGTCCTTCAATAAGGAGAAATAGGTTCAGATGTGTGTCTGTCCCAGATATATATTCTGATGAACCAACTCTTTACTATCCAACTGCCATCGTATGAACAATAGGCATTTCTCATCCCTTAGTATTTCATGTATGGATTTTCCAGTAGATCTCCTTTGAGTAATCATGAATCTCACTGAAGAGGTGCTGTGATCTTCTGTTGCATAATACAGTTGACACAGTATAAGCCACAAACGTAAGAATTGGCAGAGCCTTACCTTTAAGGAATTTTTATTTGGATACCACACTGTTTGTTATATTTGGTGAGCATACAGGTCCTTGTTTTTTGCCTTGTTTGAAATTAATAGTCAGAAAATTGTTATCTGTTGTTCCATTTATCAATGAGTATAATTTTAACATATGCAAGGTTGGAAGAGAACCTTTAAGATTAAGTGCATTCATGTGTATATTTTGTTTGTATGTATATAGTTGCTCATATACTGCCTCCCCCATTAGAATGTGTGCTCCTTGAGAGAAGAGAAAATTGTTTTTGCCTGTTAGCACAGTGCCTGGCCTTTAGTAGGTGTCTGTTAACTGACAAAAATTCAGACTGTCTAATCAACAAATAATAAACACAAGGTGTATCTTTTGTTCTTTGTACCTTTCGGTAATTTGTGTAATTGTAAGATTATATTTTATGGAGAATCTCTTGCAAATGGCTTCCCTTTTCACATTTTTATCAAAAGCACCTTTGAGAATACTCTCATGAAGAGATTCTACAAAGAAGAGAAATAGGCATAAGGTTTGGTAGTTATGGGTGCCTTGTTGGGGTTACATCCTATTTTCTTTTTTTTCCATTCTTTTGATATTTTTTCTTCCGAGAAATATCATGCAGAATGATCCCAAATGCTAAGACTGTGTTTTCCACAGCATGGGTTACTTTTGTGATAGTTGATCTGGTCAAGCCTTTCCTCTTGGTCTTGTTTTTTAAGTCCTAATTTAACTGTGTTGTATAATTCATCAGGCAATTAGGATGTTAGGGTACAAATGTTGTACTTCCTCAGACTGTATCTTGTGAAAAGATGCATAAAGTCACAAAAATTTCAAAGCTGAAAGGGAACCCAGTAGTCATCTCTTTCAACCCATACCTCCAAATTCCCAGTTCAGCATCTGACAAGTGACCATTTGCCTCTGTTATTGAGGATGAAAAAAGTTATAAAAATATTGACAATTTTTTCTCATTTTCTGACTATCTTCCTGCCAGTTTAATCTACTAGATTTTTTTGGGACGACACAAAAGATTATTGAATCTAAAACTGGTAATCTTGGAGACTATAAAATTTAACTCCCCGTCCTTCTTCCTTCCCCTCCCCCCATTTTATAGATGAGGAAATGGGCTGAGACAGATTAAGTGACTTACCCAGGATAACACAGCTAGTAAATATTTAAGGCTGGATTGGAATTCAGGTTTTCTTGTCTCCAAACCTCCTTACCCATGCCACCTAGCTTACTTGAAAGCAAGCCCTGAAGATACCAGGGATTGAACTTTGAGGCCTTATACATGCAGAACATGTAATCTACTACTTAACAGTGTCTCCATGTCCTAGTTTAGCTTTGTGTCATGTCAAGCTTTCTAAAAATTTGTTTACATTCTACTGTCTTGCATTCTTTAATAGGATAATACTGCTTATAACCTTCTGCCATCCTCCACTGTAATATCTTATAAATATTTGTATTCTAGTAAATAAATATCAATATGTAATAATAAATATCCAATAGTGGATTAAATTACTATTATATCTGTTGATGAAATAAGAATAATATAAATGAGATTTCATGCTCTGTGATTTACTGTCTCTTCATTTATACTAGGATGCCATTATGATGGGGATGTTAGGAGACAGATTAGAATCCACTTTATAATCTGTCAGATCAAGTTTTTTCTGTATGGAATGGAGATGTGGTTTATATGAATTGAATCCTAGAAATTCTGAATCTGTAATAATGAACCACATTGTACTGTGTGCCTCAACAGATATCCAGCTCATTTTCCAAGTTTAGAAATACTGGATAAGTAAATCTGCAGTAAGAATCCTTAATTATGTTTGACACTTGGAGTCATTTTAATGTTGTTTAAAAATAAAGAGGGTTTTCTATAACAAAAAGATCTTTTAAAAAGCTAATTATTTAGTTTTCATGCAGGATTGAATAGAAGGGTCTGTTACATGTAAATTTTATGTCATATTACTGAATTATAAATGTAATTAGGCCTGACTCAATCATATCTAAGGTCTCTTTGAACTATAAATCAGTACTTACAATCCTAATATTATGGCTATAGGCACAAATTTTTTGTTTCTTTGTTTAGACCTGTGATTTCATCAGTGCAGAGACTTCACAGTGTGAAAACACCTTTCTGTCAACAGATCAATAACTGTATTGTAACTTATAGTTTTAGAGAGTTATCTAGGGCATGAAAATACATAAGTGACTTGCCTAGGGTCATATAGTCAAGTACGTCAGAGGTGGGCCTTGAACCCAGGTTGTCCTGACTGAAGCTGACCCTCTTTTCACTTTGCCATATTTTGAAAATACAAGCCCATTAAACTATACACTCCAGTGAGAACCTAGCACCTTGAACCAGTGCTTTGAGACTATATTTAAAAACATGGCATCTTCTTTCACCATAATAAAAACCTCTTCCAAATTATTTCTTTTCAGCTCCACCAAAAATAATTACTATGGTTCCACTCAGCTTTAATTCTAAACTGAATAATGCTACATTTAAAAGAAGGAAGCTTAGCTAATTCTTTTAACTCAGTTACCAAAATTTTCAATATCAACATTTTGATTTTAAAAAATACTTTTAGTTTCTCTTGGTTTGTTTTTCAAATAAGTGCTAACATTTTATAAGGAAGAAACCAGACTGTGAAGTAGCATCTATTATGTTGATGTGCTCCTGACACTTTGAAGAAAATGGATTTCTCCATTAAATGTATCATAAATATTAATGTTTTTCATATCAAGTGGTGCATAGGAAAAACATAGTAGAATAAGATTTTCTCAGATTTCCATTATTCTATAAGAACACTCTGTTAGATTTATTTCATTTATAAATGAATACTTTCTACCCTTCTGCTCAGCCTACCTTTTGGTTTGACATCCATTCAGCTTTATTCTTTGAAGTTATTATAAGGAATTTGCAAATGAAATCATAAGTAATATGGTATTTGATGAAGTCATATCTTTAGAACTATGACATCATGTATCTGAACTAATTAAAGAGCATCATATCCTCTAGTCATTTTTGAGTTTGGATTCACTCATATTTCAAATTTTCCTCAGACAATGTTTGCCAGAACATTCACCCAGTGGTTCTGGTCAGTTCAACTGCGCACGCGTGCACATACACACAAGTATTCATATATATATATGTATGTATATATATGCATACACATACACACATACAGTATATATGTACATATACACAGATATGCATACATATATGTGCATATACACAATATGTGTCTATATGATACAAATAGATATTATGTACATATCTATATCTACACACATATGTTAGGACAAATAGTATATTTGACCTTTTTTACTGAATATACAGAACTTTTTATTAAATTGGCTAAATTGGCCACTTCTCCATTATATAAAAACAGTCAAAACAAGCCTCAGCAGGAACATGTCAGTGGGATATTGGAAAGATGACTGGATTTGGAGTCTAGAAGATCTGGATTCCTGTGTACGGCCATGGGAAAGTCACTTGATCTTTTTGGACCTGTTTCCTCCTTTATAAAATGAGAGGATTGGCCAGGGTTGGGGAACCTGTGGCCTGGAGGCCTCAGGTGTGGCCTTTTGATTAAATCCAAACTTTTTGTTCTGTGAAGTTTGGATTCAGTCACAGGGTCACACTTGAGGACCTAGAGGGCCACCTAGTGTGGCCTTGAGACTTCAGGTTCCCCACCCCTGGTAGATTATCTTTAAAATCCTACAGGATAGTGCTATAAACTGGACCCTACTACACTGAATGGGATGAGGAATATTCAGTAATTATGTGATTGCTTTGTATCTACTTACTACCTAAAAGCTTGCAACATTTTTATTAGCACAGCACTACATTCAGGATTTCAAAGTTCAACTTAATTTTCCTATAATTCTGACATATGATCTACAATTTCTCCAGACCTTTAATGGTAATAAAAAAGATGCTGCATAACTATCTAATATTCCAACTAAGACTATATATCTCTGTCAATGACACAAATTCAACATAAGGCTCCTTATTATAAATCTTGTGTAGTTTTCTCTCCTCATTTTAAATAATTTACTTCTGAATTCATTTTAATGAGAGGGAAGAAAAGAAACATAGCCTTTGGCATTCTCTTTCCTCCATGAAATCTTCTTTGCTAGTTCCAAGCCACATCCATCTGTTTCTCTCTTTCCTGTTTGTAACAAGATTTTGCATTTAATTGTATATGATCTCACATTGTTATTCGGTTGTTTCACATATATGTCAGTTTTATCTCCTTATATGTTCAAATGTAAGCCCCTTGATTATAAGAATCTTCAGTCTATTTCTCTGGTATTCTTCATCCTACCTTGTACCACTTAGGCATGTACCAGGTGTTTATAAAGACTTACCCAATCAAATTAAGCCATATGAATGTGTTCTATTCTGGGTGCTACAACCCAAAAGGTGTGAGTGTGGAAGCTGGAAAACATACCACGAGCAGCTGCAACAGCAGCACCAGCAGAAGCAACAGGCATTAGATGCCGTATCCCCAACTTGGTGTTGGCCGGGGGCACCGTCTGTCGTCTCCTGGGGCACTGACATCTGCCGTTTACGCATCTCCATTCGCTCTGATCCCATGGGCTGCGGAAGTGATAACAAAAGGGGGCAGTTTTATATAGAACAGTGCTAGGAATGAACACGTTTTGCTCATTGAATAGACAAAATCCTTTACTTGGGAGACAAAAGCTTGAGAAAACCTAAGCAAATTTGAGATGACTTATTTTTTGCTGATGAGTGGGACCACTTACGTGTTCTTGGGGTGGAAAAGAGTAAATCAGCTGGCTTTTCACTTTCCCAGAACTATAGATGACTCAGAACCCCAAAATGGGGAGAGGAGAACAGCAACGAGTGTCTTCAAGAGTAGTTGAAAGGGTTTTTAACACCCAGTCTTTCCATACTGGTGGGTATGAAAGCTGAAGAAATTTAAGTGACCTAAAGGGATTGTTCTATAGTCTTTGTGTCAGAAGAAATCACAAATGATGTCCCAAATGTAGGTTGGATTTTCTTAAGTTATAATGAGCTGGAAGGGAACTTAGAAAGTATAAAATCTAAATCCATAATTATCATAGTAAATAACCTGAGACTCGATAATTAAATGACTTTCTCCAGGTCACATAGCTCTTTAACTGCAGTGCCCAATCTAGAATCCCAAACCAGTAGTAGTCTTACCAATAAAAGAATCCTGGTGCTGTAGAGAAAGTGAAAGAACCGTAGCGAACTAAAAGAAACTCTAAATGCTTCATTCATATCGACTTTGGATTGCCAAATATATGAATAAATAGAAATTAGTTAACAAAGGGAGGAGAGGATCTAGCCTGGAAATTTCATTCATGTAGGGAACTCCTGGCATGTAAATTCCTTGTACCAATGCTGATTGGCAAACCGTCTGCAACTTACAGTTTTAGAGATTTGCCTGAGGTGTTAAAAGACTCCTCTGATCACACAGCTAATATATGTCAGAGGTGGGGCTGGAACCCAGGTTTTTTTTATTCTAAGGTGTGCCTGTTACCACCTATATCACTGTTTCTCAGTGTCTCCATTTACCTAGATGCAATTAGCTTAAAGAATGATTCATGTTTATAACACTTTAACATTTACTATTATCAATCTAGGGAAATACTACTTGTGTCAATTACCACCCATGCCTCACAGGACACCTCCCTTTCTTTCCCAGTACACAATCTCCTCAGAAAGGTGATTGTGAGTTTCTGGAACACTGAAGTGACCAACAATCTGTTAATGGTCAAATATGATGGCCTCTTCACGTTTTGCATCTGATTTATCTGCTGCATTTGATGCTTTTAACAACCTTTCTCCCCTAGATACTCTTTTTTCTGTGTTTTTATGACACTAGTTTCTCCTGGCTCTCTTATCTGTCTAATGGCTTCTTCTCAGTCTTTTTTGCTTGTAATCCATAGCACATCTCCTAAAGGTACGTGTACCCCAAGGTTCTGTCCTGGACCCTCAACACTCTCTTTTGGTGACCTCATCAGCTCTCATTTATTTAATTATTATATCTGTCAGTAACTCACAGATTCAGTCATGTCTCTCCCGTAAACTTCAATTCATCACCTATTGGACATTTCAAACTGGGTGTTTTGTGGACATCTCACTCAATCTGTCCAAAACAGAACTCTTTATCTCTTCTCCCAAATCAGCTCATCTTCCAGACTCCCCCTTTTCTGTCAAAGGCACCACCATTCTTCTCAAGTTCATAGACCTGACATTATATTCAGCTCCTCCCTCTCATTCCCCACATATAAAATCAGTTGCTAAATCTTGCTATTTCTAATTCCACAATACCTCTCTTACCCACCCCCTTTTCTCTGCTCACACTGCTACTATCTTAGTTGAGGCCCTCAACCTCTCTCACCTGGGTTATTGTAAAGCCTCCTAAATCAGTCTCCCTACATCAAGTCTCTCCCCATTTCAGTCCATTCTTTATACAACTACTCAAGTGATTTTCCTTAAGCCCAGACCTATCCATGTCAATGTTCCCTTTACTTAGTAAACTACAGCAGCTCTTTAGTACCTCTAGGAAAACACACACACATACACACACACATTCATTTCTCTGTTTAGCATATAAAGCCCTTCACAACCTGGCCCCAACTATCTTTCACATCTTGTACATTATTCCCCCTCCTGCACTCTGTGATACAGATATGTTGACTTTCTCCCTGTTTTTCACCCATGTTCCATCTTTCCCATTCCCATAGCACTTCCTCCTTCTCTCCACCTCCTAAAATCCCTTTTTCCTTCAAGACACAGCTCTAGCATTACCTTAAAACATAAAGCTTTCCCTATTCTCTCAACTGCTAGTTTCCTCCCAAACTACCTTTTATTTAACTAGTTTATATTTACTTGGATTAAACAAATTTATTCTGCATATACTGATATTTGTACCATCTCCTCTATTAGAATGTAAGCTCCTTGTGAGCATGGCTTATTTCATTTTTTATGGAATTTGTATCCCCAGGTACAGTACAGTATCTGACACGTTGTAGGTGATTAATAAATGCATGCTAATTTATTATTAATTAATTGATGAGAATTTTGTATCAAAACTGAGAAAGATAAAGGAAAAGTCAACTCCTCAGTAACCAAAACAGGAAGATTTTATAAAACAGGCAGAAATTCAAAAACTACTAAAACAGTAGAAGAGATGTGCCTTAGCAGACACGTAATACATTTATTGAATGTTTACTATGGGCAAGGCACCATGTTTTTATATCAGCCTACTTTGAAAAAGGTTAAATGGCCCTACTTTGGAGAAAGTGGGTGTGGTTCTTCATGACACATTCAGGGTTCATAAAAGGATAGAATTTTGGAAACTATTTAGCAGGGAAAAAGACAAAGCTTATCAGACAGATGGAAGTGGTAGCTGTGGTTGTAGGGAGGGATCAACTAACACATTTATTGAATGTTTACTATAGGCAAGGCCCTATATTTTGTTTGTGGTCGTATTTTGATGAAGGATGTTTGTTGAAGTAAATTGTTGAAATGAAGGATCAAAGTTGGGTGTGGGGTGAACAATGAGAGAAAACACTGAGTTAGTGTTCCTAGAGGAATCATTTAAAATGCTTAGTTCACTTTAACAGAAATTTATCGAGTTGGTTCATCCTGTTGTAAGACTTTGAAGCATATGATAAAAATTTCAGACTGGATCTATATGGCAAAGGGAAATCATTGCAGAACTTTATGAAAAATATCTAAAATCATTTGGCATCAGCTTTCTTGTGGAATGCCTCCAGTGTTTTTTCTTTGCCATGTGAACTCTGGATTTTAGATTTGACATTCCTGAGACTTTTCTTTTTGGGGTTATTTTCAGGAGATGATCAGTGGATTCTTTTTGTCCTTTCTGGGCATTTTTCATTTATAATTTCTTGAAATATAGTGTCCTTGCTTCTGTTGTTGTTGTTATGAGTTTCAGGGAAACAGTGATCTTTAAGTGAGCTCTCCTTTTCCTGTTTTACAGATCAGTTGTTTTTAATGTCAGATATCTTAAATTTTCTTTTATTTTTATCATGTTAAATTTTGTTTCAATATTTTTAGCTCTCCAATGAAGTCATTTATTTCTGTTTGAGTTATTCTAGTTTTCAAGAAGGTTTCAGCAAGGTTTACCATTTTCGGTTCTAAGTGACTTATTCTCCTTCCAATTCTTTCCTCTAAATATTTTATTTAATTTTTTTTATCCCTTGCTTCATTTCTTCTAAATATTCATGTAGTCTTTGTGGGGAATCCATTTTTCCCCTTGAGTCTTTGCTTATGAAGTTTCTTTCTCCTTCTTTTGGGGAATTTCTAGATCTATAATAATTTTTGATACTTGTTGGTGTTTTCTTTTTTTCACTCATTTCTCAAGCTGTAGCTCCTGAAGTGGGGCTTTGGATAGCGCCAGGTTTCACCCCCTGCTGTGTTTTAGGGTGAGGTGGTCAGCTTGTTTGTTCCCGAGATACTGACCTTTGTCTCCTGGAGGTAAGCTTTGCTGGATCTTTGAGATTGAGTGTTAGATTTTCAGGGTAATTGCTGGCTTCTCAGGACAGAATGTATGGAACCATAGAGACTGGGTCTCGGGTGCACTGGTCTGAGCACCGATAGCTTGTCTTAGCCTACTTACGATAGCTCCCTGGAGATTCCAAAGTTTCTGACCATCCTTGGGCTTGTTTTAGTGGAACCCTCAACCCTTGATGCTTCTGGACAGAGAACCTTGAAGGCTACAAGTTTCTGTGTCCTGTCTCAGTCAAACTGGGAAGATAGACTTCACTGGCATTGATTATACTGGTAGTGTCTTTTTCGGTTGCCTTTGTGGAGAAGTTCACTGTCATTTTTCATTGGATTTCTTAATGTTTATTTGGTCTGAGTTTTGCTAGAGTAGATATTTGGGAGCTGTCCAGTCACCCTCCCCTGCAGGCAGTCATCCTGGCCATAAGTCCCAAAAAATTTTTTTAAGAATGAAAAAAGGAAGAGAAAAAAAAAATCGCCAAATCAATCAACACACTGAAAAAAAAATCCAGCCTGATTATATGTAATGTTCTACTATCATGAATCATCCACTTCAGAAGAGTAGAGACAATTATCTTCTTATATGTCTTCTTTGGGGACAAATTTGGTCTTTCTCACTTCCAATATTAATTTTAGATTATTACAGTTGTTCATCTTCCCATTTTCATTGCTGTAGTCATTGTGTGTTTTATTTTGTTAACTCTGCTTCCTTAATTTTATACTAGTTCATGTCTTTCTGTGCTTCTCTGTATTCACCATATTTGTTATTTCTTACAGCATAGTAATTTTCCATGACATTTATGTACCATAATTGACTTAGAACTTTCAAAGTTTATGTTAGTGATGTCCTAACATTCACTATACTACTGACAAACTAAGCATAAAACTACATTTAACATGTTATACTCTTGTATATGGTAAACATTTTTATGTTATAGTAAACTATAAAATCTAATTATATGAATCAAAGGACTGTGACTTATGGAACCTAATATGTTCAGTTTTCATTTAGGAAATCTTGCATGGAAGTACAGCATACTAATATTTCTACTCTAAATATTGATATATGAGCAACATAAATTTCTGCATTAATTTCTAGGCTCATTTGTGTCCAGTGGACAGAAATAACTGGACAGTTTTCTTTTTTGTTTGTATCTTCCTAAGGGAGAAAAAATTTAAAAAAGAATCCAAAATTTGCACTTTAACAGTACTGTTCTATATTGTGTGTGTGTGTGCGTGTGTGCGTGTGTGCGTGTGTGTGTGTGTGTGTGTGAAATGTATAATTCTTTGGCAGAGTGCCATGATTCATTTCATGGTATGATAGAAAATCTAATAAGTATTATAATTGTAATTCCCCTTGTAACAGACTGTCCAGACTTGTGAATGTTTTGATGTTGTAGAGATAAATGAATATAAAGTCAATGTAAATGATCTTAGGGGCTTTGTTCTATAATTTATGGCATTTCAAAGCAGTCTGAGGAAATGAGGAGCACCACAATTCATTAACAGACTTCAAATCTTCACCAAGAGAGAATTCCAGTAAAAAACTGAGTTTCCTTCTTCTTCAGGAGTTCCTAGGAACCTTAGATTTTAAAATGATCAATTTTACATACTATCTTTATGTGATTTAGAATAGTCAAATATATAGACAAATAGAAATTAGCTAAAAATGTATCCTTTACTGGGGGAATGGCATCCAGCCTTGTAATTTTATCAGTTTAGGAAACTCCTGGCATGGAAACTTCCTGTTCCAATGCAGATCACCAACCCATCTGTAATTTGCAAACTTAGAGATGTGCCTGTGATAGTTAGGGGTTAAATGACTTGCCTGTGGTTACTCATCTAGTTTGTCAGACATGAGAGCAAAACCTAGGTCTTCCTGACTATAAAGTAATAGCTGATAAAAATTGGTTTGACTAATATGACCCTAGCCCCTAGGATGCATGTATGTTGAGGTTCAACTCTCCCCCAAACCAGGCATTGACCGCTTCCTAGCCACTTGCTTGCTATGGCACTGTTAGGGGTGAGTCCCTTCCCCCCATTCCTCATTCCTTATTAGGCAACTCAGAAAATTCTGTGATTTCAGTGGCCCAGACTACCCTATCGCCTTGCCCTGTGGCAGTGTTGTGCCAGCTTTGTCTGAAATTCTCTATAAGTTTGAGTCCTGAGTAGCTTTGGAACCACATGCAGCTTGTTGCATGTCCAAGCCACTAGGTTGTCCTTAGGGTTGGAACAACGAGAGGAGGGGTACTTATGCTGTTCCTTGTTGTATCTGTCCCTCTCCTATGATTGCCATCCCTGTGTGGTAGTATCACTCTTTGGGAACAGTCCCCTCTTCATTTGCCCTGTACTAAGGCTGACCTGCTTTGCTATGCCAGGCTGCTTTTCAATATATCTATTTATCTAAAAGCAATTAACTTAAAGAAATTATTTCTTACTTTTTGTAAAACATTTACATAAATGAGAGATCCAGAGATATATCACTTCTTTGATTTGCCACTCATTTCTCACAGAATGATACCCTTTATTTTTCACGTATTCCATCTCTCCAGAAAGCAAATTGTGAGTTAAGGTCCAAGAGGCATCTAGAATTGTCCGAGTTAAAATAGAAATGTGGAGCCTCAAGTACTATTTAAATATAGAAGTTGCAGGGTCAAGATGTGCTACTCTACGGAACAACATTCCATCTATTGATGTCAGGATGGTAAAGCCTACTGATTAGTAAAGTTCAATCACACTCCTCTCTCAGAGCTCTGAACCTAGGGCCATAGGGATGCATGAGTTCAGAAGACAATGATTTCCGTGAAAGGGAAACTGAAGCCTCTCTTTTCATCAAGATCAATCCTTTTAGACATTTACCCTTGATCCCAGTGGCTCACCACCATTATTATATCATCTTTCTCTTTCTAACCTTCAAATTCTCTCTAACTACTGGTTCCTCTTCTACTGCCTGCAGACATGCCCATCATCACCCTCCTTAAAAAACTCTCATTAAATCCTACCATGTTTGCCAGCTTTTGCCTTCTATCTCCTACTTTTTCTCAACTAAATTCCATGAAAGAGACTCTTGTACTCAATGTCTTTACTTTCTCTTCTTTCATTCTCTTCTAAACCTTTTGTAATCTGGCTTCTGATTTCAGCATTCAAATGAAACTATTTTTATTCAAGGTACTGATAATTAAAATGACGCTACAGAAGGAGTGTTGGTTTTGGAGTCAGATGAGTTCAGATCCTGGCTCTTCCTCTTAATACCTGTACGACCTTGAGGAAGTCACCTAACATTCTTATATATATAAATAGAGGGAGTTGTATTAGATGATCTCTAAGTTCCTCTCTGATTGCATATCTACGATCCTTAATTGCCAAATCTAATGGCTTCTTTTTTGCCTTTAGTCATCTTGACACTATTAACTTACCCTAACCTCTTGTATACTCTGGGTTTTTGTGACCCTGCTGTCTCCTGGTTCTCCTCTGGTCTGCCCCTTCCTATTTTCCCAGTTTTCTTAGTTATTCTCCTCCACATGGTTTGTGACTCAGATCCTGGAATATGCCACTCTATCTTCTGACTATTCATTTCACTGACTCTCCCTTGTGCCTAGAACTTTCTCCCTCCTTATCTCTGCCTTGGCTCCCTTCAAATCTCAGCTAAACTTCCACCTTCTGCCAGAAGTCTTTCCTTGACCTCCATGAGCTTAGACCTTCCCTCTGAGATAATTTTCTTTAGGACATGTGTAGTTAAGTCATTGTGTGTGTTTGTCCTTCATTGCTGAAGAAGACCATGCCATCAGAGAAATAATGACATGACTTGCACTTGACTTTGTTTTGAGTGGGGGAGGACTGTGCAGGTCACCAGCCTCACTTCTCCTCCAGAGTCATCTGAATCCAGTGACCAACTTTCATCAGGATGAAGTAATCAGGGTTAAGTGACTTGCCCAAGGTCACACAGCTAGTGAGAGTCAAGTGTTTGAGATGAGATTTGAACTCAGGTCTTCCTGATTCCTGCATTGGTGCTCTATCCACTGCACCACCTAGCTGCCCCTAAGTCAGTGGACAATGAGATAGAGAAGAACCTCTGGGACCTAGAGAATGCTGAGCTCATTTTATCATGCTGGTTTATTGGTCGGGGCCTATGATTTCATCAATATAGAGAACTCCTTCTGTGAAACTCTCTCCACTGCAACAGATTTGACTAAGATGCTGAAAGGTTAAAGTTACTTGTTTAAGGTCACATGGCCAGTATGTATTAGAGACTGACTTGATCCCAGATCTTTCTGACTCCAAGACTTTATTCATTACACTACATTATCTCATCCATATTATTACACTTGAAATTTTAAAAGACATATATTTAATTTCCTAAATCCACGTTATCCATTTGATCAGCAACTCAATGTCATGAGCAAGGTGTTCTTATTTTGGTTAAATGCAGTATACTGGTCTTACATGTAAATTGTTAGAAGAATATGTAAAATAGAAATGGTAACAATATAGGGTTTGACTTGTAGTGGATTTGTAATGGAAACCAGCTTACAAAATGATCTCTTTTTTCAAAAAATATATTTTTATTTTTTCCCATTTACACGTACAATTTTAACAGTTTTTTTTAAATTTTGAATTCCAAATTTGCTCTTTGCCTTCCCTCCCTCCTCACTGAGAAGGCAAGCAATTTGATATATTATATATTTGCAATCATGCAAAATACATTTCTGTATTGGTCATTTTGTGAAAGAAAGAACAAACAAAAAAACTCCACAAAAATAAAATGAAAAAAGTATGCTTCAATCTGCATTCAGACTCTATCAGGTCTTTCTCTGAAGATAGATAGCATATAGAATTGTTTCTTTAACCAGTCTATATCAGGTCTCAACTACTGGGGTCTGTACTTTCAACTCAGAAAAATAAAGATATTAATATACGTATGAACAAGATGCCTTTAAAATGCTCTAGAGAATAATAGGAAAAAATATCACTAGAAAAAACAGGCAAGCAGAACAATTGAAAATAACATGCTTAATTTATTATACACTTAAAAAGAAAACCAAACTATTCATAATACATAATAGCTTCACATATAATCCTCTTTTTTGTATATGAAATACTCATCTTATTTGGTGTTGGTTAAGTTCAAATTAAATGAAAACAACAACTAGGGATTATTCCATGGGGCAAGGAGTAAGAGAAGGGGGTAGTGATTTGAAATGACAATGCTGTGCAGCAAAAGAACAACAAAAAAAGTTTTTTCTTCTTGAAAAAAATTGTTTATAACATTCTTCTTAAATTTGGAGTTCCAAATTCTCTCCCTCCCTCCCCTTCTCCATCCACTGATAAAGCAAGCAAAATGATGTTAATTACACATGTGAAATCATGCAAAATATATTTCTATATTAGGCATATCACAAAAAGGAAAAATAGAGAAAGTGAGAAAATTATGCTTCAATTTGTGCTGAGTTCGTCAGTTTTCTCTCTGAAGGTGGGTAGTATTTTTTGTCTTTGTCTAAACTTCTTCTCTAAGAATTTGGATGCTATACCACTTGGAGCATATGTGTTTAGTAATGAAATTGCTGCGTTGTCTACGATGCCTTTTAGCAGGATATAGATAGTTGCCTTCCTTATCTCTTTGGATTGGATCTATTTCTGCTTTTGTTTTGTCTGAGATTAGGATTGCTACCCCTGCTTTTTTTACACCAGATGAAGCACAAAATATTCTGCTTCAACCTTTTACCTTTACCCTGTGTATGTGCCCCCGTTTCAAATGTGTTTCTTGTAAACAGCAGATTGTTGGATTATGGTTTTTAATCCATTCTGCTGTCTGTCTCCGTTTTATGGGAGAGTTCATTCCATTCACATCCACACTTACGATTACTATCTGTGTCCTTCCCTCCATCCCCTTTCCCTTTGTTTATGCTTTTAGTTCTCCCTTCTCCCTTCCCCTCCACAATAGAGTTTTAATTTTTGACCACCTCCTTCCTCAGCCTTCCCTCCCCTCTTTCAGCCCTCCTCTCTTTTAATCCCCTTTCCTTTACTACTTCTTCCCTCCCTTTTAGCCTCCCCTTCCTTTTCGTTCCCCCTTCCCCTCCTACTGCCTATAGAGCTAGTTGTATTTCTGTACTTAACTGAGTTTGTTGTACCCTCCTTGAATCCAATCAGATGAAAGTACCTCTCAAACAATGCTCATCTTCCTCCCCTCTTTCCCTCTACTGTAATATATTTTTGTGCCTCTTCCTGTGATGGAATTTATTTTTTTCTGCCTTCTTCTTTTCACATCTCCCATTACAATCCCTTCGCACCCTTAAATCACATTTGTTATCATCACATCATTTAATTTATACCCACTCCCTTTATGTATATCCCTTTTATATTTCATAACAAATATATAATTCTCAAGATTAACAAGTATCATCTTCCCTTATAGGGATGTAAACAGTTTGCCCATATTGAGTGACAAATTCCCCGCCCCCCCCATTTACCTTTTTATTCCTCTCTTGAAACCTGTGTTTGAAGATCGAATTTTCTATTGAGTTCTTACCTTTTCATCAGGAAAGTCTGGAAATCCTTTATTTCATTGAATATCCATCTCCTTGCCTAAAATATTATGCTCAACTTTTCTGGGTAATTAATCC
>CM053773.1:32798524-32819615 GCA_028658325.1 Potorous gilbertii
TTGAGTTCCAACTTCTCTCCATCCTTCCCTCCCCACCCATTCCCTTTGGGAAGGCAGGCAATTCATTATAGGCCATATCTGTGTAGTTTTGCAAATGACTTCCATAATAGTCGTGTTGTGTAAGACTAACTATATTTCCCTCTATCCTATCCTGCCCCCCATTGTTGCTATTCTCTCTTTTGATCCTGTCCCTCCCCAAGTGTCTCTCTGTTTCAAGGGAGTCTTTTGTAAATAACTTATTATTGGGTTCTATTTTCTAATTCATTCTACTATCACTTCCATCTTATGGGTAATCTCATCCCATTCACCTTTATGAGTACTGTGTATTTCCCTCTATCCTATTTTCTTCTGTTTATGCTTCTCTCCCTTTCTGTTTATCCTGTTCCTCCTCAAAAATCTATTTTGCTTCTGACTACTACCTCCCTTAATCTGCCCTCTCTTTTGTCACCTGCACTCTCATATTTCTTATCCTCTTCCCCTCCTATTTCCCTAATGGGTTCTCTACCCAACTGAATGTGTATATGTATTCTTCCCTCTTTGAACCAATTTTATGAGAATTAGGTTCAAGCATTGCCCACCCTCCCCATTTCTCCCTCCAATATAAAAGCTCTGTTATGTGAGAAAAAAATTTCCTCATTCTTCTCCTTCCTTCTTCCTTCTCCCAGTGAATCCCCTTTTCTCATTCTCTTTATTTATTTATTTATTTGGGGGAGATCATCCCAATATAAGTGACTCACATGCATGTCCTCTGTCTATGTACACTCCTTCTATCTACTTTAACAGTGATAAAGTTCCAGGAGTAGCATGAATCATCTTCCCTTATAGGGATGCAAACAAAAACTTTATTAAGTCTCATGGTTGAGACATATTTACCTTTTTATGCTTATTTGGAATCTTGTGTTTGAAAGTCCGATTTCTATTTAGCTCTAGTCTTTTCATTAGGAATACTTGAAAGTCCTTTATTTTATTAAATATTCATTTCCCCCTCCCCCCTGAAGGATTGTACTCAGTTTTGCCGTGTATTCTGTATATTTATTATTCTTGGTTTTTAATACTAGATCATTTACCTTTTGGAATATCAATTCCAAGACCTCTGATTCCTTAATGTGGAAGCTGCTACATCTTGTCTGATTCTGACAGTGGTTCCACCACATTTCAATTGTTTCTTTCTGGATGCTTGTAATATTTTCTCTTTGACCCAGAAGTTGTGGAATTTGGCTATAATTATATTTCTGAGGGTTTTCATTTGAGGATCTCTTTCAAGAGGTGGTAAGTTGATTGGTGCAATTTTCCTTGAAAAATTCTTGAAATATGTTGTCTAGGCTTTTTTTAAAAAAATCATGTTTTTCTGGTAATCCAATAATTCTTAAATCATCTTTTTAAAATCTGTTTTCTAGGTCAGTTGTTTTTCTCTTTTTTTTATCTTTTGACCTTGTTTTTTTGTTTCTTGATATTTCATGGAATCGTTAGTTTTCACTTGCACAATTCTAATTCTTAAGGAATTATTTTCTTCACTGAGCTTTTTGTACCTCTTTTTCCATTTGGCTAATTCTGCTTTTTAAGGCATTCTTTTCGTCAGTATTTCTTGTGCCTCTTTTACCAAGCTATTAGTTCCCTTTTCATAATATTCTTACATCACTCTCATTCTTTTCCCAATTTTTCCTCTATTACTTCTATTTATTTAGCTCTTCCAGAAATTCTTATTGAGTTTGGATCTCATTACCATTTTACTTTGAGTCTTTGCTTACAGATGCTTTCACATTGTTGTCTTCTTCTGAGATTGTATCTTGCTCTTCCCTGCCATCATAGTACTTTTTTATGGTCAGGTTCTTTTTTTTGTTGTTTGCTCATTTTTCCCAGCCTGTTTCTTGATTTGAAGTTTATGTTAAAGTTGAATTCTGCCCATCTACGTGTGGGGAGGTACTGCCCCAAGTTTTAGGTTTTTTTGTGCTCCTGTTTTCAGAGCTAGTTCTGGGGTCTGCAAGTTTTTCATGTTTCTAAGGTGATGTGATCAGGGGATAGGTCTAGTCACTGCTTTCCTGGTCTGTACTCTAACCTTTACCCAGGAAGGCCCCTGCTTCCCTGCAACTGCCTGTGCTAGCACTCTTTTTGGTCCTGGAACTATGACCAGGGTGCCTGCTCCCCTGTGACAGACCGTAAGAGCTCCTCCCCACTATGGAACCCAGAGCTGTTACAGTCAATGCCAGTTGTGGCCAGTGCCAGCAAAGAGTCACCTGTCATCTCTTTTTGACCAGTTGTCGGTCGCCTTACCATCTCTGGGCTGGCAACTGCTCATAAAATGTGTGTGCATTTTTTTAAATTAAGAAGTGCATACTAGTGTAGCAATATACTTTGATGGAATTTGTGTATCTGAAGGTTATAAAAATTTAAGAAATCATTCAGAAAACTGATCGGTCTTTAGAAAATCCAGTGATTTGAAGGTCTGCTAAATCCCCATAATGTTATTTAGGAATTACTGTAACAAACTGATGAGCGGAATTGAGGCAGTTTGGGGTAATGGAAGGAACAGAGGACCTGATGTGAGAAGATCTGGGTTCCAATCCAGGTCTGGTCACTCGCTAGCTGTATGAGCTGGTTGTTGGTTGTGTGCTCTCATTTTTCAGTCATGTCCAACTCTTCATGACCCCATTTGGAGTTTTCTTGGCAAAAATACTAGAATGGTTTGTCATTTCCTTCTCTATGTCTTTTTACAGATGAGGAATTGAGGCAAACAGGGTTAAGTGTACCTGAGCTCAAACAGCTAGTGAGTCTTTCTGACTTTGGGCCTGGCACTCTGGCCACTGTACCACCAAGCTGCCCTATATGAGTTTAGGCAAATCATTTAGTCTTTCTAAGCCTCAGTTCCTTCATCTGTAAATTGGAAGTAATCCTACCTACATTATCTACCTCACAATATTGTTGTTGGAAAAGTACTTTGTAAAAAGAAATAGTAATAATTAATGACGCCATTAGCTAATGACACATGCACTGTCAACGGTCCTGCGCACTTTTTTACTTTTACACATACCTCAATACGTTAAGGAACCATAATTCTTTCTCTATCAAAACTCCTTTCAGTGTTATAGATTGCAATTCAGTCGTACTTCCTCATCCTATACAACTCTTGTGAATGCCCTCGCCTAAATCTTCAAAAAAAAAAAAGATTCATTCAATACACTGGAGGCTTTTCTTCAAGTATTTTAACATTACATGAATAGTAGAGCAGCAGAGGGTTATTCCCTCTGTTGTTTCCCATTTCTTTTTCTGATTCTATATTTCCCAGATAATAATGTTGGCTGATATTTATATAGTATTTTAAGGTTTGCAAAGCACTTTATCTACAATAAAGTTCATTTCATCCTTATGACAACTCAGAGATATATTATTATTAATATTATTGTAACTCCTATTTTACAGATATGGGAACTGAGGCTGAGACAATAAGCAATTTGATTAGGGTCATACAGTTAGTGTCTGAAGCAGAATTCAAACCCAGGTCTTCTTGACTATTTCCACTAAAACATGCTGCCTTTCATTCACTCATTCATATCTCTTATGTCAACTCTTGCTCTTAACACATGGTTTAACTGCTGAAACCTATGCATACCCGTAAGCTCTCTCTGTCCACTGACTTTGGATTACCAGTTTTCATTCTTTATATATTACAGTGGTCCATTTTTTGTAGCTGTATAGCATTCCTGCAAGCCTAGTGGGGTTATAATGACCAGTTTTATTTCAGATAACAGTTTAGAATTGTTGGAGATGCTATTCAGTTTTCCAGACGTAATCCAGCTGGTTTTCTTTCCTCTCAATCAATTCTGAACCCTGTTCACTGTCCATTTATCTGTCCAAATAGATGTACTGATGGTCTAATTCAATAAATGGGTTATCCAATGCCATATTTTAGTCTGAACAGAAGGAATTCTCCATGTACTTTTCCCCGCTGTGTGTATGGTTAAACTGAACTTTTGAGTGGCTGGGAAATATGATCAAGCTGGCTTTGTAGTGTGCTGAGGTTCAATGCAATCAAGACAATAGCATCTACTAACAAGAGAATCCTCTGGAGGACTTGACTGTCCGCAGAACAAAGGATCCCTTTTCCATTTAGAACTTTCCCTGGACAGCCCCCATCACAGAGCAGACGCTCATCAAAATCTATCCAATCAAACTCTTTATTCATCCATCTTTTTCTCATTTAAAATGTCAACTAGGATGTGCCGTTCCTAACCAAAATGATTATTGAGATTAATTTTTATCATATTAAGTGTCAAGTTTCTACTCATTAGTACGGTAGCATACCAATGAATAATATAATAATAAATAAATAAGGTTGCTTATAAGAGAGTAGCTTCAGAATAACAAATATTACAACTTTAATTTTTTTATGGTTTACATACACGTAAATAAATCAATTTTAAAATGAAATAGCTGACCAAGGTCCTTTGTTCCTAATCTCACAGACTCCCCCAATTTTTGTCCTGGGCTCCATTGAAGCAACCTGGTATTGTGGAAGGTACATGTGACTAAGATTTAGGAGACCTGATGTTTAGTCCCAGTTTGGCCAGTAACAAGCTCTGGGGTGCTGTGCCAAAGGCAGCATTGCCTAATGATCCGAGTGCTAGACTCTTAGCAAGGAAGACCTGGGTTTCAGTTCCATCTCAGACACTTAGCATCTGTGTGATCATGGACAAGTTACTGAACCTCTCTGAGTTTCATCTTCCTCATTTACAAAATGAAATGATAACATAAATGAAGTAAACTGTGCATAATGCACTTTATAAGCTTTAAATCTCTACATAAATGTCCCTTATTATTATTGAACCTTTCTGAAACTTAGTTTCTTACAACATGGAGATTAGGCTAGATAATTGCTGTGGTACTTCTCAGCTCTAACATTTTAAGATTCTAGGATCCAGGTAGATCTTGACTATGTCCCCAACATACTGTTTCTTTATATCTCTTTCAAATAAGTAGATTTAAAGTTTTCATGTGAGCTGATAAGGTTTAATTGTTAATGGCCTTCCTGGAGTTTTCTTTCTTACAGTCATGCCTTTATGATTCCATAATAGTTTAGGAATGTTAATATACTCTCATTTATGTTCCTGAGTGTGAAATTCTCTAATTTTTTCTGGCAGTTTTATTTCTATCATTCAAATAGAAAAGACTTTGACATTTGACCTGAGTACAAGCCAACAACGAGATTGTCTAACAAGGTAGGCAAATACATAATGAAATTTTAGACTGGATAAACTCTATAAGCTTCTTCCAGCTCTAAAATTCTATGAAATAAATTCTATAAAGTAATTTAAAATATTAAAGAGGTAAGTAGAATAGTTCAGATAAATACTGTTCATCGGACAAATATTGTCCAGTGCAATAGGACATGCTCTATTATGTTCTATTGAGGCATGTTTTCCTTCCCAAATGTTCCTTGGTTCTATGGCCATTGAAAATTTGTAGCATGCTCATCTTGTTCCCTGGTTTGACGTGATGGCTAGGTGAGGATTTTAGAATTATACTATATAACAATTCTTTATGTAATTAGAGGAAACCAAACTTCCTTTGTTTTTGACCTCTGCTTTCTTCTGTCTCTCCATGATCAGTTCTTTCACATTTTTTCAAAGCTCCTAATATCTTCATTGGATATTTGGATATATATGAGTCATGAATAGAAGGAATGAGGTTGTCATTCAATGCTTGAAGTCGTTTTAGGACTTGGCCCTCCCTCTCCTCAGTCAGCCATCTCCATGAGTAGAAGCAAGGAGAGGCTCTCAACCAGGACGGTAGTTGTCTCACTCCTTTCTGGGAGGAGAACCCAGTAAAGTTATGATTTAATGCAAAAGAAGCACAGAAATTCTTAGGAAACAGGGAGTAGTCACATGTAGCCTGCAATTGTTTGACCAGTCAGTTATACAGGAGCCACCAAGAAGGATGGACCTTCTCCCTCCAAGATACCCTGAGAGATAGACATAAAAGTCTTCTCCCTTCCACTCCTTAGTGTTTTAGAGCCCATTTCTCCTTTCTGCTGTTTGTAAGACAAGTCTTCAGCATGATTCAATCATTGTTTCTGTCTTGACAGTTTGGTAGAGAGTTTGTTTCAATCTGTTCCCTTCCTGGGATAAATCTCTTAACTTGTCTTTAAAAGACAGAATTTCTACTTTGGTTTCACATGACTGTCCTCAGACACTTACTAGTTATGTGACCCTGGGCAAGTCACTTAACCCTATTTGCCTCAGTTTTCTCGTATGTAAAATGAGCTGGAGGTAGAAATGGCAAACCACTCTAGTATCTTTGCCAAGAAAATCCCAGATTACTCAACCTACAAATGCCAAAGACAGCTTCAAAGGTCACTAAGAAAGTTTTTTCACCTGGGTGAGAAGAGAACATGGTCTGGCCCCAGCCACAGGGCAGCATAAACATATGAATATAACTAAAATATGCAAAGCTTCTAAATAATGAATAGTCGCATTCAAATGCATACACAAAATCATCCAATTTTAGACCTAGAAAAGACCTTACAGACCATTTGTTTCAACCTTGCCAGTTTACACAAGAGGAAATTGATCCACAGAGAGTGAAATGATACAATCAGAGAGTTTTAAAGTTGGAAGAAATGACGGTGACCATCTGATAGTCCAACCCATACCTAAACCTGGTAAGGGATCATCCAACCTCTTACTGAAGACCCCTAGTCGGGAGGGACTCACTACATCCTGAGGAGGTCAAGCCCACTTTTGAATAGTTATGAATGTTTGGAAGTTTGTCCTTATATCAAGACTAAATTTGCATCTTTGTAACTTCTACTCTAGATGGCAAAATGAACAGAGTGCCATGCCTGGGGTTGTTAGGAAGACTCATCTTTCTGAGTTAAAATCTGTCCTCAGACACTTACTAGTTATGTGACCCTGGGCAAGTCACTTAACCCTATTTGCCTCAGTTTTCTCGTATGTAAAATGAGCTGGAGGTAGAAATGGCAAACCACTCTAGTATCTTTGCCAAGAAAACCCCAAATGGGGTCACAGAGAGTCAGACATGACTGACAATGACTGAACAACAACCATAACAAAAACTTCTATGCACTGTCCTCTGATATACACAAAGTCACATACAGACAAATCTGAGACTCTAATTTAGGTTTCCTGATGCTCAATCTAATGCTTTTTCCATTATATCACATTGCCTTATTTTATATGTGCATATGATGTATATCTCATGTATGATTTTTCTACCTTAGGGAGCTCCTCACTTAGAGCTCCTTCATTTTAGATCTAAACTTGTTCTGCACCTTAAAGGGTTTTGTTTTGTTTTTGCAAATAGTATTTTATTTCTCCTAATTACATGTAAAGATAGTTTCCAGCATTCATTTTTATAAGATTTTGAGTTCCAAGTTTTTCTTCCTCCCTCTTTTCTTTACCCCCTCCCAAGATGGCAAACAATCTGATATAGGTTATACATGTACACTCATATTGAACATATTTCCACATTAGTCATGTTGTGAAAGAAGAAACAGTCAGGGTGGAGCCAAGATGGTGGAGTAAAAGGATGGACCTGCTCTAGCTCTACCCCTATAGCCCATAAAAGACCTGTAAAAGTGACTCAACAAATTCTAGAGCAGCAGAAGCCACAAAACAACAGATGGAAAGAGATTTCCAGCCCAAGACAGCCTGGAAGCTTGACAGGAAGGTCTATTGCATTGGGCTCAGAGCAGAGCACAGCCCAGCCTTGGCCACCCAGCGAAGACAGGATTAGAGCAGGCTTCAGGGCATGGAATCATGGGTAGTAGCTGCAGCTCCCAGATTACTCAACCTACAAATGCCAAAGACAGCTTCAAAGGTCACTAAGAAAGTTTTTTCACCTGGGTGAGAAGAGAACATGGTCTGGCCCCAGCCACAGGGCAGCAGCAGTCACTGCGACAGCAGCATCCACTTTTGGAACCCTCAGCCTAAAGACCCTGGGAGAATCAAGCAGTGATCTGGGTCTCAGTCCTGAGAGGTGGTCCTGGGGTGAGGAGGAGTGCTGGCATAGTGGAGCTGGTAGAGGCTCTGGAGAAGGAATCCTACTCACAGATCCTGGGCAGAAAGGAATACTTATGGTTGCTCATAGACCAGAGCACAGGTCAAGAGAGGAGGAAACTCCTTTCCTTTGATTGTGACACCATGAAGAAACTGGGAATTTACAGGACCCTAGAGTATACCCTCAACTTGACAAAGGACTCAAAAGTCAAGTAACTGACTGGGAAAATGTCCCAAAAAGGGGAAAAAATAAGACTATAGAAGGTTATTTTCCTGGTGGAAAGGTATTTTCTTCCATCCTTTTGGATGAGAAAGAACAAAGCATACCATCAGAGGAAGATATCAAAATCAAGGCTTCTACATTGAAAACCTCCAAAAGAAATATACAATGGTCTCAGGCCATGGAAGAGCTCAAAAAGGATTTTGAAAATCAAGTAAGAGAGGTGGAGGAAAAATTGGGAAGAGAAATGAGAGAGATGCAAGAAAATCATGGAAAACAAGTCAACAGCTTGCTAAAGGAGACTAAAAAAAAATGCTGAAGAAAATAACACCTTTAAAAATAGTCTAACTCAAATGGCAAAAGAGGTCCAAAAAGTCAACGAGGAGAAGAAGGCTTTAAAAAGCAGAATTAGCCAAATGAAAAAGGAGGTTCAAAAACTCACTGAGAAAAATAGTTCTTTAAAAATTAGAATGGAGCAGATGGAAGCTAATGACTTTATGAGAAACTAAGTAATTACAAAACAAAACCAAAAGAATGAAAAAAATAGAAGACAATGTGAAATATCTCATTGGAAAAACAACTTACCTGGAAAATTGATCCAGGAGAGACAATTTAAAAATTATGGGACTACCTGAAAGCCATGATCAAAAAAAGAGCCTAGACATCATCCTTCATGAAATTATCAAGGAAAACTGCCCTGATATTCTAGAACCAGAGGGTAAAATAAGTATTCAAGGAATCCACCAATCATTGCCCAAAAGAAATCCAAAAAGAGAAAGTCCTAGGATTTTTGTAGCCAAATTAGAGTTCCAGGTAAAGGAGAAAATATTGCAAGTAGCCAGAAAGAAACAGTTCTAATATTGTGGAAATACAATCAGGATAACACAAAATCTAGTACCTTCTACATTAAGGGACTGAAGAGTTTGGAATATGATATTCCAGAGATCAAAGGAATTAGAATTAAAACTAAATAAAATTAAGAGGTGAGGGAGAAATATATTGGGAGGAGAAAGGGAGAAATGAAATGGGGAAAATTATTTCTCATAAAAGAGGCAAGAAAAAGCTTTTTCAATAGGGGAGGAAAGGGGGGAGGCGAGGCGGGGGAATGAAGCTTACTTTCATCACATTTGGCTTAAGGAGGGAATAACATGCACATTTAATTTGGTATGAAAATCTATCTTACACTACAGGAAAATAGGGGAGAAGGGGATAAATGAGGTGTGTGGTGGGGATGATAGAAGGGAGGGAAAATGGGAGAAGGGAGTAATTAGAGGTAAACACTTTAGGGGAGGGATAAGTTCAAAAGAGAGAACAGAATAAATGAGGAGCAGAATTGGATGGAGGGGAATATAGTTAGTCTTTCACAATATGACTATTATGGAAGTCTTTTGCATAACTACACATATATACCCTATATTGAATTGCTTGCCTTCTCAGTGGGGATGGGTGGGAAGGGAGGAAGGGAGAGAAGTTGGAACTCAAAGTTTTAGGAACAAATGTTGAGAACTGTTTTTGCTTGCCACTGAGAAATAAGAAATACAGGTAATGGGATATAGAAATTTATCTTGCCCTACAAGAAAATAGAGAAGATGGGGATAAGGGACGGGAGGGGTGTGATAGGAGGTTGGGCAGATTGTGGGAAGGGGTATTCAGAATTCATGGTGTCTTGGGGTAGGGGGAGGAGAGAGATGGGGAGAAAATTTGGAACTCAAAATCTCATGGAAATGAATGTTGAAAACTAAAAATAAATAAATTTTAAAAAAGAAAGAAAAAAGAAACAGAACAAAAGGGGAAAACCATGAAAAAAAATAAAAAATAGCATGCTTCAGTCTGCATTCAGACTCCATAATTCTTTCTCTGGATGTCGATAGCATTTTCAATCATGAGTCTTTTGGAATTGTCTTGGATCATTGTATTGCTGAGAAGAGCTAAGTCATTGAACAATAATGCTTTTACTGTGTATGCATCTCACTTCACTCAGCTTCAGTTCATGTAAGTCTTTCCAGGTTTTTCTGAAATCCACCTCCTCATTATTTCTTATAGCACAATAGTATTCCATTACATTAATATATCACAACTTGTTCAGTTGGGCATCTCCTTATTTTCCAATTCTTTGCCACCTCAAACAACTGCTAGAAATATTTTTGTATATGTGGGTCCTTCTCTCTTTTTAATGATCTCTTTGGGATACCTAGTAGCTGCACAAGAGAAATGCCTCGGGTATTTTAAATGATGAAAAGATTTGTCCAAGACCACGCAGCCAGTGTTTGTCATTGGCTAGACTTGAACCAGTCTTGCTGAATTGTTTATTCACTGGATCATTGGAAGATATCTTAATGGTTATCTAGTCCAACCTCTTCCTTTTAGAGATGAGGAAAACTGAGGCAAACAGAGATCTAGTGATTTGCCCAGACTCACACAGCTACTAAGTGTCAGAAACCAGACCTGAACTCAGGTTTTCAAATCCAGCACTCTATCCACTAATCCATGCTGCCTTTCTCTGCATTAATATATGCACACACAAACTTATACCATTTCAAGCACATATTGAGGCCCTTATGTACCCCATCTTTATTTTTATTTTATTTTATTTATATCTATTTTTTTTGGAGATGGAGAAATTACATCTTCATTTCAATATAACTGGTTTCCTTGACAATCCTCTGTATTTTATTTTATGCATTTTAAAACATTATTCTGAGAAGGGATCTATGACACAAAAAAAGCTTCTAGAGGCTCTAGAAACCAGAGTAGATGATCAGAAAAAAATCTAGTCAGTGACTGACTAGATTATAATGTATTTGGAAGTAAAATAGGCTTCCAATGTAATTGTATCATGGATTAACCTGCTTTTTCTTTCTGATAAGAATACATAACAATAAAGTCAAGGATAGCCTCTTTTTAAGTTTTTTTTTCCCTTCCCTTACCCTTTTTTTTCCTCCAGAGAAATATTTTTGAAAAGGCCAGTAAACATCTAAGAGTTTGCTGCAGGTAAGACTATCATTTTTGGTGATTGATCAAATCAGAGAAAAAAATATTACAAGTTTAGATTGACTGGTAGGATGAAGGGGGCATGTCTCTGCAGTATGGTGGGATGCTGTATGCCCCCTCTTTAAATGAGTGGATAACATCTGTACAAAAAAGTAGAGAAAAGTTTTAGGACTGATTCAAGGGTTACAAACAGTAAAGTCAAATTTTTTAAAGTTTTATTGTATTTAAAATAATAAAAATAAATTTTATTGATTTTTTTAATGTAGTGAAAATTTAAAATCAATATTAATATTTCTACATTATGTAAACTCAATATATTTTCTATAATCTATTGAATTGTTTTTAAACCTAGTTCTTTTGAATTCAATAAAAACATTTTTTAGTTCTTTAGGAAAGCAGTGCTACATAATAGAAGGGACAGTCTAATGAACATCAGATGAGACCTGAGCTTGAGGTCTGGAGACTACATTTAACAACTCTGGATAGGGAAATAAAGTTAGAGATAATCTGATTCTCTATGTTCAGAGCATTTCTTTCCATTGGCTGTTTCACTATAAAGTTTAGGATTAAGTCTGACAATGTGTTTTCTAGGAATGTTATCATGACACAATTTTGACACATAGGTACTTGTTGACTTGACAATTCCTCAGCAAAAACTGTAAATGTCCTAGTATGACATTTCAGCTCTCCAAGTTTCAGTTTCTTCACCTGAAAAATGGAAATAATCATAGTTGAACTCCCTCTTCCATCCTGGCATTGTGAACAAGATATTTTACAAACGTTAAGGTGTTATAGAAATGAGCACTAGCGTTATTTTAAAATGTTTTTAGAAGTCTACATTCTTCTCTCTTTGCTTGGGAAGATCCTCTCTATACCAATTTAGATAGAGGTGAGCCAGTATTTTTGCAAAAAAGTAGATTTTTGCATATAGACCAAAAATCATTTGGTGTACTTAAAGATTATGTTTCTTTAGAAGGGTTAAAATTTCAATCTTATTAAAATGAATGGAGCATCCAAAATTTTTGTTTCAAAGTTCATTTTCACATTCATAGAGATCAGGTTTTTAGACTTAAACTTACATTTTCTAGTAAATGAAAGGATATGCCCTGAATGCAGAGAACCATGCATATTTGACTTTATCTCCATTCCTTTTGTCTTTAGAGCACTGGCATCTTTTTTTGTCATTTGTTTTATGACTAGTTTGTGAATTTATGTACTAGAAGGGGTGGTTAAGATATTTGTAGTGGGAAAGGGCGTCAGGAAAGTTTAATGGTGATTGTTGCCTGATAAAAGCAAACTGTTTTGTAAAGCTCATCTTTTTTTGCCATAGAATCACAGAGCTAGAAGGTATGTGGCAGGGAGAACAGGGTAGGGTTCCTTAGCCCAGGGATCCTTTAACGTGGGTTCTGTAGATCCCCAAGAGGTCAGTGAAGAGATTGGAAAGGGTCTGTGAACTTGTTTATATATTTGGATAACTATATTTCCATATTATTGGTTTTCCTCTGTAATCATATACATTTTCTTTTCTTAATTTAAAAACCTTAATCTGAGAAAAGTACATAAACTTCACCAGTCTGCCAAAGAGGCCCCTGGCACAATTAAGGTCAAAACCCCCTGTTCTAGTCTAGATCTACCTTCACCTGAAGCCTGATCTGTTCTACAGTATCCTAGACATGTGTCTCTGAAAATCCACCTTAAGACTTTTAGTGATGAGAAATTTACTTTTCTACTTCTTTCTTTTAGTACAAGGAGCGAAGCATCAGATTCTCTTTTTATGGAGAATAACTGTCATATGGACAAGAAACACAGAAGGCATTTTCTGTGAGCTTTTTAGTTGTGGGGAATTCTTTATAACCTAATCAACAAAGTGATGTGCTGAGACATGGGAAACTTCTTATTATTCAGAATTCTTTATTATAATTAGAATTCTATAATGAGATTTTGCCTGGGTTCCCACAACCCCGGCAGAGCATTTTCTGTTTTCTCTTCTGTCAGCATGTAGCCTGAAGCAAAAGTGACACTTCAAAAGGCAGCTTCTGCTTTTGCCGGGGCCACCTTCCCCAGGGGTGACAGATAAAACATTTTCATTCAGGCAGCAGTTAGAGAGAAAAAAGAGCAGAAAGTTCTGCTTCTCTGCTTCTTCTGCCAGTAGCAGTGACAACTAGCTTCCTTAGGAGGGAGAGTCTGGAAAAGAATAGGATCCCAACCGAGGTGTGCTGTGTGTCCCCAGCATAGATGGCCTTTTGTGTTTGCTTTATTTTCCCAACAGATTGTAACTTGCTGGATAGAAAGGAACTATGTTCTGTATTTCTTTGTATTCCTTCCAATGACTTGCTTAATTCTAGGCACAGAATAGTTGCTTCATAAATATTTGCTGATTAGATATCCTCTTATATGTGTAGATGTACCTACTTTCCTCAATAGAAATGTAGCTGGAATGATGGCAGCATGAAGTAGTGATTAGACATACCCTAGAAGATTATTAGTCTCCTCTCCTGGATCATGATCCATTTCATGCTCCTAAATATTCTGTGCCCTAAAGCTCTGTCCTGAACCCTATTCTCGTCTTATACTTTCTCATTTGGTGACTTCATCAGCCCTTGTGAATTTAATTAGTTAGATAGCATATACTAGCATATAGTAGACACAATAAACTCTTGTTGATTAATTTATTGATTGTCTGACATTCACCATAGATTTTGGGAGAAAAAATTTCAAAGACTTAAGGGAAAGGCTAGGTAGCATTCCATGAAATAACATTCTTTAAAAAAGAATAGTAAACTCTCAAGACAAAAAAGTTCTTTGTTGTTTAGTCATACCTGACCCTTCATGACCCCATTTGGAGTTTTCTTGGCAAAGATAATGGAGTGGTTTGCCATTTTTCTTTCTCCAGCTCATTATACAGTTAAGAAAATAGGGTTAAGTGATTTGCCCAGGGTCATATAGGTAGTAAGTGTCTGAGGCCAGATTTTAACTCAGGAAGATGAGTTTTTCTGACTCCAGGCCCAGCATTCTAGTTACTGTGCCAACTAGCTTTCTAAAGACAGAAAAATTCTATTGAGGAGAAAAAGAGGAGTTGACTAAAGAATCCAAAAGATGTTGTATCAGTAGGGCTTATTCTAGCTCCAGGAAGTTGCCTGCTGGTTCATTGTGTTGAAGTAAGACACCCCAATATATGGGAAACTGAACAAAAAACCCTGAATGAACATGCATCTATTAATGGTACCTATGTAATGTTTACAGTCTGGAGAATGGCTCAGGATAATTAACAGTTAAATCAGAAATTCAGGTCATGAACAAATTTAATGACATGTTTTGTTGTTTTGTATGAGACCTATCATGAGGGCAGACCATGAGAGCTCATGGTCTCTAGGAATGCCTCTGGCATCTTGCCTGTGCCATGAAGCACAAGCTCCTATTTGTATGAGAACGGACCCAAATAAGTCAGACTCTCTTTCTGCTTTCTTTTCTCCTTTTTTACCCAAATAACCTATTACAATACTCCACAATCCCAAAGTGTAAACCTGGCAATAAAGGTAAGAGAAAATGCCTTGCCTACCTACTAATTCCTGTCCCCAAGCCCTTGGGAAGTGAGGAAGACTGATCATCATCTATCAAAAATGAAACCTTTCCTGTACAAAAGAGGAAAGTGAGGAAACAATTTTTCAACACTAACATGTCTGTTAGTCTACAGATTTGGAGACCTGAAACATCTATTCTCAGATCTCTTCAGGAGTTAGTCGTCTGTTAAAACTATCTTTCAATAAATTTTATTTAGATGTGTACGGTCTGTGTCTAGGTTCTCTGTCTTTTCCTCTCTTAGAGCAATTTACTAAAAAATCATTCATTTGGGGCTGCATTTGTTGTCAAATGTTGGAATTACTATGGGTAGGAGAACTTGTTCAATTCCCTTCAGTTAGGGAAAAAAGCCTGTGGACCTTGAGAAGTAGCATTAACTTAGCTTTACAGGGAGCTTCCCAACAATTTAGATATGTAAAAGACGTGCAAGGTGAATAGGTGGGAAGTGACTGTATTACAAAAAAAAGGTATTGATAAAATGCATTTTGAAAAGGATATCGATAACTGTTGGTCGAAATATGACTTTGTCTAGACATTCTGCATAATAATTTGCACTGATGATAGAAAAGTTACTCAACTGTTTATATCCTGGAGCCCAGTGTACTAGGCATATCCTTCAAGAAGGTGAAAGACAGACAAAAAGACCTTTTATATATTGAAATATCCACAGAATATCCACTTTTTCAAGTGAATAATTTAGAAACAGAATGATTGAGGAATAGCTGAAAACTGTGGTATATAATATATAGATTATAATATAGACTAGAATATTATATAATCAGAAATGAGGAATGTTAGGAATGCTGAGAATCATGGGAAAACTTGTGAGAGGAAACTTTCCCTGAGAATCAGGGAAAAACACTGCAAAGTGTACAGTAATTTGAACCAGAAGAATCTCTCTCTCTCTCTCTCTGTGTCTCTCTCTTTCTGTCTCTCTCTCTGTCTCTGTCTGTCTCTCTCTCTGTCTTCTCTCTCCCTCTCTCTGTCTCTGTCTCTCTCTCTGTCTTCTCTCTCCCTCTCTCTGTCTCTGTCTCTCTGTCTCTCTCTCTGTCTTCTCTCTCCCTCTCTCTGTCTCTCTGTCTCTGTCTCTGTCTCTGTCTCTCTCTCTCTCTGTGTCTCTCTCTGTGTCTCTGTCTCTGTCTCTCTCCTATAATAATGGAAATGGAAAGAATACTAAATGGAAGCCAAACTCTGAGTAGATACAATGACCAATCTTGACCCTGGAGAACAGGTAACACATATAGAGCTGGGAATCATCTGCATAACCCATGGGAGAGGAAAAGATCCCAAGAGAGTATAGAGGGAAAAGAGAAGAGGCCCCAGGACAGAGCCTTGGAGGACACCCATAGTTATTTGACATGGATGAAGAACCAGCAAAAGAATCTGAGGAGTGGTTAGATAAGGAGGAGAACTAAGAGAAATGAATCAAGAAAACCTAGAGAGCAGAAATATCCAGGAGGAAAAAGTGCTCCATAGTGTCAAAGGCTGGAGAGAAGTTAAGAAGAAAGAGGTCTGAGAAAAAGTCATAGATTTGGTCATTAAGAAATCATTGGTAACTTTGGCAAGAGTAGCTTCAGCTGAATGATGAAGTAAAAAACCATATTTCTGGAAGTTCAGAAGAGAAGGAAAGCTCCTCTCCTTAGCTATAATTTTTTTCTGGTACTATACCTATCCACTATACTTATTCTATTTTTTCTAGTTATGTTCCTATATATAATTTTTTCCTGTTCCTTTTAGGCCTTTAAAATAATTTGATACAAATCAGAATCTTACCCACTTTTAAATCATTTCTTTAGTTTCTTTTCTCATGAACCAATTTTCCTAGTTTCTTTTCTTTTTTCATCTGAGTTCCCACTGACTTGACTGCACTTTTTGGCACTGTACTTCACCGCATGAAAAGGAATATTCTAGGAATGCTTTTGCCACTGTAGCTTCAGGAGGCACTGTTATTTCCTTGCTCCCTATGCAATGTTTCTGTGTGTGTGTATATAGCTCAGAATAGCTTTGAAATGTAGTCCAATTTGCTTTATGATTTTATCTTCTTGGAATTGCACCTTTCAGTTTCCTTTTTTTTCTTTTTGCTTATTTCTATATAGAGAAGTCAGATTTTTACAGGCAAAACTTGGAAAGATACATATTATGCTATGATAGTAGTTTATCAGCATCCTAGGAAATTAACTTTTTGGACATGGTGAGAAATGGCCTTTAAAAAAAAGCTAAACGTGGCATATCCTATTGAAAAGTCAAAGGATGTGGTGGCTGGGATATTTAGGAAAATGACAGTTATTCAAAAACTTAATCACACATATACTCCCTTTAGCCTTGACAAATACATAGTCAAAATAAGGAAATAAATAAATATTTCATCATTACATCTACCCCAACAGAATATTTTTTATGTAATATCTTTGTCAAATATTTTACTACTGTGCCTAATCATTCCCCAATTTACCAACCATACTAGGAAAATAATAGCAAATGTGTTATTGTTGTTGTCCAGTCATGTCTAACACTTTGTGACCCATTGGGATTTTCTTGGCAACAATACTGGAGTGGTTTGCCATTTCCTTCTCCAGTTCATTTTACAGATGAGGAAACTGAGGCAAGCAGGATTAAATGACTGGGTCATGGTCACATAGTGAGTAAGTGATTGAACCCAGACTTGAACTCTGGAAAATGAGTCTTCCTGACTCCAGGCTGAGCACTCTATCCACTGTGACACCTAATTGCCCAGGTAGCAAATGTTGTCTACCTGATAGTAATTTAATACTCTCTGATCATTCACCGTCCCATGATTTAGATGAATGATTCACTTTGCCATTCTTTAAGGTGTGGCCATAAAACAGTGAGTCTGAGTTATAAGCAAACATGATAGATCAAATCTATTCAAAGAAGGGCTGTCCTCCGTCACCTCGATAAGCTTTATACTCAATTCCAATATTATATCACTTCTCAAAGCATTTCTGGAATTCCTCTTTTGCAGTTGCTTTCGGAATCAGTTTGTGAGCCTTATAAGAAAATGTTTTTCTCTCTCTAAAACAATGTTGCTCTGCTCTTCTACCTACTTTTGCATCACACTTGGTTCTAAATGATTTGGGGCTATTTTCAAAAAGTAAGCCAATCTTTGAGGATATTCAAAAAAGCTTCCTTGAAGAAAATTCCAAAATTATTTTGAGCAGTGGTACCCTCATGAATAATTTGAAGAGTTTTCCATGATGACTACTTTTACCCACTATGTTTTTCTACATTACTATTTTTGGTTAACCACAATTTGTATTCTTCAGAAATCATGGTATTCCATGAATCCCAATAATGTAGTATCACCTAAATGTGTGTGTATATGTGTGTGTGTGTGTGTGTGTGTATTAAAACATAAGTTTTTATACCAGGGAACACCCTAGCCTTGTTGAAAATGTACAATTTCATAAATTCAGTCTATCCTTTCTCCTATTCAATTTGGCGCACAGTTCGTTGTCCATTCTTGTTGCTATCTACATATACACACATTCAGCTGGCTATTGATCATTGGGGCAATATTCATACTTTATCCACCTGGTTTTTTTTTTTTTAACCATATGGATTGCTGCAATAATCTCTTCTGCAAAGTGGCCATGATGTCATTAAGGAAGCTGTCTAGTATTCTGGGGCTTTGTGCCATTGGCCAAAGGTCATCCATAAAAAGAAGTACTAAGTACAGGGAATTCTTTCATTTGAATTTTACGCAGGAATTCACCTTGGAAGTGACAAATACCTTTGTCAAAATATATTTCTGTGTTTCATGTCTCTTGTGACATTAATGTGGGGTCTTAAGTATTATAAACATTATTATAGAATATCATAATAAATCCGTGGGGCCAGGAAGAAATCATGTCTTTAATTTATAAGGCTTGCATATGGTAGATACAAAATCTGCTGAATGGATGAACTCATGCATATAGAGCAATCAAATATGTGTATGGTAATGGTAAAGGATTATTAAGGAAAGCATTCATTTTAAAGTTGTTTTATTTCTTTAAATCTTACTTTTTAAATAACTGATTTTCTCTCCAAGGATGTCTTCATTTATTCAACATGTATTTATAAAGCATCTGCTTCATTCTTCAAAGTTTTTGCTTAACATTTCTATTTCTGTTAGTCAGTTGTTCAGTTGTTTTTCAGTCGTGTCTGACTCTCAGGTGACCTCATTTGGGGTTTACTTGACAGAGAACCTGGAGTGGTTTGCCATTTTCTTCCCCAGCTCATTTTATAGAGGAGGAGACTGAAGAAAATGGAATTAAGTGACTTGCCCAGGATCACACCACTAGTAAGTATCCAGATTGGGCGCTCTATGCACTGAGCCACCAACTATCTTTTGGTTAAGCAGACCAACTACAAAAAAGAAATTGCCTTTTATATATAGATGTGTTGTGAGTGCTTGAGGATCTGAATTTAAGAAGCCTGATGACAATAAGCAGTGGACTTGCAGAGAGCCAGAGAGTACTTTAAAAAAAGTTGGGGAAACAGAAAAAGGGGGGAAAAGGTTCTTAGCATCTAATGATGGAACTACTTTAGTCTGTAATATAGGTAGGGATAGTAGTATAATCAGCCACTAAGAGACAGCAGAGAGTCAGTCATAGACAGGTGCAGAGCATTTAATGACATATACAGGCATAGCAAAAAAGTACCAAAATTGGAGAAGAAATTCAGGTGTAATTAGAGTGCAGTCATGGAATGATGGAAGAGGCTAAGCCTTATTTACCTTTCTATGTCCTTTCCTCTGTTTTGCACACTGCTCTCTCTACATAATAGGCAGGGCACTGAATAAATATTTGTTGAAGAAAGCAGCCAAATCAACACACCATGAGACATAACAAAGAGGTAGGAGGTAGAGAGAGCTACAGAGGAGCTGGTAACAGAAGCCAAAGAGAAAGAAAGGAAATGTTTCAGTTAGTGAGAGTGGTTCCTTTTGGGACAGTGGTGTAAGTTAGAAACCCCAAGCAAGTATACCAAGAAAACCAAGCAGGAAGGTCCTTTATGCCTTCAAAGACATAAAGTAAGCAAAAGTAAGTAGCTCACCCTGAGACTAGAGGATGGACCTCCAAATGGGAGGACCTTCCAGAGGGCCCTTAGTATCATAGGTCAGAATTAGGGAATTAAAAGAGGAGAGACCACTAGAAGATTGAATAGGGTGAGATGACATTAGTGATTCAACTATGTCATATATAGTTTATTTCCATGGAATTATCTCACACTGTAATGAGGTTTAGTTGTCCACCTGCCCCAATAGTATGTACTGATCTGTAAAGAATAGTGTGAGAGGAAAGAATACTGCAAAAGAAGAGAGAGATCAGAGGTAGCCAGGACCTAGGGACATGGTCTTGGAAGAGGAAATATCCTGCATCATATAAGATGTGGGAAGTAGTGAGACTAAATTATTGGCAAATTTATCAGAATCCATGTATTTAAATAAGTACCATTTTTCTGTCATCTTGGGTTTAGTAAGGGTAAAATAATTAGAATGATTGTATAGCCTTCCAGTGATGGCATTAAAGAAAACTCAAACATTCCCTATGGAATAATGATGGGAAAAGGAGGAAGCAAAGATCTACTAGCAGCAGAGGAGAAAGGTATCGTGACTGGAGTTGTACTTTCTTCAACTGCATAATATATACCAAAATAGTCCTTAGCAGAATCTTGTGTTTATAGTTACAGTAGAACCTTGGTTTATGAATTTAATTCATTCTGAAATTCTGTTCTTCATGCGATTTGTTCGTATTGCTAAGTGAATTTTCTCATAGGAAGTAATGTAAAGTTGGATGATGGGTACCACATCCCCCAAAAATATTCATATAAAAAGAATTATTTTAAGAAGGTTTTTGTCCCTAATGCACCTGAAATATAGTAGCAATGATTGGTACACAACATAAACCAAAAATAAAATAAATTAACCTGCACTTTATCTTTGAGAAGAGTCATGGCTGGCTTGTGGGAGATGAGGAGGAGGAGGAGGAAGGGTTATTTCTTGGAAGGAGAATCTCCTATGAGAACATCAGAGATCTCAAAGTCGGGAGTGTTCTCTCTTATGCTACTTTCACTAAGACTAACACTGCTGCCTTCACTTATTTTTCGTTTTTTAGAATCACTGTCATGTTTTGACTCACTGATTTTTTTCTTTATGTTCAATTCTGATTAGGAATCTATCTAATGACACTTGATTTTGACATTTTTTTCGGAATGTCATGGAAATGTGACATTAGATTGTAGTTAATGACTCTCATTGATAACAACTTTATTTGGGTGATGTTTTTCA
>CM053773.1:32820115-32847996 GCA_028658325.1 Potorous gilbertii
GGTGGGGGAAGGGGAGAAATGGGGAGAAATTTTGGAACCCAAAACTTTGTGGAAATGAATGTTGAAAAGTTAAATAAATAAATTTTAAAATGTATATTCTACCAACTGCAGGGCAAATGTATCCCAAGAAACTTCCTTTTCTCTCCTTGGACACCTCCTTTTCTCTTCTCTTCCCTCTGCTTTGAAAACTATTACTAATCTGACCTAAAATGCCACAGAATGCAACCTGTGACTTTTGCAGAAGGGGCTAGGATAACGAGTTCTAGTCGAAGCAATACTAATTATTCAGAGACCCACTGACCAACAGATGTGCTCCCTTAGATTTAGAATACACTTTTTATTTCCTTTACAGCCAGTCTCTAAAGTTATCGGCCTCCAATCTGGAGACCCATTAGTGGTCAAGATTCTCCAGAGGTTCCCTGGGAGGAATGACCCAGTGCTATTAAAGAAGTTGCAATATGTGTACGTAGTTAATAGCTGATGAAAATTTAGATCATTTCAGTACTGAAATAGTTATAGGACGGCCTAACGCATATGTCTTAACACTGACACCTAAGGCATAAACATAAATACCTGGTAAAAAGTAACACATTTTAAAAGGAGCTAAGCAGGTTAACAAGGCAGTGAGGTGGCACAGTTCATAGAACACTGAGCCTGGACTCAGGAAGATTCATCTTCCTCAGTTCCAATCTGCTCTCAACATGTACTAGTTGTGTGACCCTGGGCAAGTCACTTAATCCTCTTTGTTTCAGTTCATCTGTAAAATGAGCTAGAGAATGAAAAGGCAAACCACTCCTCATCTTTACCACGGAAATCCCAAAATGGAATCAAAAAGAGTCCCACATGACTGAAACAACCAAACAACAACAACCCAAGTTAACAAGCTAGGCGACTCCTATGGCAACAGTTGCCACATAGAACGGTTGGTTTCCCTAATATTCACTAGGAAAATCAATTCCATTGAAGATTCCATAAGCCCCCTACTGGTAGGGAAGAGTGCTGGGCACTAATCTGTAACAACAGTGACCAATAATAATAGCCGTCACTAACAGAGCAGCTTCCATGTGCCGTCTCATCTGGGCCACACAGCGATCCTCTCAAGGAGGTGCTATCATTATCCCCATTTTGTGCATGAGGAAACTGAGGCTAAGAAATGTTTGGAGAACTCTTAAGTGCCTGGGGCAGCGTTAGACCAGCACTATTTACCCCTCTCTGCCAGCCACTAAGGATATAAAGCCAAAAGTAACAAGCCCCTACCCTCAAAGTGGACGTACACATAATGGGGGCCAGAAATGGTCAGGAAGGAAAGGCCTCAGGAGAAAGGCGACACCTATACTGTGCATCCAGGGAAGCAAGGAGAAAGGAAGAATCAGAAACAGCATATCCCCTATGTAAACTTCATAGGCCTTTCCATAAATAAGGAAGAGGCAGCCAGGTCCTCCAATCTTCCCACCAAATCTGGCCTTTCATACTCAAATCTTGACCCTTGGCCTAGCCAGGCCCCCTATTGTCTGTTACCTCTCATTGCCCCACCGGCTCCCCACCCCAACCCTCCTTGTCTGATCCCACCCAACTGCCTCCAGCTGTTTCCCATCTTGGATTACTTCACAAATTACCCCACTCTCATCAAGATGACCTCTAGATCTTTCCTAGTCTCTTCAGTATATAAATTCCATCTTGCCTCCATGAAAGCGCTCAGATTCAATCCAGCTCAGGCTCTGTCTAGCTGAGTTTGTATCTGGCCTGCTTGCTAATAAAAGCATTACAAATGCTTAGGCTCCTTAAGATGCAACACAATATGGCAAATCTTTAGTAAACTGTTTTTCTTTGACTTTAAAAAAAAAACAACAGAAATTTAAGATGGGGAACAAGATGTTTTGAAAGTTCCTTGATTTTTTTACCGAACAAGTAGTGGTATATGAAAGTAATGGAATACTATTATGCTATGAGAAACGACGAACAGGAAGACTTCAGAGAAGCCAGGAAAGACTTATGTGAACGGATGCTGAGTGAAAGGAGAACTTTTTACACAACCACCACCACAGTGTGGGAGGAATTTTTCTGGTAGACTTAGTACTTCATTCAAATGCATGGACTTAAAAAATTTCCAATGGACTCGAGGCAAAATGCCTTCCACATCCAGAGAAAAGAACTACGGAACTGGACTGCAGATACAAACAGAACTTTTTTTTTTTTTGGTATAATGTTTTGTTTTATGGTTTCTCCCATTCATTTTAATTCTTCTATGCAATCTGTATTTAATAGGAATGTACAAGTAGAACCTGTGTAAGATTGTACACCATCTCAGGGATGGAGTTGGGATAGAGGGGGGAATGAGGAAGAGGTAATGGGAAAAATCTAAGATATGGAAGTGATTGTCAAACACTGAAAAAATAATTCAATTAAAAAATAAAAACTTAAATTTAAAAAATAGTAATAAAATAAAAAAAACTAATTCTAAAACATTTATACAAAATTCATTTTCTGAAGCCTTAATATAAATTCTCCTTGTTCACATCTATTCATTCTCATTTATTCAGAATACTGTATTAACATGAAATTGTACCCATCAAAAACTATTCATAAAACTTCAAAAACGATTATAAAATTTCAGTAATTCTGACAGAATTATTCACATTGAAGAGGTATATCATAAAAAGTCTTAATGAACAGTCTAAATTATAACTCATTAAAGTTACTAAGAAAAAAACATATAACACAATCAAGGTTCTAAACTACTGTTCAATGTCCACAGTAAACTCCCTGACAACTTCCAATATTTGTTTCTGCGCTCCAACCCCAATAAATACTAAGATTATTTGAAAGGAAGCAGGGAAAAGATATATAGGTAAAGAAATCAGGTATGACTAGTCGTAAAGGAGGATTTTGTTGTGCTTTTTAGTTGTTTCTCAGGATCCATGGCCATGGCAATGTCTACTTTCCAGGTGTTAGATAGTAACTCCCAAAACAGTTCCAAGAATTCTAGATGGTAATTCCCAGAATCAGGGTGATAGGCTGTCCTACTTAGGCTGCACAGTGAGGTATAGGGATGACATAACTGATATTATGCTTGCTTGTGAAGAATGAGGGCTCTGCTAAATTTAACCTGAGGCCACTGTTGGCAAGATGCCTTCTTTATGTATTGCCACATAAAGCAAGTGGGGACTGGTCAGTGAGTGGCGGAAACCATAGGTAATGCAAAGAGGAATGCATGTATCTGTCTCAACTGGCCCCCATTGAGATTTGATGGGATTTAGGGGAACATACAAGCTACACCTGTCTCAAATGACCCCATTGAGACTCTACAAGAAAGGTGACTAGGGAATGCTGTAGGAGCTGATTCTCCCAGCATCCATTTGAGAAGACTAGACAAGACTAAAGCTAATTATTAACCCCTCCAAAGGTGTGTCTGCCTACCTGACCAGATTAAGAGTGAACCTGTTAAAGGCCGGAGTCCCAAAAGTGCCCTCTGTGTGATATCTATGAAACACAAGTCTACATACTCTGCCCCCCTCCCATTCCATTATCTATATCAATAGACTATTATTCTTCAAGGCCCATCTGAAGATGAACCTTCTCCTCAAAGTCCTTCCTATAAATTATACCTCACATTTATTTATCCTCTCTTTCCAATTTTGTGAGCAACACATTTTATATCAAAATTTGAAGATAGAAAATCTAGTCCCTAAGGCCAAAGGCAGTTTTCCAAAGTTTCAACTGTATGGTGGAAAGAGTACTGGACTTGGATGGATCAGAACACATCTGATTTCAAATACCTTTTACTAGCTGTGTAACAACAATCAAGACATTTAAGCCTTTTGAGCCCAATCTGTAAAATGAAGATATATCTTTTCTCCCCATCTAACTGGATTCAAATGGCAGAATAAAAGTACATTTAAAACTGTAAGGGTCACACATAAGGCATTACTATTTTTCAATAATATCTTCATTTAATTTATTCTTTCATCCATTAACAATTATTGGAAACTAACTATATGCATGACATTGTGAAAGATACAATTATAAATGACATAGTACCTATGCTAATGGAGTTTCCAGTTTAATAGGGCTTATTCATTACCCTATTCAAATAACTAAAATATGAGGGAAAAAATGAAGTATAAAGAGGCAATTCAAAAGAAAAAATACTTCTCTTTGAGAGGAATCAGGAAAAAAGGACTTTATAAAATAGAAAGCACTTGAGCAGGGCTTTGAAAGGTAATTAAAAATTATACAAATAGAACCAGGAGTAAAGGACATTCTAGGCCGTGGAAACAGTTAACTTGCCTATCGGCAAGAAGAGCAAAAGCCCTATAGTTAGGGAAAAGCAGGGAATTCAATTTGACTGAAATAGAAAGGGGAGAAGAGGGAGGTAAGGCTGGAAAGGTAAACTGGGACCAAAGAGTAGTGGGTTCTGAATATCAGCCAAAGGAGTTTAGATTGATTTCAGTAAGTTAAAGGAGTGGAGGAAAACTAAGGATTTTAGGAAAAAGCAGTGTTCTAAGCAAGGAAAACCATTTTGTCAGCCTGGGAGAGCTAAGAAGCTGAAGAATAAAATTCTCAAACCCTCAAAATTCAACAAGAAACAAGTGTAATGGCACGGAGAACTTAATGACCTATTTAAATATTTTTAAAGACACAGTACATAGTCCTATGAAAAGGTCAGAAAACTCCAAGCTCTCTAAATTTCGTCCACCAAAAAAAAAAAAAAAACCAGAATATCACTTCAAAGAGAATACAATGCAGCAGAAATAAATCAAAGCTGAGGTAAAGCAGTTGTCCTTCCACAACAACTTGAGACAACCTCAGGAAAGACTGGACCTCGGGGGTAGGGGCAGGCAACAAAACCTAATCAACAATCTAATACCTCTTCTCTCCCAAACTTTTCTTCGGAGCCTCCCAAACACTGGCCAGATCTGGCAATGAATGCATCAATCTCATTGTAATGTGTATATTCCTGCAAAGTACACTACCAAGGTACATGAACTTAGCCGCAGCAGTCAAAACTTTTCCATTTATTATAAACAATGGTTCCACGTACAGATAGTGTGGTGGTGGCTGATGGAGCACCTGTTTTCTTGGTGTTAATTATTAGGTCAGAATTAGCATAGGAGCAGAGAAATTGATCCATACTTTGTTGCATCTCAGCTTCAGAGGCTGCAGTGAGTTCACAATCATACACCAACACTCCCTCCACCTTGGTCTTGGCTTGTAGCCTTTTCAAATCAAAGAACTTACCATCAGTACGGTAGCTGACATTGAAAGCATTTGACAACATGGCTAAAAACATCATGCTAAAAAGCCTGGGAGCAAGCACACAGCCCTGCTTCACTCCATTGGTGACCAGGAAGGCACAAGAACATTGTCAACTATCCAGAACCCGGGCCAATGTACTACCATGAAATTGACATAGAATACTGATGAACTTCTCCAGGCAACCAAATTTTGACATAATTTTCCATAAGCCCTCATAACTAACAGTGGGACAGCTGAGTCGGGAAAGACAGGACCCTCTGCACCCTCAGGGCCCCAGTCCCATCTGTGCTAAACAGACACAGTCCCAGGCTGCAGCTGTGGGCCAGAGAGAGCAAATACATACCGAATGAGTACCGCAGCATCACGGCACAGGCCCTGGTGGCTATGGGCACTTACAGGAGAGCAGAGTCCCTGGTTTCAGCTCCAGAGAAAGGCTGAAGTTACTGAAGTTTGCAGTCCTGAGAGGGACCACAAGGAGGAAGAACATTTCAGGCACAGGTAACTTAGGGGTACCTGAATTTGGGCTCTAGAACAGGGATCAGAAAATAATAGTAAGAAGGATCCCCACAATTCAAGACTAGAGCCTGACTACAATAATAAGAAGCTAAAAATAAAACAAAATTAAAATTAAAATAGGTAAGCAAAGGAAAAAGAATCAATCATAGGCAGCTACTACAGGGATAGAGAAGATCTGGGTTCATTTTCAGAGGAAGACAGTGAAGTTTAACGTCATTCTTACAAAAAAGAAACATTAAACAAATCTAAAAAGAACACTTGGAATAACGTTTGAGTTAAGAGCATCAAAAATCAAGTAAGAGAGGTTGAGGAAAAAATAGGGAAAAGAAGAAAGAGTAATCCAAGAAAATCAAAAAAATTGTGAAAAAGTCAACCAACTGGAAAAAAGAGATCCAAAAACCTAAGGAAGAAAATAACTCCTTGAAAACTAAAATTCACCAAGAGGAAGCTAATGACATTATAAGACACCTACAAATAAACCAAAATCAAAAGAATGAAACATGGATGAGAATATGAAACATCTCATTAGAAAAACCGAACTGGAGAACAGATCAAAGAGAGACAATGTGAGAATTGTTGGACTACTTGAAAGTTATGATAAATATAAGAGTCTTGATACAATATTACAAGAAATTATTAAGAAAAACTGTCCTGAAATTTTAGAACAAAGAAGGCCTGTGGAAATGGGAAAAAAAATCCATCCACCAATCACCACCTTAAAGAGAGATCCAGAAAGAAAACTTACAGGAGGAATGTCATAGCCAAGTTTCAAAGTTCCCAGATTAAGAAGAAAACAAGCAACAAAAAAAAAACAATTTGAATGAAAAGGAGCTACATTAGGATCACACAAAACCTAGCAAATTCTGTATTAAGACTGTAGGTCTTGGGAAAGTTATATTTCAAAGAACAAAACAGCTGGGGTTGCAGCCAAAACTAATTTACTCAGAAAAGTTGAATACAATCCTGAATGGAAAAAAAAAAGACATAACAATGAACTGAAAGACTTTTAGGGATTGGTGACAAAAAGACTAGGAATTAATAGAAAATTTAACTCATAAGATCCAAGAGAAACATAAGGTAAACATTAAAGACCAATTAGAAGGGACTCAATAAGGCCAAATTGTTTACTTCTTATACATCATTACTTGGGTAGTTTGAAAGAAAGACTTTGGCTGAACTGAATATGATGGGTTTATTAGAAAAACTAAAACTAGATAAGAAGAGGTAAAAAGGAGCAAGTACCTCATAAAATTGAGTCATGAAAGGAAGAACTGATACAGAAGAGGCAAATGAGGGTGGAGAGGAGGGGAAGGAGAGAGAGGAGGGGAAAAAAAAATCCAAGTCAACTGGTTAGAAGGAAGGGGAGGGAGAGGCAAAAAGGAAAGGAGGAGGTGAGGTGAAGTGTGTTCATCGTTCATTGCCAGAAAAGACCATGCCATCACAGAAATAATAACATGACTTGCACTTGACTGTGTTTTGAATGAGGGAGGGCTGTGCAGGTCACCAGCCTCACTTTTCCTCCAGAGCCATCTGATTCCAGTGACCAGATATTCATCAGGATGACTGGAGATGACCCAGGATGAGGCAATTGGGGTTAAGTGACTTGCCCAAAGTCACACTGCTAGTGAGTGTCAAGTGTCTGAGGTGAGATTTGAACTCAGGTCCTCCTGACTCCTGCACTGGTGCTCTATCCACTGCACCACCTAGCTGCCCCACTGGTTCAGGAGGTGAGGTGAGGTATTCAGCTAGCTGCATCTACTCACAGGGTCATGTTCATTCTTCGTTACAAACACACACACACATACACACAGATATATGTATATACACATATACATACATGGGCACACAAAAAATACATATATGCATATGTGTGTATTTGTGTTCAATTGTAGCCTCCTCTAGGGCAAAGTGGGGAGAGGAGGGAAAAAATTTAGAAATGCACAGCCAAGAACAAAAGATAATTTAGAAGGAAGCACAGGAAAAGAGTAGCTGTGAAAACAATATATTTATTACATAGTTTGCTTTTTTTTTTTTAAAGGAATCAATCTGAGGTGGAACTTCATGGTTTTATATTGAATCTTCTCTTTATGTTCTGCTGTCTACATGCAAATGGTCTTTTTTCCCATTTTTTTTATTTAAGTTCAAAATTTAAAAAAAAAATAGGCCCTGCAAGACTAAATCCACCTGTTTGGTGATAAATAAGAGTAAAGTAATGTTTTAGATAATGATTACACCTAGATTTTGATGAAATAATTGACAATGTCTCTTAGGCTAAGTAGGCTACAATGGTATAGTTGGGTACATTCAAACTGATTGAATGGTCTGATCCAAAGAGTTGTCATATCAACCTGGAATAAGATCTTCTGTAAAATGTCACAGGGATATATATGTGCTTTGTCCAATGTTGCTTAACTGTCACTGATTTTAAAATGCTGGAGATTTAGATGAAAATATTTACCAAATTTACAGATAACATATATTTAGGAGGGACAGTTATTCTGGATTTCAGGATCCAAAAAGACAATGAAAAACCAGAATACTAGGTTGAATCTATTAAGTAGGAATTTTAAAGAAATAAATATAACATCTTATCTTTTAGTTCAAAAAATCAACTTCACAGGTGAAAGTTTAATAAAGCATACCTAGCTTGTTACAGTCTACCTAAAAGTGATCTGTGGTTTTTAGTGGACCACGTGCTCAACAAGTCAAAAACATGTTTTAGTAACCAACAAAAAAGGTAATTAACTGTATTATCAAGGATTATAAAAGGGAGAGAGGGTGCTGGGCCTGAAGTCAGGAAGCGTCATCCTCATGAGCTGAAATCTGGCCTCAGAGACTTACTAATTGAGTGACCCTTGGCAAGTCACTTAACCTTGTTGGCCTCAGTTTCCTCATCTGTAAAATGATCTAGAGAAGGAAATGGCAAACCACCTCAGGATCTTTACCAAGAAAATCCCAAAGGAGTCACAAAGAATCAGACACAACTAATAAACTAAACAACAACAACCCATTAAAATATAACCTTAAGGGAGCAGCTATATGGCTCAATGGATAGAGCACTGGTCCTGGAGTCAGAAAGATCTAAGTTCAAATCCAAACAGTAACTACATGTGAACAACACACTTAGTCCACCAAAGAAGGAAATGGTGAACTATTAGGGTATATTTACAAAAAAACCCTGTGTTTTTGGATCACGAAAAGTCAGACATAACTAAACAACGGCAATCTTGTTATACTCTATCCTAAACAGATCCCACTTTGAGAATTGCTCTCAGTTCTTCACACCACATTGACACCCTGGAGAATACAGAGAAAAGTGATCAGACAGATAAAAAGCCCAAAGTCCATAGCATATGAAGACTGGTTGAAATTTTAGTCTGGAGGAAAAAAAAGCTTTGTGAAAGGTGGGGCGCCATTTTCAAATGTTTAAAAAGCTGTCATATAGAAGGGGGATTAGATTTATTCTGTGTGGCCCCAGAATAGAGACCTAGGGGCAACAGGTAGGCAGAAGATGCAAACAGGCAAATTTAGGCACCAACAACAATATGCATGGGGGAATTATAGAAGAAAAAGTTTGAATGAAGACCAGTTGAGGGGCTACTGCAATAGCCCTGGAGACAGGTAATAAGAGCCTGAAGTATACTGGAAATAAGAAAAAAGAAATTGTATTGTTTTGAATGTCAGTGACCAGGAATAAGATTGACATAAATAGGGAAAATCAAGAAGAAAAACAAAGTTAAGTAGTAGGATGGTTAATTTAGCTGGGTTTGAGATGTCAGTGGGACATACAGCAAACAGCTATCAATAGGGAGTTTTCATTTGTATGTCTTAATTTCCCCAATTATGTCACAAGTTGCTTGAGAACAGGAATCTATTCTTCTTATATTCCCTATAGCAATTAAAATGGCTTTCATGGAGGACATATGAAGTACAATGAAGGCATATAGGAGGAAAGAATATGTAGATGTATAGGAAGTAGAAAAAGGAAACAACACTATAAAAAGTAACTATGGAAATAGAGCATTATAAAAAGTTTAGCAACCCTACAACATTTTTTCAGGGGCCACCACTATATAAGAAAGCCTACCAGTCTGTGTTTCACAATGAATAACAAGGGCATTGTTTAAAGTATAAACAGATCCAGAGGTATTATAAACAGACTCTGCCCTCTCCAGCCTAAACTGAATCCAGGCTAGAGAAATCAGGATACTTAACCAGACCCCAACATTTCACTGCCTACAAATTACAGTAACACACATAAACACAAAAGGAGTGATTAAAAGAATTACCGTTGTAAGTCAAGCTCCTCCACTCACAAAACAATTAAAATTTCTGGCTAAAAATTTCTAAATTTCATTATTCGCAATGTACACACACATGTGTACATAAATCAAATATATACATTTTAATAAAAGAGGAATCCATTCTATCATAAATATCCATCAATACACACAGTAATACCTTTGATGATAAAAGCAGGTCTCAACGTAAAAAAAAAGAAGACTATATGCTGACGAATGAAGAGCAGTGAAAAACACATCAAATCTTAATATACAAAAAATCCATTTATTTTAAATAGCAAGTTTTTCCACCTATTCACCTCATAAATGTTTTTCCAGGATCCATCACAGTAACATGACCATGAAAAAACGCCTACCAGATTGAATGAGAAGCAGCTGACAACCCATGATTCACTAGAAATCTCTACTTACTGAAGATAGGATTGCCAGTTGACTTTGTTGGCCCGAACTTCTGCAGCCTTGGCAGCAATGATGTTTGTTGGAACAGCATTATCCACAGCACCTCGGATATCCATTTTGGTCATCTAAATCTGTAGTCTTGAACTTTTACAACAGATCTTCAATAATCACTAAGTCAGATGTAAAGAAAAAAATAGATCAAAAATAAAACAAAATTACATTATACTTTCTAAATTTTAATTACTTAGACATAAAACTCCCCCTCTAGGATCTTGATTTAATGTAAAATGGGGGGAGTAGGGAAGGACACTGCCAAATAGATGATTGCAAAGGTCGATTCCAGCTTTAAGATACCAGGTGGCCTACTTGGGATGGTAGCCAAAGAATGATAATTTCATCTAGTACTTTTATTTTTCCAGATAAAAAGATTCTTCAAAATATTCCCATTAATGTAAAGGTACCATCATACTAGAGATCTCTTAAAATAACATGTCAGAAATTGTTTAAGAAAATGCTTCAAATTAATCAAGCAGGATTAACTTTTCTTCTAGATTCTCCTGGGAGAATATAAATGTGCAGAACATCTAAAGTACAAGGAAAGCCATACATATCATTGATTTACTAATTTTATTAATTGGTTAAAAGAATGACATTGCAAAATAAAATTTTAAAACTTTTTTAAAGGGAGATATTTCTGATCTAAAAGACTGACTTATCACTTAAAATTTTTGAGAGAGTGGAAAAGTTACTTCTCCAAGTAGTTATAAATTCTTCTGTTATTTTACAAACATATCAGTTCTGCAAGACTGTGATGCAAAGTCGAAGTATAAACAGTACTGAAAGTCTATCACGATAATGGAGATCTAAAGTCTTAATGTAACAAATGCCTTTTTCTCATGGATACAATTGCTAACCTTTTATGCTGCTAGAAGATACATTTCCCATATCACTAGTTATGTACAGGCCCACATACAAGGCGAAGATCACATGCCATTTTCTACTCTACAAAACCAAAGACCTTCTGCTTTAGGGCTAATCGTATTATCTGAGGGTTCTCTACCTAAGCAGTGGTGACCAGGACAGATCAGCCAGATCAGGCCAGTTTTTCCTATTGTGGCAATCAGAGAAGACAATCCCCTGAGAACAGAAACACCCTTTATCAGAGGAGCCCCCACTAGCCTAAAGCTTAAACCGAACCAGTCCTCCCCTCCGGGGTCCAGGAGGAGAAAGGGGGGGGAGGGAGGAGGAAGAGGAGAACGCGTCGCAGCTTTGGGGAAGGGCCACCTCCCAGACGCCCAGGGCCCTTCCCGTGCCTGCTCCGGGGGAGCCTTCCCCCCAACCCCCTGCGTCCTAACACCCAGCAACAAGGACTCCACGCTTCCAGCCTTAAGGGAAGGTCATCGGGGGCCGAGAGAAGCGGGGGCTGGGAAGGGGGCCCGAGGCGAGTCCGGAGAGGGGAGTCAGCCGCTCCCCGGCCGCCCGCCCCTCCCTCACCTTCACCTCCACCCGCATCAGAGAAAGCGGCCGAAGCCACCGTCCGTCCCAGCCTAGGCCTCCAAAGCCCCGAGGAGGGCATGCCGGGGAGGTGGGTGAGGGGAGACAGGGACCCGGGGCGCGGAGGAGGCCCGGGCGCCTTCCTCTCCGCCCCAGCCTGGCCCAGACCTCGCCTCCGCACAGGCCCCGCGTTCGCGTCGGTCTCTTACCCGGCCCTGGACGCGCGGTCTGCGGAGGCCGGGAGCGCAGGGGTGAGCTGCAGCGAGCGGAGGAGACGCCGGGAACAGCGCGGGCCGCCGAGTAACCAGAGGGAAACCGCCTGCGGCCGTCTCGAGCTGACAGCGCGGGTCATGTGACAGGCGGCACGTGACGTGCCCCGGACTGCGGAAGCCGAGAGGGTGCCGGGGCCTCGCGCGGGCTGGGCGGGGCTCAGGCTTGGCTGGGTCAGCCTGGCGTACCCTGGGCGGGGCCTGCGAGCTGCGGAGACGCTGGAGGGCCGGAGGAGGGGCGTGTGCCCTGGGGAGACGAGCCTGGGGGGCCTGCCCCGGGGTAGGGAGAGCCGCGCTCCCGGAGCGGGCAGAGGGCGCCGCCTCCGCCCCTGGAAACCAAAGCCCCTTCCCGTACCTCGTAATGGAGCCAAAAGCCCCTGGATCGAGACCTCGGAGCTCGTGCGGCCCGAGCCCCTTAGTCCACCTTGGAGGCCCAGGTCTTAGGCAGAGCTGGGACCTGAATTGCCCCCCTCCCCCACTTCTAGCATGCTTTTTTTCGCGTCGAATCGCAGTAAAATTTTGAAGTGATACATTGTATCCAATTTGAGGTACAGCGTGGCAGGCTTACAGGGGCCAGGGAACGCACATCTTCTTTCCTGACCTTGAAGAGGGCCTGGGACCGTCAAGCTCCATTTTGAGTTTTTCTTCCGATGCTGAGAGCTGGAGCTGAAGTGCTCGGGCTGACCCCTGCAGGAGAAGCCCCCATCCCTTTCCCCCACCCCTCTGACTGGATCAATTCAGTCAGTACTCAGCAGGCTCTGAGGTCCAACAGACGACGCTTATTCAGTTCCCTTCCCCAACCCAACCCGCAAGTTTCGTATGATTATTTTTTTCTAAAAAGTTAATTCATTCTGGCTGGCCAGTGGTTAATTGGAGGGTTACAAATGTAGGATTTTGAATGACTAGTAAATATCTAGATAAGGTAACCCCCTAGATTGCTGCCAGGTACTTTCGGGGGACCAGGACTAATTCCATTGGAAGTAGAGAATACCACCAAAAAGGGTGTACATAAATATTGCTATCTACTCTTAAAGTGTTTGATTAATGGCCATTTAAAAAGAAAAAAGTAGGTTTGATTAATGGGCAAAAAAAGTAGGTAGAATCCTAAACTTAAAGACTTAAAGAGGCTTAAATGATGTCCTCTTTCTTCAAAATGTATTTATGAATAGATTTAGAATATCACAGAAGAAACCTTAGTTCAGCCTTTTACAAGAATCCCCTCAGCATCCCCAACAAAAAGTCAACAAGCATTTGCTTAAAGACTTCCAGTTAAAGGACTATACCATCTCCTGAGGCAGCCCTGTCGACTTTTGGGTAGCTCCAATTGTTTTGGAAGTTTTCCTCATAAAGCCCTGAATGTACTGTCAGAACATTGCTACTGCTTGAACGGATTAGGACCTAAGAAGAATCCCTCTACTATGTGATAGCTGGTCAGATTGTTGAATACAGCTGTCATGACCCGTAAGATTAAATATTCCAAATTTAAACTTTTTCCAGGATAAATATCTCCTGTCACTCCCTTGCTAAGAAACTCTAGTGATTTCCTTTTTTCTCTAGGATAAAGTACAGATTTGTCTGTTTGTCTTGTAAACCCTTTCATAATCTGGTTCCTGCTTATCCTCCCAGGCTTATTGCACATTACTCTCCTAAATGCACTCTACATTTCAAACTACACTTGCTTTTTCACCCATATATGACATTCTACCTCCCTGCTCCTTGGCTTAACACCTGTTATCCCTTATGCCTGAAATTCATCCTTCCTACCTGTATCTCACAGGATCCTAGCTTCCTTCAAAGGCCAGGTCAAGCACCACCTCCAATGAAAACTAGTTGCTAGTGTCTTCCCTCTACAAGGGAAGTCCAGGGACAGTAATGAGGAAGGATAGATTTCCAGGCATGGACAACAGCCAGTGAAAACAGGAAGAGATGGGTGTCTTGTTTTGTTCAGGGAATACCAAGAAATATCACTAGATTCTGGAGTAAGGGGTTGGGGGAAATAGGGAATGCTAGGTGTAAGAAGACTGGAAAGGTAGGAGGCAATCAGTTATAAATGGATTTGAATGCTAAATAGAGAATGTTATATTTGATCCTGAGCTTCACGGGAGCCACTGAACTTTACTGAATAGAGGGGCAACATGCTCAGAGCTGACTTTAGGAAGATTAATGTGACAACTGAGTAAAGGATAGACTAGAGTGGGATGTGATTTGAAGCAGGGAGATCAACCTAAAGACAATTGTAGCTGTCCAGATGTGAGGTAAAACTCAATGGCAGAGATGTATTAAAACACACCTACAACATGCAAATATATCACTATAATATATAAATATGCATATGTGACATCAAAGGAATAAAGTTGGCATTAGTGTTTACATCCTTCAGAGGAGTTATAGTAGGTGTCCCTTTTAGTTTGCTTGTTTGAACTTCAGGTTATTTAATCTCTCTGTGCTACAAATCTTTGTCATCAGCTAAATTCATTTTAATACTCACATCCCAGGTTTACTTACACTGTATGGAGAATTGAAACAATTACTGGAGGAGGAGTGTCTACACCTGAGGCACCCAAATATATTTTCAATAGATCTATGATCTTGAAGTGGGTAATTAAGTGGGCAATGCACCCTCCAGTCTAAAATACAACCTCATCTATATTTTGTAATATGTGTGATTGTTTTCCAGAAATTCCACCCAATTTTCTAGAGTTCCAGCAATATAAAATAAGGATTTTGCCTCTATTGTGTCAATTTTCTGAATATTTAATGATGGAGAAATATTTAGAGTGTCAGGGGTAGGGAACCTGCCACCTGGAGGTCACATATGGCCTTCTAGATTCTTGGGTACAGCCTTTTGATTGACTCCAAATTTTACAGAACAAATCTTTTTATTAAGGAGATTGTTCTGTGAAGTTTGGATTCAGTCAAGGGCCACACTTGAGGACCTGGAAGGCCACATGTGATCTTGAGGCCACAGGTTCCCCACACTTGCAAGTAAAATTATACTCGTCCTTACCCTTAAAGGTTTTAGAGTTATTATAATTTAAAATAACAAATGCCAAGTCTTACTCTTGTATATTAGACGGAAAGATTTAACAGCCAGTCTTTATGTCCTTCAATGCCCATGGGTCAGGGGAAATTGGTATCTAGGAAAATTTAAATGCCAAAAGGAAACAGAGGACCAAAGCCAAGAAGGTAAACAGGAACAGATACTGAAAAATGAACCAGGTCCAGATTAGATGAGCATATTGGCCAAAAAGCAAATAGGAATAACAAGAGGAGAACTGAGAAAGCTAGTAGTCCAAGTGACAGGCAGCAGTCAGGAGGGCACAGAGGTCAGGCAGAAATACATAATACTACACAATAGCATCCACATACCTCTCCTCTTCAGTTTGGTGGTGTATTAGTACATCACACCTGCATCCCCATCCCATCCTTTACATCTTAAAGGAATGGACTTTTGGTTTCTGGCAATATTGCTCATAACATTTTTTAAAGTCTTAATGTCAAATTCATGTTGCTTACAAGTCTAGAAAAAGAGTTCATAAACTGGGGTCCATAAACTTATTTTTTAAATATTTTGCTAACTATTCAGATGGAAGAACAGAAAAGATCAGGAATTTAAACAATAATAAATGTAGGAAGAAAGGGTACAATATCAATTGCAGATCTCAAATTGTACAAGAAAGCAGTAATTATTAAAAACAATTTGTGGTACTTTTTTTTTTAAGAAGTCAGTCAGTGGAACATATTAGGAATGCAACATACAGAAGCAAACAAACCATTTTATGATGTTGACCTCAACATCCTCAGTTACTACAATGAAGGACTCACTATTTGACACAAACTGCTGGGGTAACATACTATCTTGCAGGACCTCACACTATAGGGCAGGATTTCTCTTATTTTTAGAGACTTTGAGACTTTTCATATAATTGTTAATAGTTTATACTTCTTCCTGTGGAAACTACCCATTCAAAACATACAAAAAACTCTTCATACAAATACGGATCTAAATAGTTGGGAAAATACTCATTGCTCATAGGTAAGTCAAAGCCAATAAAATAAAAATGAACAACACTACCTGAATTAATTTACTTAATCAATGCCATACTAATCCAACTATAAAAAGAATTATATATTGAACTAGAAAAATAAAATTCATTTGAAAGAGCAAAAGATTAAGAATATTAAGGGAATCAATGAAAAAAATGTGAAGGAAAGGGGCCTAGCATTATCAAAAATCAAACTATATTCAAATCAATTATAAAAACAATTTAGTACTGGATAAGAAACAGAATGGTTGATCAGTGGAATAGATTAGGTACACAACATACAGAAGCAAATGAGTATAGTAACCTGGTGTTTGATAAACTCAAGGATCCCAATTTGAGAGTGAAGAACTATTTGACAAAACTGCTAGGACTCTCACCTTATACCAAATTAACTCAAAATGGGCACAGGATTTGGACATAAAGGATAATATAAGCAAATTAGGCAATCATGGGGGGAAAAAATCACCTGTCAGATCTATGGCTAGGGAAAGAGTTCATGACCAAATGAAATCAATCCATGTACCATAGGAGGTAAAATAATTTTTATTACATAAAAAGTTTTTGCAGAAACAAAACTAACAGACAAAATTAGAAGAAAAGCAGGAAACTCATGATGGGGGGAGGGGGGATTACATCAAGTTCTCTGATAAAAAGTCTCATTTCTCAAATATATAAGAAACTGAACCGAATTTGTAAAAAAAAAAAAAAAGGCAATTCTCCAATTGATAAATGATCAAAGAGTATGAACAGGCAGTTTTCAGAGAAAAAAGCTATCAATAATCATGAAAAGTGCTGTAATTAAAGAAATGAAAATTTAAAAACATCAGGTACCGTGTCAAATCTATCAGACTGACTAAGATGAAAAGGAAAATTTTATAAATGCTAGAAGTGATTTGGGAAAATAGATACACTAATGCACTGTTGGTAAAGCAGGGAATTAGAACTATGCCCAAAGGGCCATAAAACTGTGCATACCCTAAGACCCAGCAATACTAGGTTTATACCCCCAAGGAAATCAAAGGAAAAGGATTCATAAATAAAAATATATTTATGGCAGCTGTTTTATGGTGGCAAAGAACTGAAAACTGAGGGGATGCCCATCAATTGAGGAAAGGCTAAACAAATTATAGTATATGAATATGGTGGAATTTACCATTATGGGAGGACTTATATGAATTGATGCTAAGGGAACTGAACAGAACTAGAAGAACAATATAAACAGTAATAGCAATATTGTAAAATTATCAACTGTGAAAGACTTAATAATTCTGATCAAGACAATGATCCGCCGCATTTCCAAAAGACTCATGTTGTAAAAATGCTATCCACCTCCAGACAGATAACTAATAGATTATAGTTGAAGATTGAAGCATATTTCTTTCTCTGTTTATTTTTCTTGCTTTTTTTCCCCTGGAACATGGCTAATGCAGAAATATGTTTTGCATGACTTCATGTATATAATGGATATAATATTTCTTGCCTTCTCAATAGGTTAGCAAGGGCAGAGGAAGAGAGAGAATTTTGAACTGAAAATAAAAATATATTTTTAAAGTTTTTTAATTTATTTATTAATTTAAATTTAAATTTAATTTATTTTTAATTTATTTGTTCTTAATTTTCAACATTCACTTCCAGAAGATTTTGGGTTTCAAATTTTCTCCCCCTCCCTCTCCTCTCCTTTCCACAAGACTGCAGGCAATCGGATATGGGATCTACCTAGGCATTCATATTAAACATATTTTCACATATGCCATGATATAAAGAAGAATTAGAACTAATGGGAAGAACCAGGCAAAAAAAAAAAAGAAACAAAAGAAAAGGAAAGGAAAGCAAATAGTATGCTTCCATCCACATTCAAACTCCAAAGTTCTTTCTCTGGATGTGGATAGCACCTTCCATTGTGAGTCTTTTGGAGTTGTCTTAGATTCTTGCATTGCTGAGAAGAACTAAGTCTATCAAAGTCAGTCATCCCACAATGTGGTTGCTACTGTGTAAAAATTACACTTTTTTTAAAAAGAAAGAAAACTATTTGTTCGTAGTGTTGACTATATCCTGGAGAGTATCTCTTGGTGTTAAAAATTGAATCAGTTGCCTATATATCTTAGAAATGAGACCTTTACCAGAGTCACTTCCAATGGATATGTGTTTTAGATATAAAAAGTCACATCATAAATTAGAGGAATAAGGGAGAAATTATATGATAGGGAAAGAATTCATAACTAAACAAGGAATAAAGAAGAGCAGACAAAATAAAATGGACACTTCTAGTTATATAAAATTTAAGTTCATACATAACAAATCTAATGTAGCCAAATTTAGAAGAGAAATAAAATTAGGGGAAAAATCTATTCAACAGGTATCTCTGTTCTAAATAATTAGTAATAAGAGAAATACAAATGCAAGTAATGTCAGTATTCTACCTTTCTCTATCGGACTGGCAAAGATGAGGAAAATGAACGATGTTGGAGGAGCTAGTGCACTTTTAGTGGAGCTAAGAATTTGTCCAGACATTCTAGAAAGTAGTTTGGAACTACGCCCAGAAAGCTATCAAAATGTGCACACTCTGACTTAGGAATACAACTACTAGGCCTATACCCCTAAAGAAATCAGAGGAAAAGGTCCTTTGTGCACAACAATATTTGTAGCAGATCCTTTCATGGTAGCCAAAAACTGGAAACTAAGTGCCTATTCTACATCCCAATTTGCTGACACATTCTATTTTCTGGCACATCCAATCATTAGGAAGTTTTTTTCTGTGGGAAAACAATGGCTCTAATTCATTGCTTTACTTCTAGATGAAATGCTAGTAATAAGCAGCATGAACTAGAGAGCCTAATGCAAGAAGGCAAAATTTGAGCTCAAAGGTATTATTGCAGCTTGAAGGAAGTAAGTTTATGTCATAACTGGAGTAGAGTTACTGGAAGAGTGTAAGTGACTTAAAGAAGATGGAAAATTGTGAGTTATGTGACAGTACCATTAAATGAATATAAAACTGATTGAATCATTGGACCCAAACATCACTCATTAACGCTTAAGTTCAGTATCAACTTAGGAGATTTCCAGAGGAGACTCCAGGGATCTCTACCTGGCATTATAGCATTTGATATTTTTAGTCAATGAAAAAGAAAAGGCAAAAGACAATTCCTGATTAGTCTCAATGACTAGGGCTATCTCAAGATCACATGGCACCTGATAGAGGAAGATTTTGAGTGACTAGAACTTGCCCACAATATGAATGGATTAGCCCTAGCTCTTGGGAAGGTAGGCTCTCCTGGGCAAAGTACCCTCCTTTGAGCTGTTCTATGAAAGTGAACCTAGAGGACATACTGATGAGTCATCCCTAAACCCCTGACTTCTAGAGGTAGCTAGAAGGTTCAGTGGATAGAGAGCCCTGGGCCTGGAGTTAAGAAGAGTTCAAATCCAACATCAGACATGCACTAGTTGTGTGACCCTGGACAAAGTCTGTTTGCCTTAATCCACTTGAGTGTCACTCTACCCAAGTATCTTTGCCAAGAAAATCCCATATGGGGTCACAAAGAATTGGACATGGCTGAACAGCAACAATGAAAGTGAGCCAAGAGACCTACTGATCAGTCATCCCTAAACGCCTGCCTTCTAATCAGAGGGAAAAATCTATGCAACAGATATCTGTGTTCTAAATAATTAGTAATAAGAGAAATACAAATGCAAGTAATGTCAGGGTGATTCCAGAATCTAGCCATCTAGCCAGACTAAGGAGATTTCTTCATTAACCTTAAAGGATGCCTAGGGAATAACCCTAAATTCATGAATCCAGAGATCTATACTATTCTATGAGGAAAGGGGGAATTTCTGAGCATTGTTTCCCTTGGAGAAAAAAAAGTGTCACCATATAGCTCTCATAGCTAGAGGAGCAGTAAGAGATTAAATTCATGACATGAAACAGAAGACCTATAATTTATTCCCCACTATTAATAAATTATTTGAATGGCACAAGACTGATGGGAAGAAAATTGCCTGTCCTGCAGCTCTAAAACTATTTGCTTCCCAATGGAAAGTCCAAAGCACAGAGTGGTTCTATGAGTCCAGAATCTCAATATATATGTTTCCCCTGCTAACCCCAAGCTCATTTCACTTCCAAATGGAGTTAAAACACCAGACTGATGCTAAATTAAAAGGATTTGGGGAGCAACAGTACAAACATAGGATTCGGTGTAGAGGAAGGAAAATTGCGTGGATTGTTTTGTGGGCTCTCTTGAGTCTTTCTGTACTATACCTAATGTCATTGTAACCGTGAATCCTTATATGGGAACTTGACCGATCTAGGGTTTTGGTTTTTTTCCCATCTCACTGCTTTTTCTTTTAAATTAACCTTTTTCATATCAGTTTAACTAGTATGATCTTAGTCCCCCAGGAAGTAGGTATAGCACGGCTAATAAACCCAAGCAATAGGCATTAATCCCCTTCTGGCCTCCTTTTGGATATACAACACAAATTCCTCAATCTTGATTTAGTAATTTAGAAAATAGCTTCATTTTCCTGATCCTACAGTTAAAAGAACAGTCTCCCACTGGTATCATGCGAGTTCTTTGTCTAAACCATGTATATTACACCACTCTGTGTTGTCCTGAAACTATTCCTGCTAACAGTTGTGTTCTTCCCCTTGTGAGTAGTAATAAATTTTGTCAAAAGCTATCTCCGAATGCTGATGTTACTCTTCATCTAGATGCCCCTGTACTACACCCTCAGTCTGATTTGCAAAATTCTAGGCAAATATGATCCCAAGTAAATTCTTCAGATTAAATTATTTTCCCCCTTCAGGACTGCATAATTCTTACCAATCTTTTTCAGATCTCTTCTAGCTATATATCACCTGTCCCTACATTAATCTCCAGGAATAGACTATTATCACTTTTTTTATAAGTTTCATGGAACTCTCCATTGTATTCCATATACATGCTCCCTAAAAAAATATTCTCTATTATCATGTGAACAAATAGCATTCTTAGTATTACCCAACAAGGAGTCACCAAGCAACACCACTTGCCTTTTCTTTTTCTGACATTCGCTGGATGATCTCTTACCCTATGACTCATGTGGATCCATAGTTATAGTAAAAGAAGTCACTTTCTTCTAAAATGATACATCTCTCCCTCTGCAGAAAGAGCCTCACTTAGCTCCAAATGTTCAATGGCCTTTTTTCACTTTCTTTTCATTATTACAGCCTTTGACCTTCCAAAATCCTGGTGCAATTTAGAATTCCTTTTTGCCTGTTCACATACTTTCTCTTCTGTTTTTTTTTAAACTTCTCTTCCATTCTTTCAAGAAACACTTCATTCTCCCCAGTTACTTGAAGAATAGAAATGTATTCCTTTTACTTCTTCCTTTAAGAAAGAAGCCAACTTATACTTTGTATATAGCATCACATTTTAGGGTTTCATACATTAGACCAAGTAGATACATCAAATGAAATATACAGTATTACATGTTGAAATTACTTACAAAGTATACATACATTATACATTACACTAGTAAGACTCATGTATTACTGCTGGAGCATCATATATTAGGTTGGTTACCGGCCAGATGATCTTGGCATTTTGATGTCTCAATGTCACTCTTTTTTTTTTTTAGTATTTTATATTTTTCCAATTACATGTAAAAACAATTTTTAACATTCATTTTTAAAACTCTGAGTTCCAAATTCTCTTCCTTCCTCCCTTCCTAATTCTCCCCCGGTCCTGTCCACATTGAGAAAGCAAGCAATTCTATGTAGGTTATAGATGTGTAGTCATGCAAAACTCTTCCATAATAGTCATGTTAAACAGGAAAACATAGACAAAAAAAATCAAGAAAAATAAAGTTTAAAAAGTATACTTCAATCTTCATTCAGATAGCATCAGTTCCTTGTCTGTGGATATATAGCACTTTTCATCATAAATCCTTCAGACTTGTCTTACATCATTGTATAGCAGAGAATAGCTAAGTCATTCACAACTGATTATCCTACAACATTGCTGTTACTTTGTACACAGTACATTTCACTTTGCACCAGCTCATGTAAATATTTCCAGGTTTCTCTGAGAGTATCCTGCTCATCATTTCCTAATACAATAGTATTCCATCATAATCACATACCACAATTAGGTCAGCCATTCCCAATTGATGGATATCCCCTCAATTTCTAATTCTTTGCCCTCCAGAAAAGAGCTGCTATAAATATTTTTGTACATATATGTCCTTTTCCTTTTTAGTTTTTTGGGGTTTTTTTTTATCTCTTTTGGGATCCAGACCTGCCAGCTAGCTCTAAGGGTATGCATGGTTTTACAGACCTTTGAGCATAGTTCCATATTGCTCTACAGAATGGTTCAATCATTCACAACTCCACCAACAGGCATTAACGTCTCATTTTTCCCAAATCCCTTCCAGCATTTGTCATTTGCCTTTGCTGTCCTATTAGCCAATCTAATAGGTATGACGTAGTAACTCAGAATTGTTTAAATGGGCATTTCTCTAATCAGTCATAAGTTAGAGTACTTTTTCATATGGCTATAGAGTGCTTTGATTCCTTCATCTGAAATTGATCATATATTTTGATGATTTTTCAGTTGAGGAATGGCTGATGTTACTTTCTGTACCATCAGTGACCTCAGAACTACTGGTCTACAGTCTCAGTCGTAGGTCTGTAGATGGCCAGGGTACCGTACTGAATGTTACTTTCTCTCGCCAGTACCTTGAGCTCAAAAGATAACTTCAGGTCCCTAAGTGCCTCAAAAACTGACGTAAGACAGAAAAGAGGAAGCCTACTGATTTAGCCTTTTCTCTTCTCCAGGCAGAGGTTCTTTTCAGATTGCAATAGTTTTGGAAGGCTTCCTGATCCTTAATAGGATATCTACATGTAGTTTCCTCTTCACTTACATAATGATCCCAATTGACTTCATACTGGCCATAGACTATAGTCCATCTGCAATTGGTGACATATCCTCAGAATTCATTTCCTCAGTTCCTCAGCACTCTTGTACTCCTGGTCAACCAATGAACAAGCATCTAAGTGCTACTAGGGAATCCAGTTAATTCCACTTTCGGGAGTAAATATATACCATCTCCATAGGGTCACAAAGATTCTCTAGGATTATTTAGTAGACTGACAGACTATCCAATTTTCAAAATATTTTTTATGTGATAGTTCTCCACAAGTCTACTATCTTGTATTTTCTCTTGACACCAAGGTCTCAGAATAGGACTCCCTAATTAAAGTTCTTTATAGCAAACTGAATCATCACAGTATTGCTTGCTCTTTTCCAAATGCTTCAGGGCTAAAGCCATATCTAAGCAGTAGGCCTCCAATATCTGAGCTGAATGATGGACAGGTTGTGAGTCTCCACCTTGTCACCATACTCCAAAATTCCAAGGCACAGGTCAATATGGGCAGTTATGGATCTTATTCATATATCAACCAATGTAGAGTAAAACCCTGTTTACATTCACTAAGCAGAGGTATTAAACTCAGATCAGGCAAGAGACTGCCAAACTCCCCAGTGCAGTCTAAAGTAGGTTAAAATATAATTGGTAAGTATTTAATAAAAATACAACACAGATAACGTTAATTTGTGGATTTCTAAATCAATATGAAGTCTACAGGGACCCATTTCTATTTGAGTTTGACACCACTAAAGAACTTATAGTAACTCCACTAAACACTCCATTTTCTGTAGAGAAGAGAAATGTATTCTTCCAGTCCTTTCCCTCTTCCTCTAGGATAGACACCAATTGATACTCTGTGTATAATGTGTGTATGTATATTACTTGATAATGCTAGAAATACAAACATTACAAACAGGTCACTCAAAATTTCCCTTGAGCTCCCTTGCTAGAAGATAGGTCCTTAGTCCTTAGGTTTGCTTTTCCTTTTCTTTTCTTTTCTTTCTCTCTCTCTCTCTCTCTCTCTCTCTCTCTCTCTCTCTCTCTCTCTCTCTCTCTCTCTCTCTCTCTCTCTTTTTCTGCTAACCCTCCTGGGTAATTCTTTGGCTAACTGTTTATTTTATTACATCTGTTGACTGTGCTGGAGGCTCCCTCACTGGGAATTTCTGAGCTAAGCTTAATTTATAATAAGCCTTGCATTTTGCTAAGATAGGGCTACCCTATTTACTCAATAGCCTTTAACTGGTAATTACAACATTCCTGATAAACTCTAATGCAAACATAAGCCCAGGGAAAAATAGAAAGCCAATTATTTAATTAGATTATTATTTACCTGCTCTGTCTTTGCCCAGTGATTTCCAAATATCTCTTTATATTTGCCTTATCACTTGATTCGCTGATATAGATGAGCAAAGAATCAAATAAAATGGGGGGAAAATTGTATACCTATGTTTTTATCCATGGAAAGAAATACCTTCAAAACTAAAAAAAGTACTAACTGGTGCTAAGATATTCATTCAGATGTAGCAAGACGAATTAGTCTACCTTAAGGAGCAAGAATAATTAGTTGAGAATGTTAAATACCTTAGTTGTCTTAAGAGAGCACCCAAGCATTCCTCAGCCAATGGAGATGTTTTGCCAGTCCCTAAGTGTCATATATCATTGAAATGACAAAACAACAAGAAAAAAAGAGCAGAGTGCTCCCTAAGATAAATAATCTTCTGAGGTGTTAGAAGGAAAGATTTGGGGTCACTATTTCAAAACCTGGATCTTATAGAAACCCCACGAAACTGGAGATCAACAGGAAACCTGTTCCTAACCAAGTTTGGTGTGCAGAAGCTAATCAGGACAATGACAGAAAGGACTCTAGCTTCAGTAAAAAGAAGTTTGCCTTCTGATACGACTTTAGTACAGCCATGATACCAGCAAGAATATTATTTTCTGCTAGGCAAAAAAGCTCTTGAAGTTTTTCCCTTGGTAGCAAAGTCTACTTCAATAACTCAATGACCTGGGTGGGAGGGGAGATGAGAATTACTTTCCTTGCTCAAAAAAACAGGGAGATCCTTCACTTTGGGAAGATGTTAGGAGGATTTTTCTTTTCCAAGGGTTCTATTTGTTTTCTTTATTCGTTTAATAAAACCTACTTCATCCTACATCAGGAGTCGAGGCCACATGTGGCCCTGTAGGTCCATAAATATGGCCCTTTGACTGAATTCAAACTTCACAGTGATCTATACTATTTATTGTGAGCTATGTGTTTTTCAAAGAGGATAGCTGGTCCTGCTATATGCATAGGTTGTCCAATCTTCCTTATATAGGGGTAAATGGAACAAGAAAAGTCAGAAAAACTTCTAAAATATAGCCAACTTCTTAATGTTATGAGAATCTCAGACACAATAGTTACCTAAAACTCACAGATACTTTTTAAAAACAGGTTATAAAAGAATGATCAGTTCCATTATCTTAGGCATTCCCTTATGTTTGTTGTTATTGTCAAGATACTATTAGAAGACACCTTGTTTTCCAGAGTTAAGTTCCAGCAAGCAAGCTGTGCCCTGAGTCTGGCATAGCAACAATCCTTTGTGCTCACCCTCTGAATGATCTCAGTCATAGCAAAATCCAAGAATTTTTCATATGATTATTTTATTGCTTTGACCTAGGACCAGATGTTCTCTGAGCTTGGACAAACACCTGTAGTATCTATGTTCTGGTCATGAAGAATCAAACATGTCTTGTTGCTGTTATCCCCCACTGTATAATTCATTTTGCACACAATGCTTTGTGACATCCTTTATAGCATTGCCTTGTATTATCACTTGAGTTTTTATAGACACACAACGAATATTGATTAACTTGCCAACTGTTCGATTGTAAATTCTTTGATGTCAGAAGTCATTTACTATACTTCTTTGACTTCCCATAGTGCCAAACATAATATTAGGTGCTTTATACATCTTTAACAAATATTTTTACATGCATTCTTGCATAAATGAATAAATAAATTACTGTATGTAAGGTAGATTTTAATGTATACAAGGTAGATTTTTCATATTCTTTTTCAGATAATTTTTTCCAGGCTCTTGGCCTGAAAAACATTTTTACTATGCTTGTGCATCATTATATAACTTTGCAAAATATAAACATTTGTGCCTAAAATCATAAACATATATTATACCTGCACTATGCTAAATTGACATGATATCGCTAAGACTTAATGCAACCTTATGAAGCTACCAAATGCCTTCTTTGTTTGTTACTCTATAAATCATTGGCTAAGAAGTGTGGTGCCTTTCATCACTACTCCTTTCGGGCCCCTACTTGAAGTAATAAACTGATATGAAATCCTTGTCTGTTGCTCCGTTGTCTTTCTTTGGTTTGTCTGAATCCAGTGTGAACCTGCTTGGATTAAGCTTCTGCCTTACAATTACAAGCAGGACAGGATCATTTATTTAGTTTCATCACTAGTGAACAGACTAAATCCTCAATTCCAAGTTGCCTTCCAGAATAAGGGCAATTAAATGGCACGGTGGATAGAATGCCCAGCCTGCAATCAGGAAGGCTTGTTTTGAAGCTAGGCAAGACACTTAACTTCTGCCTTAATTCGCTGGAAAAGGAAATTCCAAACCACTTCAGTATCTTTTCCAAGAAAACTCCATGGACAGTATGATTCACAGGGTCCCAAAGAGTTGTTCTTGACTGAACAAAAACAACAAAAATACATGGAGTATTTATTAATCATTTACTATATAGAGAAGGATGTCTAAACACCAGGGATATAAACACAAGGGGAGAAAAAGGTCTGTGTCTATCCTCAAGGAGGTTACATTCTAATAAGGGAAGACCTTACATAAAAGGGAGTTACAGAGCAGGAGAACAGAGTCTCCACATGTCTGGCGAGTCAAGAGCAGACACAGGAGAAGTAAACGTAGACTTTTCATGAAATTATGGTAACAGGTATCAACTCGCCAGTTAGAGAAGGGGCAGCAAGGTTGGAGTCATCTTCAGGATGAGAAGTTATTGGAGGGCAGGTGAAAAAGTCCTAGGAGTCAGTGGTGCAGAAAATACTAACACTCCTGACCAAAGTCTTTATCAGTAAATACTCCCAATCATCAGGTCTCCTTGAAGGCTTAGCATAGCTGATTGTCCTGAATACCTTTGTTTGAGCTTCTGGGCCATCTTTTCTGTACTCAGGATTAGTCTTTGATAAAACTTAGACTAGTCATTTATTCAAGTCCCTGATTAGTCTTCAAGGTGAACATTTTAGGCTGGGGTAAAATTTATAATGGTTTAGTTTTCATAATTACCCTAAACTTTACATAGTCAATGACTTTGGGAGCTGATGTTTATCTCGAGGGACAGTCTGCTCAACTTGGATACTAAGAAATATCCTATATCCTTAGAATGACCTAGTCCTAGATAGAAGTTATTGGTATAATGAGAGGGTAAAGACTTCTTCAGAAATTAGAAGGGAGGAAAATTAAAATGGCCGAACTTTTGACAAGCAAATTTATGAGGCTGTAAGAGGTTGTGCTTCAAAAAATGACCTATTAATTCTTAACGTGCAAGTAAAAAGGATCATAGTAGTAAACTATAGTCAATCCACAGCTCTAGAAAGGAATCTCTCAAAATGAGAGATACACTTGAAGTTTCCATAGGCAACAAATCACGGTAATTAACCACAATAGTTATGATATAATTAT
>CM053773.1:32848496-32868773 GCA_028658325.1 Potorous gilbertii
AAACTGAAATTTAAAGAGGTTGAAATGTACAGGGTTACACTGTAAATTCATGGCAGAGCCACAGAGTCAAGGCTAACACCTAGATCTAATTCTTAATTATCTGGCCTTTCCATTATACCATATTGATTTGAGAAAAAAATTTCAGTTTGAGTGGGCCCTAAACAGGTATACATTCATGCCAATTTCAAAACACACCTCTACCCAAACTCTAAAAATAAAAGATAAAAAAATCCTTCATCTATCACAATGACTTTGAAATGCAAAACCAGACAATCCTACAGCTCTCAAAGAAACAGACCATCAACTGTAAAACCTGCTGCCCATCTGACTAGTTGATAGGCAATTCCTTTTAACTAAGCCCTAATACTGAAAGACCTTAAGATGCTTTCCTCATCATCTGCCACCAAAGTACATGCATACAGAGTCAAATCTCAGTAATGCTAGTCTGCTGCAAAGCCCAGTTTGTTCTGAACCACTGTAAAGACTACAGAGTCCAAAGACTGCTGAAGATCAGACACAAAAAATTTCTCTATTTACCTTTCTAAGGTAAATTAGGCTTTATTTTGAGCAATGTCTTGTGCATTCCTCATAGCTTGTATATTGATCTTTATTTTCTGTGGATGGGAAACTGTGTCTAACAACAAAACAAACAAACAATAATAGCATTTATATTGCCATTTAAGGTTTGGAAAATACAAATATTATCTCATTTTATCCTCACAATAATCCTAGGTGGTAACCAATAATAATGGCAATGACGAAAGCTCACATTTGTGTAGTACTCACTATGTGCTAGGCACTGTGCTAAGCATTTTCCAATTATTAACGCATTTGAATTCGGTGCTATTTAGTAATAGCAATGAGACAAACAGATGAAGTGATTTGTCCAGGGTCACAGAGCTAGTGAGTCTCTGAGGCTGAATTTGAACTCAGATCCTCCTGACTCCAGGTCCAGCACGCTATCCACTGCACTATCTAGCTGCCTAGGGTTTTTAGGGATAGCTCGGATACAGTTTCCATCAGGAAGACCGGTCAAGTTTCCCCTCTACTTAGGATCTACTACTGCCATCAATTGTCACAAATGTTCATTGATTTCAATGGGAACCTTGTATGTAGAGCAGTGAAAGTGTCAGCCATAAGCTGTTTTATACTGATTGACATCTGAGGAGTGCTTGGACATACTATGGAGAAATGAATGACCCTGATTTAAGTGTCCAGTAAATGACTAAGGAAACAATGTCATCTGCGTTTTAGAAATTCTCAGCGAAAGACATTTTCTATTCTTCCATCTTTAACTAACAACAATGACATGATGATGATGGTGACGGCGATGACAGAAGTAATGATGATGGCGGTAACAATGAAATCTCTAAATAGTGGAAGTGCAATCATGATCATCTAAAACACCTAAAGTTTGAATGAGAAAAATGCACTCGTCTCTTTGGAAATTACCGTAAAACTAAGATATCAGCTACAGTAAAAGGATATTTGTCTTCGGAACATTGTATTTTATTAACAGGAAATGGAGTCTGCATACACACTATCCAGTACTTGCATCTGAAAGTCAAGTACATACGTTTTTATGTAGGCTAGCATAAGCACCGTCCTAATGCAGCTCTCACTGTCTTTTGTACATTTATACATATCATAATTAGATGCACTAAGAGGCAGCTGTGAAATAGAAGGAGGCATACTAGATAGCAAGTCTTAGGCTCAGATTTAATCTCCATTCATAGCTAGCAGTGGGTCCCTGAGCAGCTCTTTCATCCCTCAGACTCCTCATTTATAAAATGAAGGTAATATTTGCAGTATCTCCATCAAATGATCATCTGAAAAATCAGACAAGAAGCTATAAATAAAGCACCCTTTAAACAAGAATGTGTTGGTAAATGCTTAATGGGTTCTCTTGGGGGAAGTGTATGCGGGACATACTTTACAAATTTAATCTGTATTCTTACTGGGCAACTAGGTGGCACAGTGGATACAGCTCCAGACTTAGAATCAGGAAGACTCATCTTGCTGAGTTCAGATCTAGCTGTAAATACTTAACAGCTGTGGGATCCTGGGCAAGTCACTTAATCCTGTCTGTCTTACTTCCTCTGATGTAAAATGAGCTGGAGATGGAAATGGCAAACTACTGTAGCAAAACCAAGGAAAAGAAAACCTCAGCTGAGTCTAACAGGACTGACCAGCAATATCAAAGCAATATTAGCATTTTCTAAAGTCTTCACAATCAACAAAGCAAACAAATCAAGGCTTGATTTGTACAGTATTTGCTTGTTTCCAAATCACCCTAAAAATTCAACAACTGGCTCTCCCCAGTTGGTATGAGCTAAATCAAGCATGCTACTATGCTGTTCTTACTACTATTGATGATGATATTTCCAATATATGCTCAGTAAATATCTTAGGTGGTTTTGATGGAGAAAACAAGAATGTTCCTAGAGTCTGCCTCTCCTAGTGCTTAAATTACTTTCCAGTTGTAAATTAGTCACTTTTCAAGTCTTCATTAATCCTTTAAACCAAAAGAAGTCCAAAGAAATCCAGTTTCCTACTTTTAGATTCTTCTGAAAATTCTGGTCAGGTGTTTACTTCCTACCACTACTAAGGCCCCTAAATCTACTTAAGGCTTTAAATGATTGAATTTGGTTATCAATTTCAGTTAAATTAATTTAATAGTTGCCAAATCTTCATTTCATTTAATGAATTGGAATTCCCCTAGTGGACAAAAAAAAAAGTCATGCAATTCCTCAGGTACCTGTCTTTTTCTAAAATTGGAAGATATTCCACATAACACAGTATGTATCCATTTGTAGCTGTTTGGGAGTAAGAGACTTTCACAAAGAGAAACAGTGGCCAATGGTGATAAAAAACAATAGGGCTGTGTTACTCATATGTATTAACGTACACAGAGAAAGGCATAAGGGCCAACTTGAGACACTTAGGAGCATAGGGAAGCAAGGACAAAGGGAAGAGGGTTCTGGGAAAAGGATATGACCTTAAGTTGAATCCCTCGGTTACCTCTCAATTACCAACTGGGAAGTGTACATCCAGACCTCACTCACCAGAGAAGCATTGTAGAGTCTCATGTACAGTAATTATCAGACAACAGAAAGAGAAAGAAGGCAGCTGAAGACAGTAAAAGGCCATTCTCAGAATCCCTCTGTGCTTTGCTCTCCTTGTTTATAAAATGAAGTGGTTAGCTTATCTGATTTTAAAGGTTCCTTCCAACTCCATATCTATGATTCTTTAATCCTATGATTTGATACACATAGATGATGCCAAGCTCTCAGCACTCCTCCTGCTTCAGAATGGGGATGTCTGGGCTCTGTCCTCTAAACCAGAATAATTCAACATACTAGAATAAATGACACACTAAAGAAGTCAGCCCCTCAGGGCAGCCCACAAATTAAACAAATAATTAACTTGGGGTCTATGAAGTTGCTTTAAAAATATTTTGATAACTATATTTCAATATAATTGTTTTCCATTGTGATCCTATTTTTTCCATTTTATGCATTTAAAAACATTATTTTGAGAAGGGTTTCATAGACTTCACTAATCTGACAAAGAGATCCATGACACAGAAGTTAAAAGAACCCAGGCTCTAGAGCAATAATGAAGCAGGTAGGAACCATGTGTTTGTTTTTATGGAAGTGGTGAGGTCTCTGGCAGACATTTTCAAGTGGTTATTTATCTCTGATGCTAAAGGCAAGGAGCTGCCAGGGTTTGGGTTCTCCACTTAGACTAAGCTGAGAACAAACAGCATGAGGGTGGAGGTTTCTAGCATTGAAGATTCACGATAGGGAACATTCCAAAAAAGGAGCAGAGTTAGGAGTGCCAGAAGAGGGGCAGAGAGACAGTCTAACAGCCTAACAATTGTTTCCTTCTATTTTTCCCACCTTCCTTCCTTTTTCTTTCTTTATTTCTTACTAATATATATTTATACATGTGTAATAAGCATATGTGTGTATATGTATATATTTGTGTGTATATATATGTATATATACGTACATATATATGTACATTATATATGTATATATACGTACATTTTATATATATATATATATATATATATATATATATATATATATATATCTGATATGGGTGTGTGTATTACACACGCAAGAGGAATCAAAACTTTTTTCATACGTAAAACTATGGAAGTAAAAAGAACAAAGAAGAGATAGGGATGGTGTTCAAAGTGGGTGATTTTAGTGGATAATAGAGGAACCGTAGAACTACCTAGTTTCTGTTTTCAAGGAGAAAGATCCACATTCTAGAAAAGACAGAACAAAAATGGTTAAGAAAGAATTGGGGGGGGCGAGGTTTACAAGATAAGTAAGGAAAGAGTAAAAGAGCTTCTTCTTTCCCTCCAGTAGATTCAAGTCATTCAGTCCAAATAGATGAAATCCTAGGTTACTAAAAAGAACTTGCAGATGGGATTGAGTGCAAATCTTCATTTTCTCATCAGTAATCTTTGATGAATGCTAACAATGAGAGAGGTGGTGCAAGCCAATGCTAATCCAATTTTCAAAAGTAAGGGGGAAATACAAACTCTAGATAGGCCAATGAGCTTGATATAGATCCAAAAAACATTGCAGAATGCTTTATTAAATAGATGGCTTGTGAGTTTTTAGAAAGGGAATAGGTGATCACTACAGGTCATACGACAATAACTAACCTCATTTCCTGTTCTGATAGTGCTACACAATGTACACATAAAAGAAAATGAATAGAACAGAATGAAAAAGAATAGAATACCTGTATTTCAGTAAAGAATGTATCCATTTACCGTAACCTTGGGGGTGGTTGAATTATTGGACAGTTAGGTGGATTTGGAACTTCCCCAAAGATTGGATTCCAAGAATATCAAGAACGAGTCAGCCAATAAGCTTTAATTAAGTGCCTACTTTGTGTCAAGCACTGCAATAAATACCGTGGAAACAAAGAAAGATGAAAATAGTCCTTGCCCTTGAGGAGTTTACATCCATGGAGCAATGTTGGGAGGTCTCTGGTGGGGTTGAAGGAGTATTGTAAATAAATGATTCTCAACATTTTTTATTTCAAGAACCCCTTTCAAAAATAACAGCAACAAAATGTGTTGTGAACCCCCAGGGTAATTTAATATACTACTCACAATATTCTGCAATTATTTATTGCTTAAGGCTAAACAGATTACATATTAATATAAGTAGCATATTTTTCTTTAAAATAACTATATTTTCCAAAATAAAAACCAGTGAAGAGAATGGTATTATTTTATATACTTTGCAATCTCTTTAATGACTGGTTGGATTCTCATGTCTGCTTCTCCAACTTGCTGCAATATATTGTTTTCATGGGAGTATATTGAGAAAATCTATCGTTACAGATATGTATTTGGAAAAGAGAGAAGTATTTGAATAGGCAATAACATATTAGTGTTATTATGAAAAGAGTTTTGACCTTGTAGATCCCTTAAAAAAATTTGAGTGATCCCCCAGGACTCCTTAGACTACATTTTGAGTATTGATAAGAGACTTAATAAAATGAAATGTAACACAGTTAAATGTAAAGTCCTGTCACTACAGTAAAAAAAAAAAAAAAAAAACAACCCCAAAGCAATTGTTCAAATACAGAATGAGGTAGTAAATTTAGTATGAGTCAGTTGTGCCACTTTTTCAATACTTTTAAGATCCATATTTTCATTTGTGTGCGTACCCCCTCCACTGACACAGATAACTTAGGGGATAATTTTTGAGAGTGTTGTGTCCAAATAAAATTCATCACCCAGTAGTCAACTTGGAGATGAACTTTCCATCTTATCACTAGCTAGGTTGGACCTTGTACATCACACACCCCATCTAGAACCGGGGTCATACTTGAAGCTTTTCCATTTTGGCACAACCTGACAGTACCTACATTCCACTGGCATTAAGCCTCCAAAAACCCAAGGTTACTGTGCTGAGAAGAAGTATCTGAAGAAGACTGTAGTGGAATTCTACTTATTCTGCTGGGCCCGAGTGGGGCCAAAGAGCAATAGATGAAATTGAAAAGAAGGAAGATTACACAACAAAATGGAAAAAAAACTTTTTTAGAAAACAGTTAAAGTTGTCCCAAATTTGAATGGACTGCTGCAAGACCTGACATGTTCTGGTGGAGTTAGATGTTCATGTGGAAGTTGGATGATCACTTATTTAGATTGTTAAATGGAGGAGTTGGCAGTGTTGTGTTTTATTTTAATCTTGCAACTGAAAACAATAATTATCATTTCCTGGGACTTTTTCATTTCACCTTACAGTACTCAATGAACATAAGCAAATAGACCACCACATAGGTAATAGCAGCTAATGCATAGGGTCTTTTGCATAGGATGAAGAAACAGAGAAATCCTGTAAGAAGCTAGTTTTAGTTAACATACACCTTGCATTGTAAAGGTGGCGGTAGTAAAGGATGCTGAAAAATATTTAAAAATCTTCACACTATGACCACTGCCTCTAAAAAGAGAGTAAAGCCTTAGGACCTGCTGAGCACTGAACATCAAAAAACGATGAAACTCACTTTCTCTTAACAAAGGGTTAATGACTGGTCACAGACACAAAAGTCATTTCAAAATTAGTTGTCACTATGTAGATCATTTAGTGGTTGGAGTGGGAATAAAAAAATAAACATCACATTAAGGAGAGAAACTAAAAATTAAAAGACTGTGTGTGAATATAACAGTTCTAGCAACACTTATTTAAATTATGAAAAGATAGGAAGTAGACAAAAGACATGGAGTTATTGCTGTTTCTCAGAGATATTTAATTGATGCAAAGTGGTTACTATGATTAGGAAGTTAAAAGAGACCAGATAATGCTTTAGTCAACAAACATAGTCTCCAAACATATTTTTATCTCCTTGCCAAGCAGAGAGATATGGCAGTCAAAGGTTTATCATACAATGTCTTTTGCAAAATGCTACAGAGGAGAATGAGAGATAATATAGTATTGTCTAACAAAAAAATGAAAAGTAGTTGAGGACAAAATATAGATTCTGTCTGGCATAAGATCCAGTTAAGTCAGAATATTCTTAGATGAAATCATGAAACTGGAAAGGCAATAAATAGACATAAAATGAAGCAGATTTGCCAGTATTTATTGGGTGAATTAGCTTCCTCAGTGTTCACTAGGGAGTGATTACAGCTGCTATTCAATGTGCTGTGTTAATAAATGCCATGGGCACTCAGAAAAGAAGTTGGGAGAAATGGCTGCACTTCACCAAAAACATACAGAAGAAATACAGACTGGTGGTGACAGTTTTAAAGGGGATTTGAGATGAATTTTTAAGATATATTGAAGAAGGGAAGGATTCAAAAGAATGTTAAAGATTCCAAATAATATTTTTATTTTTAAAAACTACTTTTTTTAACAGCAACGACTGACTTGACAGCATGATGGTCGTCATCTCTATAAAATCTTTATGGTCTATTCTCTAGACATTAAAAATATAAATAAATAATATTTGAAGGAAGAGGTTTAGAAAGTACTGCCTGTACACTTTCACAGTATAGTAAGAAAGATCACTTAAAATAGTCATACTCAGAGAGGCACTAATACATTGTTGGTGGAACTGTGAATTCATCCAGCCATCCTGAAATGCAATTTGCAATTATGCTTTTAAAAATTTAATTAATTTATTTGTTTTCAGTTCTAAACAGTCACTTCTATAAGTTTTAAATTTTCTGCCCTTCCCTTCCTTCTTCCTTCCCAAGACTGCATGCAATTTTATACGGGTTCTATACACACACACATTCTTATTAAACAGGTGAATATATGCAATGACTGAAATCATGTAAATGAAGAGCTATAATTAGAAATTCTGGCTCCCAGAACATACTTCACCAAAATCAAGAGACACAAGCAGCATGAACTGGTCCTTCAAGTCAACTTTTTTAATACAAATTCAATTAGAAGTGGAAAGAGAACCTAGCAAATTATCCCATAGAGAGAAGATAAAGTCCAAGACACCTTGAGGATATTTTGAGGAAAACTACTTCTAGTGGAAGGGAGTAAGGTAGGGCAATTGGGGGAGGGGGGGAAATAGATCACATCGTAGAGAAGAACAGGTAGAAACCCACTATCTGGTAGTTTTCCATTTTAATTGCTGACTAGGTGCTAAACTGTTATATCTTGACTGCTGAAAGACTGGACAGTTTAAATGCCTGGCAAAAAGTCCCCACATCCCATTCTAGTTAAGACCTGTGTAGTTGGAATAATAAAAGGCAGCTGGATTCAGATTAAAAGCAATGACCAATATTCTGGAAGACAAACATAGCTAGGGAGTGGGAGGAGACTATGGGTACAATGCTACAGACTCATCAGACCTGTAAGAGGCAATCACTGGTGTTCAGTTGGTTTTGCTCAATTGTTTTTTTTGTTACCAGGGAGAGTTCTGTGAGAGGAAAGTTTATTGAAAAATATCAGCGGTGTAAGAAATGAAAGATATCAATAAAACTTTAAAAATAAATAAAAGATAGAAGGAACAAAAGAAAATTATTTGCTTTGCAAGGGACCATTATTATGTAGATTCTTCAATTTCAGAAAGTAAATTCAGAATTATGGTTCAAAAATACAAATGATGGAATGGGAGGATTTAAATGAATAAGATAGTTATAAAGGCAAGGAAGTAATATGTCTCCTAATGTTTATTAAGCTCATAGTTCAAGAAAATAAGAGACTATTTTCTGAAATGAAGTTGAATCTCAAATTCCTTTCTCCCTTTAAGCATGTGCTATGTATTACATTTCTAAAAGTACACAAGAAATATTTAATGAAAAGATACCTTAATTCTGCTGTAGTCTTTTATGTTTGGGTAATGTTTAAGACCTCAATCATAATTTGATATTTGCTTTTTAGACAGCAATAATTTTGAAGTCACTAGTACCAGCTTTTCAGTATTTATGTATTTAGACAATGGATATAAAGAAATACCTAGCCTGCATAAATGGATTGAGTGTACTAGTGTAAAAAAAAACAATGTGTCTCATTAGGGTGGTGGCTATTTAGATCAGTATAAATGATTGATTATTTTTCTAGTGTCCCATGGGATTAGTACTGTCAGAAATCAATTGTGGCTACTTTATGTGGTTAATCTTATTGAAAGTCCCCAATCAAAACCAATATTCAAGAAACTGGAGTCCTGGACTGATCACAGCCAGGCCCAGGTGATGGATTTTCTCTATCAGATATTGTGGCACTGAAGATATTAGGTGATGCTGCCTTTGTAAGAAAAAGAGAAGAAAATCAATGGATTTCACAAACCCAAAATCGTAATACCACATATCACCACTAATGTATGGAGTCAGTCCCAGTCAAGCATCTCTTGCCTCTGTAGACTAGAATGAAGCAGGGCACAGCAGCCAATTAGCTACTGATCTGAGAACAGAACCTTAACCTGGGAGTAGGCTGGGGGTTTGTCTTTGTATAAGGATTGGCAGAGAAGTGAGATCTGGAAGGGAAAGTGAAGATGAAATAATTTTCAAAATTCCTTTGGGTTTCTTGTTGTTGCACTTACCTCTTCTTTTGGAAATTTTTTCTGGAAATACATTTAAAATCTCCCTCCTAACTTTTTTCTATCACTTCTCTCACAACAAGAGACTGTACGGAAGCAAGAGACTGAAGCCAAAAGCCTAATGAAGCATGAAGGTGGGGGAGGGGGGAAAGAGAAGGAATCATGAAGGCAGGGTGGGGTAGAGGGGAGGCTGTTGGCTGTTCAGACTCATACATTCACAAACCTGCCAATGTGTTGGAAAGTGTATTGTAGTAGATTTTCAATATCAATAAAAAAATCCTTTTCTACTCTGACTCCTATTGGTATAAAGAGTCAGATACATGTAAAAGTTCTCATAAGGCCCGCTAAGAAGGGAATAAAAGAGCTGTTAAAGAAGCTTCTGCTCTTATCTAAAAGACTGATGTTTCCTGGGAACTGTTCCACTCCTTTACTCTACTTCCTCAGCTTAAGAGCACTCCAGGCCCTTCATACTCCCAGCTTGAAAGGAGCCCTTCACATCAAGGGTAAATCCAAGCTTGCCAATTCTGGTCTGATTAGGGTTTTCTCAGCCTTTTACCATCACCCAAACTGAGAGGGAAAAGCTTTGCTGCTAAGCAACCGCACGGCTCCCAGGAGCTCGAGGAATAGAAGCTTTCCCTATGGTTCACAGATCTGACACTCAAACATTCAGCTCTGCTCTATAATTAGCCCTTCATAGGGCTAAGTCCACCTGCTCAGCAGGTCACTAACTTGCTACTGTAAATGACTTCAGGAACACCTGATGTCTCCATAATGCAATTCTCTTACTCTTCTTCAATATAACTATAGGTTTTGTTTTGGTTTTGCTGTCTTGTTTGGAACCACTGCTACATGTATAAACTTTTTTAAAAACCCTACTGCAAACTTCAAGGCCTCCTCTAGTGGACTCTGGGCATCTAGCTAATCTGGCACCAGCCCACCTCAATTCCAAACAAACCAAAACATAGTATGGAATTGAGAAAAGTGGAAAATGAAAAGGAGAGAAAACTCTGAAGATGAAAATATTAGGAAAAAAAAGCATTGCTGACAAAGGAAAGTTAAACGGTATGAACTTTCTCAGTACTAAAACTGTGATCAACTAAGCCTCTGCTGGCAGGTCACTTGGTGCAGGCCCGGCATACCAACTAAGTCAGACTAATTTACCAACAGTGAGTGCTCCATGGGTTCCCAGAAAAGGGCCTCATGAATGAGAAGCCGTTGCTAGGTTTCCTTCCTCTCTTCACCGTTTTCTCCTCCTACCCACTTCCCTTCAAGACTTTTAAAACCAAAAGAAATAGCCCAAAGACCCCCAGCTTTGCCGAATTTGCAGACAAGGAAATATACACACAGTTCCAAGATGAGGTCGGTACCGTCGACGGTTTCAGGACCCTGGAGAGCGTCAGTGTCCCCTTAAAGTTTGATCTACATAGCCTAAGGGCGCTTCGCACCCTGCTGTCTTACAGAGAGTAAGTCACAGGCACGCGAGTCACTGTTTTCTTTCTACTCCATATCCCCTCCATTTCATGTTTGTTTACCAATGGTCTAAGACACAGACAACCTTAGTTTAATTCCTGGTTCCTTCATTTCGTTTCTAAATATACTAGATGGTTCCTTTCAGCTCTCCTTTCACTTTTTTTTGCTAGACGGTCAGGCTGGGCTGAATCTCCTGATTTACGAGCTATATTTTCACCAACAGTTCCCACAGTTTATTAGCCAAGGAATATAAATTCAGTTTGTGTTTTTTTTTTTGGGGGGGGGAGGGAAATCTGTTTATATGTGCAGATGGCTTGTTTTGAATTTCTGCAGATATGAATAATCTGATAAGCCTTCCTCTCAAGAGTCTTCTAAATAAAATACTTCCCCACCTCAAGGTCCTCCCCCAGATCACCTAAGAAAGCAACAAAGAGTGACCAGAAAGGCCACTGATTCAAATATGATCAGGGCATGCCATGGTGAGGAGGGCCTGTTTTGTTTGTGCAGGATTTTTTGCGACAGCCCCAGTTGTGAGGCGAGTTCAGACCTCAATAATCAGGTCTCTTTTCTGTATACTACCACAAAAGCAGTCAGGAAACTTTGGTTGCCAAGACTAGTCTGAGATTGGTCTTTATTAATCTAGTGGGGCTATTATCATGGAAGTGTTTCCTAGATGTCTATTCCTATGGAGCCAGGTTGACCATTGCCAAGGCACCCTAAGGTCATACATTCAGCTTAGGGAAGAAGTTGAACAAACAACTGTATGTTCTCCGATCCTCAAGAACTGAGTTGGGAACAGGCTTGTACAAACACCAGAAAACTAAAAGAGCACAGAAAGGATTAAAAAACAACAACAACAACAACATAATGTTGGCTTTGCCCTTTTACCCTATTCAGAAAAGAAGAACTTCAGCGCTATAGGGAAAGGAAATCTCTGGCTGCAAGCTGGCTTGACTGTGGCTGGAACCCATAGTAATGGTGTGTTTGTTTTGTTGTTTTCTTTCCTCATTCCCATCCCCACTCCCATTGCCCTCGCCCTGTACAGCCGCCTCCAGACCCCTCTGCTGCCCCGAAAGCTGCCAGACTCCTTTTTAGCCTGCTCTCTGGCTTCCCTCGATTCTTCTCTCATCTTCAGCCACCCCCACTTCAAGCTCACAGGCGTCGTCCTGACTTTCCCCCTCTGCTTCCTGCTCCGCCAGCTGCCGCCCTCATTCGCTGCTGCCCAGTTTCTGCAGGGCCCCTTCTCTCCTGGGGGGAGGCAGTAGCTCCAGGTCGTTTCAGAGTCTTGCTCTGGACAGCCCTGGCTCTGCCCGTCCGCAAATCTTGGGAGAGTCCTCCAAGTCCTACATGGAAAGACGCACGACTCGGGAAAGAGGATGGGACTACTTGGCAAACCTCATCCATCCCTGTGAGTACCGCTCTTCTCAACCACATTCCTTTACTATTACCAAATGATCTTAGTCTAGTCTCACTCCTAGACCGCCCCGACGCCAGCCTACAATTACCCAACCCAACCTCAATTTTTCAAAAACTTCGCTAGTTCCAACCTCTACAGTAAGAAGAGGGAATCAACAGAAGGAACAGAGGGAACATTTGGGGCAACTGGGACTAACCATGGCCCAGCTTACTTAATAATTGATGAATAAAACAGTCTCCAGCATTTCTATTTTTCCAGATTCGAGGCGACTTTTCCTGGTGCATTTCCTATCTTTAGTTCCCCTCAAAAGTTGCCAGTCACCATGGCTAATCCTATGATCTGCATTTAAAGTTGTTCCTCCTCCTCCTCCTTTTTCTTCTTCTTCTCTCATCTTTTCTGTCTCCCTCTTTTCCCACCCCTAGTTTCCCTGTCTTTCTGTCACCAGGGCTCCTGAGAAATGGGAGGAAATGACGTGATGTTATTCATATGTCAGGTCAGTTTACAGCTTCAGAGAAATATTATTTAGTCCTTCTAGGTCCAGCACAAAGCCCCCAGGCATATGCAGCCACTGATTTCCAAATGTAAAATCTCTTAATTGGGAGTTGCCTCATTTCCTTTCCAGCTCCTTTACTGTTTCTTTTCCAGGACCAGTGATGTTTCTGCAGGTGTGGGTGGGGAAAAGTTTTCTTTATAACCTCAGGACTACAGTGTTTCTCCCAGATCGGTACTCTCTCTTATCTCTAATGTGTGTCTCAGGAGATGATGAAAGAAGTCTTTTCTCCATGGGATCTCTATGGGGTCTGGTTTCTAGGGTTAGACACAAAGGGCAAGTGCTAGCCTTTCTTCCCGACCTTGGGTTGGATTCAAGAGAAGATCAGGCTCAGCTTGATTCTATAAGAAAAGAGATGGCAGTGATTAAGGGCAGGAGTGGGGGCGTCAGGACAGGGCAATGTGTCCCCGAACTGAGGAAGACGTAGGATGTATCCCTTTAGATAGAAATGCATCCTGGAAATTTTTTTTAATTCTAAACACTTAGAGCATTCGTCCCGATTCCCCTCCAACCCACACTCCACACCCCAGTAGTTCACTTACCACACTTAACAGTACCTAAGCATAGTCCCACATATTCTTGCTTACACACACGCACACATAGAATGCTTTTTCCCACCCACCCCATTCCTCCCTCACAGATGTGGCTCTGCGAACTCCATCTGTACATCGCCTATCGTTCGAGTAAACACTTCCAGTATTTCATAACCCAAAGAGCTTTGGGTGAAGCAAGAGAGGGGGAGGAGAGAGACAACAATACAAGACAACGCTAAGCACGTCCACTCTTTTTCCTTTGGCTTGTCAAATTACAGCTGTGCTCAGCTTCCGCAGGGTAAATGGTGCTGCTGTCCGGGGACTGGATGAGGAAGGGAGCAGTTGTTACCCGCTGTCCTTTCCGAAGGATACTTTGATTCAGTCTCCCTGGTGTTCACGGTTCACTTCTCCTTTACTCCAATCTAACCCACGCCTCCTCCCAGTTTTATGCAGCCACCCGTTGCCGCTGCCTCTGTGTTTGCCTCCCGCTCCCCACCCTAGCAGAAGCAACCCCAACAGCAGCGGCTGGAAGCAGAGGCTGGGAAGCCCAGATAGCTTGTCAGGGAGTTGGATTAACTGCAGCGAGGACCTTTATTTATTTTTGTTTGTATTCAGAAAGGAAGGGAGTAGAGAGTAGGAGTAAAGAGGTGGGGGGCGGGAGGAGGCAACGGAGTGAGTGGGATAGCCACTGTAGTAAGAAAAACAATCATCAATATTAAAAAAAAAAAAAAAAATAGAAAAGCTGGGGGACGCATGCGCATGGCTGGCGAGCCGCTGTCCCTGGGTGAGGAGCCCGCAGCTAACCGCTCCGATCAAGGCAAAGATTTCCATCTGTCTCCCAGTACTGATGGTGAAATTGTAAGTATTGATGGCTTTTCATCCCCGCTCCTTTGCTCCGCCACCGCCAAGCCCCCCACATTCCCTACCTTCCCCTCCCTAAAGTTGCGCAACAAAGTAGACTGACTACCTGCGGGGTGGGGAAGTTCTCAGAGCTGAAACAGGGCAGAGGAGGGGGCAAGGGGTTCTCAGCTTTTTTTTTTCTCTATTGGGGGCAAGAGAAGAGAAGCTTCTTGCCGCTTCTCAGTAGACTACAGCACCTTTTTTTTCCACAAGGAAGGCACATTTTTCCCCTAAAAGAGGTGTACGGTGTCAAGGGATCATTCTTTCAGTCCTTGACTTTCCTCCATTCATTTTTAAGTGCTCGGGTTTGAGTTTGGGTTTTTTTTTTTTTTGAGTTGAATGTCTGTGGCATGAGGAGGAGGGAATCATTAGATCGATTATTTGTGTGGGTCTAGCTAGCGATTACAGAATTAAACTGACTCTAGCTTAAGTAGATGACTACTAGGAAGGAGGTGGGATGGTGAGGGGAGCCGAATAGCTTTACATTTAAACTGTAAAATGCGTTTTGACAAACTAAAGGACATTCCAGGAGCCCAGAAGGGATGAAAACGATTCTTGAACTTCACAGTCAATGGGGGTGGGAGAGTGTAAGTGCAACTGTTAGTAAGAAAAACCAAAACAACAACAACCATCACCACCCCCCACCTCCCCACCCCCAAGAATAAATTATGTCTCTTCTGGAGAAGATACTACCCTGGGGTAGGGATGGTGAAGTAAGAGGAAGTAGGTCGGAAAAGTGATGGAAGAAGTTATTAGATGCCTCTGATTTCAGACGGGAGTCAGTTACTGCATTTTCAGAGAGCTCTACTTCAGGTCTCTCAGGACTGAAAATCTAAGAACATTAATAAACTGAGCCCTCCCAGAAGTGTGTGATTGGGGAGTTACGGCAACCCCTCCTTGAACAAACCCATGAATTATTAGTCTTCCACACCCGTCAGCTGAAAGATCCAAGAGCTGGGAAAGAGCTAACAGCGGAATTGGAGGAAGTTTGTAACTGTCAGGTGTAGGAACTGCGGAGCGATGGCAGCTAATGGTCTTCAGGCCACTGGCATGACGGTAGGAGGAATGGGGGCTCCCACCTCCAAGGAGTAGAAGGGGAGTCTACAATGCAGAAGCCTGTGGCCTCATTCTCTCCTGAGAAGAGTGCCCCCCTACCCAAACACTGTGAAACAGACAAGGGAGCCCTGAAGATACCAAACCCCAAAGTTTTAGGGCTGAGGAGTGGGAGAGGGGGGAGACAGACGTTGTGTGGGTTTCCAAATTCAAAAGAGAAAGAAGGCTGATCCAGAGACGTCCAGTAGGAAAAAATCTGCCACCAGGAAACCAGAAACTAAAGTAAAAGAGAGGGGGCGGCTAGCGTTCTAATATGAACCCTTTAGCTGAAAGACAGGCAGCGGGGAAGATTATGAGAGGGGGTGGCGGGGGACGGTTGTTGAAGAGTGATCTAGCGAGAGAGTTAGAACTAGGCTTTAGGCAACTAACGGAGTGGAGGAGATGGAGAAGTTGCTACAGAAACGGCTTTCCCTTTGGAAGTCAGTGGGAAAATCCTTCCTCATTACTTTCCTCACTCAGCAAAGGACAGAGTCCAATACTCATTTCCGCCCCCCCCCCCAGGTCACTTCATGGGGCTTACCTGCCTTCCCCACCTGCTTCCTCAATTACTCAATTATAAGGCTTTCTCTCCTGAATGCATACACTCTAGCTAGCCCCTCACTGATCAGTGGGCAGAGAATTTATATTAGTAGTTATGAAGTATCTTTTTTTCCAAAACATTTACCTTGGCATCCCGGGCACTTGAAATGTCAAAGGTGGACAGCAATATTTTCAGTGGCTTTTGTATTCTATTACCCAAGTACCCCATTTCCATTCTGTTTATCAGCTTTTTCAGTTAAAGACAAGATTGTATGGGCTCAAACACTTTAACTGTGAGCAGCTAGGTGGCACAGTGCATAGAGTGCCAGGCCTGGAATCAGAAAGACTTGAGTTCAAATCTTGCCTCAGACATTAGTTGAGTGACCCTGGGCAAATCACTTAACCCTGGTTGCCTCAGTTTCCTCACTTGTAAAATGAGCTGGAGAATGATACTCCAATATCTTTGCCAAAGAAACCCCCCCCCCCATAAAGGGGGTCAGGAAGAGTGGACACTACGGAAAAAACAGAAACATCACTTCAGAACTGGAAGAGATTTTGGAGGTCGTTGTGTTTGATCCATTGCATTATAGAAAAAGTCCAGTGAGGTTAAGTGACTTGCCCAAGGAACTCAACTGTCAATTATCTGAGGCATAATTCAAGCCCAGAACTTTAGCCACTAGTAATTCTGCAAGACTGCCGTTTCTTTGATAACTTGGCAGTACTGGTTGTGATAACGTATCTGATGGCTGTGTCTATCAATTGAAAGGTACCAGAGCTATGAGTGCCAATTTATTATTATAATTAAAATTATTTTTTGCTCACATCCTAATTTATATCCCTGCACTTCTACTAATTTGTTGACTGGCACAATGGGTTTGAAATCATGCTATTGAAAGAAGCCAATATCATAAAAATACTTTTCTCTGAAATAGAATAAGAAGAGTTCTACAGTTTCCTCAGTGTAGGAGCACTCAGATAGTTACACAGAGAATATAATCAGAGACAGAACCTGAACACGTCTTCTTAATTCCAATACTTCTTTACCTAATACCTATGCTGAGAGAGAGAAAAAGGGAGGGAGTATATGAAGCAAACATAGTCAACATACTACTGAAATGTATTTTAAAGATGCTTCTTAATCTACAGGCATTGCATTTATACATAGCATCTGTTCCTTATTTTTCAATTCAAATAAAATGATTGGAAGTGGGGTGAAGTGATGGTATCTTTGAAGATTTATTTATGCATTTTTATAGCTCCCTTCCACTTCCTCATTGAACAATTTTTAAAATGACAAATAAAAGCCTCATAATAAATTGAGTAGTCCAGCAAAGCAAATTCCTTGTCCGAAAAATGTATTTCTTAGTCTTCATTTTAACTGTCACCTCTCTGGCAGGAGGTGGGTATCATACTTCATCATCAGTCATCTGTACTAATGGTTTACCATTATATTGATCAGAGTTCTAAAGTATTTCAAAGTTATTTTTCTTTACAATGTCATTATTGTTGTACAATAAATGTTCTAATTCTGCTCACTTCACTCTGCATTAATTCATAGAGGACTTCCCAGTTTCCTCTGAAATTATCCATTCATCATTTTTTATGGTACAATAAATTCAATTACATTCATATACCATAATTTGTTTAGCCATTTCCCAATAAGAGTGCACTCCCTTAGTTTTCCGTTTGGGACTACTACAAAAGAGCTGTTATGTTTGTACATATAGGGCTTTTTTCCCTTCTTCTTTTATTTCTTTGGGATATAGCCCTAGTAATGGTATAGTCAGTCAGCTAGCATTTATTAAGCACCTGCTACTATAGGCTGGTCATTGTGCCAAGTGATGGGGATACAGAAAAGACAGGTTCTCAAGAAGCTCAGTCTGATGGGGGAGACAATACAGGATAAATTGGAGATAGTCTCAGAGGAAAGACAGTAATATTAAGGAAGATTTGGAAAATGCTTCTTGTAGAAGGTGAGACTTTAACTGAAATTTGAAGAGTACCAGGAAAGTAGAAAGAGGAGATGAGGAAAGAGAAAATGTCAAGGATTGGAGACAGCCAGTGAAAACCCTTGGAGCTGGGAGATGAAGTGTCTTGTTTGAGGAATAGCAGAAAGGCCAGTGTTAGTGCATTGCAGAATACTGAAAGTGTAGGGCATAAAAAGACTGGGAAGGTAAGGAAGGGATCAAGTAATGAAGTGCTTTAAAAGTCAAACAGAGGATTTTACATTGATCCTGAAGGCAATAAAAAGTCCTTGGAATTTATTGAATGAAGGTGGGTATGGGTGGATGTTGGTATGGTCAAATATATACTTTAGAAAGATCAATTTCAAGCCAGTGGAGGATGGATTGGGGTGGTGAGACACTGGAGGTAGGAAGCCCAATCAGCAGACTGTTGTAATAACCGTGGTGGGAGGTGTTTACAGCCTTCACCAGGGTGGTGTCAACTTCAGTGAAGACTAGAGGGCATATACCAAAAAAACTGTTTTGAAGATAAAAAATGACAGATTTTGACAACAGATTGGATATGGGGAGGGGAGTGAGTATGAGGAATTGAGGATGACACCTGGGTTGTGAGCCTGGTGACTGGGAGAATAGTGGTAGCCTCAGTAGTAATAGGGAAGCTAGTAAGGGGGGAAGTTTTGGGGAGAAGATGAAGAGTCCAGTTTGGGACATACTACGTTTAAGATGTCTACAGGACATATAGTACAAGATGTTAATAAGTAGTTAGAGATGTGAGATGGCAGATCAAAAGCTGGGTCAAAGGGCATATATAATTTAGTAGCTTTGGGGGAAGAGGGGAAGCAAAGTTCTAAATTTCTTTCATAGCTCCACCAACAGTGCACTATTATGCCTGTTTTCCCACAGCACTTTCAATATTTATAATTTATCTCTTGTGTCATGTTTGCAAATCTGGTGGAACTGAGGTGCTTAAATTTGAATTTCTCAAATTTTCTGTGATTTTAGAGTATTTTTTCATATGGTTGTTGATAACTTAGATTTTTTTCCTGTGAAAACTTTTTTCTTATCCTTTGACAGTTTATCTAATGCAGAATAGTTCTTGATATTATAAATATGAACTAGTTCTATAAGGAAAACTATTAAACTCTATCTAGAAAACTATTAAACATATTAAATGTAGTAGAAATTTTCATATGTATTTTTTTCTAAAAACCAACAAACTTTTAGTGAATACTTATACCAAGTAATGTAGGATTTAAAGAAATATAAGAAATAGCCCTGGTCAAACATATTTGACCATACAGCATTACCCCAAAGCTGAATTTATATGCACTTCAAAATATGGGAGGTTCAGACTCCAAATGAACATTTAAATACATTATACAGTTTATTAAGTATTGTATATTTCTGAAATTTTTTCAATCAATTTTGGGCTATTCTTAACAAATTATCTTCCATAATAAAGTGGAAAACTTAAAGAAAGAGATGTTTCTTCCATGTCAATTTCTCCTACTAAATCTTTCCAAATAGAATGCATTTCTTCAGAATTATTTCAAGTGCATTGAAATTATGTCAAATAATATTGGTTTATCCTATTCATGTAACTTCCAGAAACAAACTGGGTAGTATTTCTACTGCTGTAGAAAGTAGCCCATCTTCTCATCTAAAGAGGATCCACTTAGTGTAGCGGAGGCCTTCCTCTAGGTGTTCACTTTTTATGGGTATCAGGGGATCACAGACACTTGTCTGTCCACTACTCATTACTCTTACCACATTTCTGACACCTCTTTTTCCGATTATACATTTCCTTAACAGTATCCTTTATACCATTTATTTCAAATAGGTCATTGATAGAAATAGGCTATATCATTGGAAATATATACATAGAAAGTGCATTCTGACCTTTGATATATTGTATGTAAATTATCTTCATTTAGATACCTGCTATAACTTGTGTTTCACTGTCTCATGCTCTAGGTTTACCTAGGCCAAGTTCAATCTGTGGGAAGGGAAAGAGGTCTCTAAATATTTGGCTCATGTCCCTGGGTTCCTTAGAAGTTAGATCATTTTGATCCCATCTAGGAATTTCCTTGAGAAAAATTAGACTACAGCTCAAGCCTAGCTTTCTACAAATGGAGGTAAACGAGCACCTTAGCTCTTGTACAAGCAGACTTTCTAACTATATAAATATATGTATATACGTACACACACACACACATAAGTACATATCCATATGGTAAAGAAAGTTCTTTGCTGGGATGAGTTTACAGATCTGTAATG
>CM053773.1:32878497-32894066 GCA_028658325.1 Potorous gilbertii
TTTGTGAGGCAGTATGGCATAGTAGATGAGAAACTGCCCTTGGAGCCAAGATCTCTGTTGAAGAGATCTGGCCTTTGCCAGAGTGTCTGGGAAAACTACAAATAAGTGTGACAGCATTTAGGTTTAGACCAGGCTTTTGTACCATTTACCAAGACTTCTACAGAAAGACTGATTTCATAGAGGACAAAGGAAGAAATTACTTATACATATACGTATTTTATTTGATAGAGAGTATCACAGAAGATAAAGTGGGCAGTTTTGGTTAATCAAAGTTTTTGTACAGACTAAAGCAAAACAGTTAAAACAGTAATGGAAATAGAAAATAGAGGGTGAAGAGAAATCTTTTAGCAAGTTTCTTTGATAACGGTCTCATTTTTAGGATATACAAAGAACAGATTAAAATTTATAAAAATAAGGGACATTTCTCAAATGGTAAATGGGCAAAGGCAGTTTTCTAAGGAAGCAATCAGATTTTTGTTAATTGGAAAAAATACATTGAAAAAGACTACAATATGGTCGAGATCATAGTCTTCTCTTGGCGCTGAGTACCCAAGACTGTCTTAGTATTTACTAATCATTAATTAATCATTAATAACGATTAATGAAATCACCCATACATCTGAGGTCGGTAGATGGTAGCTAGCAGTCCCATCTCACCTCTACTAGCACGCAGCCCTCTCCTCTCCATCTAGGGTCTTAATCCTACCTTCTGTCAGGTACAGGTTTGCGGGGAGCTTTCTCACTCCGAAATCCATTTCCCTGTGTCTAATAATTACAATAACCAACAACAGTCTTAGTAGTAGTGACAGGACTGAGTGACTTGCCTAAGGTTACGCAGGCCCAGGAAGTGTCTGAGGCAAGATTTGAACTCAGGCCCTGTGCTATATCTGCTGTGCCTGAGCTTGTCTTTAGATAGACCTCTGTACAGTCAATGTCATCCTCAAGTCTGAAGATACCAAGAAATTGGTCATTCTTTATGAGATTCTTCAGTCAAAAAAATCTACATAATGGCCACCAACTATTTGTAGTCTTGAAATACGCGTTATGGCACTGTATGAGTCCGTTTCCATACCAAAGGGAGATTTGGCACTCTTGCTTGGCTTTTTAGATACGTTTATCCAGTTGGAGACCAATGAATACGAAAACCTTGACAAAGCCCAGGGACTGCCCAGGTACTGGTGTCTCCTACATACTGATGAAAAGAGCCTCTTGGGGGCAGAGCCAAGATGGCAGAGAGAGAGGCCAGGAAGTTGCCTGAGCTCTCCTCAGTTTCCCTCAGAAACAACATTAAATCAAGCCTCTAGAAGAATTCTGGACTGACAGAATCCACAAAAAGATGAAGTAAAATAATTTTATAGCCCAAGGTAGCTTAGAAGGACTTTAGGAAAGGTCGTCTTATTTGGGTAAAAGGGGACTGCAGCCCAGTACAGGTGGTGCCTGGCCAAGCCAGTGGGAGACTCTTAGTCACAGCACAGATTAGCAACTGAGGCTCCACAATTCTGGCTTAGCAGGCCAGTGACCCAGCAGATCTGCTGCGAGGCCTTCAGCCCCAGTGCAGCAGGCAGACTGCCAGCCTAGGGACTCAGGGCACAGCAGGCACACAACAGCTAGGCCAGGCCACCTTAGTGCAGTGGGCAAGCCATCATCCCCAGAGGCCCTGACCCGGAAAGCCAGTGACCAGGCCCTTGGCCCCCACATCAAGAAGCTTGGGACAGTGCCATCTGTCTACCCCAGGAGTAGAGATCAACTTGAAAAAATAAGCGAAAAATCAAGAGAAGAAAAGGAAGTGAAAAGAATTAGAATAGGCAGTAAGGAAACAAAACTATGGCTATGCAGATGATATGATGGTGTTACTTAGAGAATCCTAGAGAAACAACTAAAACTGCTTGAAGTAATTAACAACTTGAACAAAGTTGCAGGATATAAAATAAATCCACATAAATCATCAGCGTTTCTGTATGTTACCATCTGAGCTCAGCAAGAAGAAAGAGAAATTTCATTTAAAATAAATCTAGACCATATAAAGTATTTGGGAGTCTCCTTGCTGGGACAAACCCAGGAACTATTTAAACACAATTATAAAACACTTTTCACAGAAACACAGTCAAATCTAAACACCTGGAAAAATAGCAATTGCTAATGGATGGGGTAGGCCAAGCTGTGATAAAAATGACAATTCTACCTAAATTAATTTATCCAGTGGCATAGCAACCACACTACCAAAAAATTATTTCCTAGAGCTAGAAAAAATAATGACAAAATTCATCTGGAAGAACAAAAGGTCAAGAATATCAAGGAAATGAATGAAAAAAATGCAAAGGAAGTTGTCTTAGCTGTATTACAAAGTAGTAATCATCAAAACTATTTTGTACTGGCTGAGAAATAGAGTGGTGGATCAGTGGAATAGGTTAGGTACCCAAGACACAGTAGTAAATAACTATAATAATCTGCTATTTAATAAAGCCAAAGACTCCAGTTTCCAGGATAACAAATCACTATATGAGGAAAAACTGCTGGGAAAATTGAAAAATGGTATGGCATAAACTAGGCATAGACCAACACCTCATACTGTATACCAAGATAGGTCAAAATGGGCTTACGATTCAGACATAAAGAGTGATACCATTAGCAGATTTCTAGAAGAGTAAGGAATAGTTTACCAGTGAGATCTATGGAGAAGGGAAGAATTTATGACCAAACGAGATAGGAAAGATTGTCAAATGCAAAGTGGATAATTTTGGTTACATTAAATTAAAAAAGGTTTGCACAAACAAAACCAATGCAGTCAAGATTAGAAGGAAAGCAGAAAGATGGGAAACAATTTTTACAGACAGTGTTTCTGATAAAGGCCTCATTTCTCTAATACACATAGAATCCAGTCAAATTTGTAAGAATACAAGTCATTCCCCAATTGATAAATCTTCAAACAATATGAACAGGCAGTTTCCACATGAAGAAATTAAAGCTATCTGTAGTCATGAAAAAAGTTATCTAAATCACTATTGATAAAAGAAATACAAATTAAACAGCTCTGAGGTACTGCCTCACACTTACCAGATTGACTTAATATATAACAGATAAGGAAAATGATAAATATTGGAGATATGGAAAACTTGGAACACTAATGCATTGTTGGTGGAGTTATGAACTGCTCCAGTCATTTTTTGCAAGTAGTTTGGAACTGTACTCAAACTAATACACTCTTTCATCCGGCAATACCATGACTACATCTGTATCCTAAAGAGATCATAAAAAGGGAAAAGAAGGTACATATACAAAAATATTTATAGCAGCTGTTTTTATGATGTCAGAGAAATGGAAATTGAGGGAATGTCCATCAGTTGGGGAATGGCTGAACAAGTTGTGGCATGTGAATATAATGGAATACCACTGTGCTAGAAGAAATGATGAGCAGGCAGATTGCAGAAAAACCTGGAAAGACTTAAATGAACTGATGCTGAGTGAAGTGGTCTGAACCAAGAGAAAATTGTACACAGTAAGAATAACATTGTATAAGGATCACCTATGACTGACTTACCTCTTCTCAGCAATACAGTGAAATTCCAAAAGGCTCATGGTGGAAAATGCTATTTAGATCCAGGCAAAGAATGATGGAATATGAATGCAGATTGAAGCATATTATTTTTGCTTTTATTTTGTTTTTTGTGACTTTTCCTTTTTGTTTTGTTTCTTCTTTTCATAATATGACTAATGCAGAAATGTGTTTACATATTGCACATTTATAACCTATATCAGATTGCCATCTTGGGAGGAGTGATGGAAGGGAAAGAAGGAGAAAAAATTGATAATCAAAATCTTATAAAAAAAAGAATGTTAAAAACTATCCTTATACATAATTGGAAAAAGTAAAATACTGTTTACAAAAAAAGTAAAAAACCTTCTGGAACAAGAGACCAAGCTAGCTTAGTTGATTAATAAATTAACAAGCATTCATCAAGAGCTTGCCATGGTGCTAGGGATAGAAAGACAATGGCATCTCCCATGTGAAGAGGTTTCCCTAAGGCTGAAGACTTGACTACCTGAGTCGTTAAATTAGTATCAGTTGCTCTTAGAGGAACCATGTCTGAACAGCACCATTGAGGTTATTATTTTAACCTTTGGTACCGGGAGGAACTAGATTGACATTGTCTATTGTCATCAGAGGATCCTTCACGGTAGTATCCTAGACATGTGGTCCTTTTCTGTTCACAATTTTTCATTGTACAATATTGCTGTAATTACATATAATCTTCTTCTGACTCTGCCTCCTTCACTCAGCTTCAGTTCATGATTTTTCTGAAATCTGCCTGCTCATTGTTTTTTATAGCACAGTAGTATTCCATCACCATTAGAATACCACAACTTGTTCATCCCTTTGACCAATTCATAGCCACCACAACAAGAGCTGGTATAAATATTTTTATACCAATAGGTTCTTTTTTTTGTTTTGTTTTTCTTTATGATACAGACCTAGCAATTGACCTAGTCTTTTGATGAATCGTATTTCATTTCCTTCTTTGTAATTTTTTTCAGTAGTATTTTGCTTTTTCTAATTACATGTAGAGACAAATTTTGACATCTCAAAGTTAAAGTTAAAATGTTTTAGACCTTTTAGAATAACTAGACAATATAAAATACCTGAGAGTATACCTGCTAAAACAGACACAGGAACTATATGAACATAAACATAAAACACTTTTTATACAAATCAAGTCTGATTTAAATAATTGAAGTAATATGTATTGTTCATGGATAGGTAAAGCCAACATAATTTCAAAAAACGAAAACTTTTCCTAACTAATCTATTTATTCAATGCCATATCAATTAAATTACTAAAAAATTATCTTACTGAGAAAAAAAATAGTGAAATTCATGTAGAAGAACAAATGGTCAGGAAATTGAAAGAAAGTAGGGAAAAAGATGTAAAGGAAGCAGATTCAGCAGTATCAGATCTTAAACAATATTATAAGAGCATTACACATAAAGTGCAAAAAAAGATAATTTTGATGATTTTAAATTAAAACTTTCTTGTGTAAATAAAACCCATGACGCCAAATGTGTTTGTCTTGGAATATTGCTGTGGTATAGGAAATGATGAGCTGGTTCATTTTAAAAAACATGGAAAAACTTGAACTTTTGAAGAAAGATGCTGTCCACTTTCAGAGAAACACATAAGTGGAAATAAGCATAGTATGGTCTTACGTATATGTGTATGAGAGAGGTGTGTGTGTGTGTGTGCGCGCGCGTGTGTGCGTGCGTGCTTATCTCCACACTTAATTCCAGCCTTCTTAAGACTGGGGGGGGGCAGGTAGTAAAAAGTGCACAGCAGAGAACAAAAGGAAACTTACAAGGAAGCAAAAAAAAAAAAGCTGGGCAGCTTTGAAAACAATATATAGTATTATATAGGTTTCCTTGAAATGAACATTTATTGTTTTATAGCGAATCCTCCTGTGTTCTGCTGTGTACATGGCAATGTTTTTTTATTTTCTCATTTTGTATTTAAATTTAAAATAAATTTTAAAATTTACAATTATTTATTTATTTTTAGGATCTTGACAAAACTTCTCGAGGTGTCAGATGATCCCCAGGTCTTAGCTGTTGCTGCTCATGATGTGGGAGAATATGTCCGACATTACCCACGAGGCAAACGGTAAACATCTATCTGAAAAATGCCTACCATCAATATTTTTATTTTAATGTAATGGACCCTCTTTTATTTCTTGAAAAAATATTTTTTCTTCATATTTGAAGAGCCATTTACCTTACCCTTTACTCATGACTCTTTCGGTTGAACAAATATTTATTAAGTTCCTGCTGTGAGTAAAGCACTGTGCTGCAAGGTGTTGAAAATACAGAGTTGGAGAACAACATGGTTGCTTTTGTGAGGGAGCTTGTAATCTGATGTTGTTGTCTTATAGTATGGTGGACAACTGCAAGTCTCTGCTTCTAGTGACCTTTTCTCATTTGTCATTGTCCTTGGTCTCTGCCGCATTTGATGCTGTTGGGCATTCTAGTTTCTTGATCCTTCCCTGCATTACCGTATCATGTTCTTTTTTCTCTCTGACCATTCCTTTGTTGGTTTCTTTTAACCAATGTTAGAAACAATTGAAATGATTTGTATTTGTAGGGTGGTTAGTGAATTGTTCGTTTTAGGGATTCTATTTCAGGGAAGGTTCTGCCTCATAATTAAGGAAGACTTCACAGGGAAGAGGGGGTTTTCCAAGGGCGATTTGAATAACTTAGTAGAGTTTCAGAGACCATTTCAGGTAAGGAACATAGAAGCGAGAGGGAATAATCACTTTTTTGGGATAGAGTAATCAAAGGAGAACAGTGGGAGGCAAGGTAAATGAATTAGGTTGAATTATACTTGTGAAATACTAAACTTTTGAGGGTGAGAAACTTCTAATCTTTAATGTAAAAGGAGGCAACTATAAGTTTATAGGAGAATATATGATGGTGTTAAAGTGGAGAAAACTTTGGACTAAGGTATATGCGTTTGTGGCAAGGAGTCTGTAGAATAGGTTCTGAACCTGAAGTCTGAATTAATAAAAATTTTTGATAACTATATTTGAATATGATTGGCTTCCTTTATAATCCAATGTGTTCCATTGTATGCACTTAAAAACATTGTTCTCGGAAGGGGTCACACACTTCATCATATTGCCAAAGGGTCCGTAACACACAAAGAATCGAGGTCCTGCTGTGGAGGATAAAGTTGTAATGAACAAGGTGATGATCAGAGATAATACGATTGTGGATTTTGAGCTGTAATGGAGCTGAGAAGTCATTGAATTCAGTTTTCTTATCTTATAGATAAACATCTGGGGCCCAGAGAGATTAAGGCAGTGTTGTCAAATTCAGATAGAACCATGTTCGTCCTGTATCTGTGTTCTTCATATTGACTTAGAATACCACAAGTGAACATAATTTTTACTTTATTCATTTCCTAATTCCATTTTAATCTGATTCTTATCAGCTCACAGGCTTTGATTTTGACACCTCTAGGTTAGGTGACTTGTCTAAGGTCACACATGTGGCAAAATTGGATTTGAATATAGGTCTTCTGTCTCCAAATTTACTACTTCTTTCTCTGTACCTTTCTTATTGAGTAGATTAGTTTTGTATTTAAAAGAAATAGGTGAAAATGTTCTTGTTGAGTAAGGATACTTTAATGGTAATGGGAACTAGGTGCTGTCATTAGAAACCTTAACAACATGTTTTGCATGTAATTCATATTTTCTGAATTTGTTGTTGTTAATTGGTTCTACCCCAACCTTTGACTTTTTCTATAAGGTAGTCAGAACTTTAAAATACAAATGTCATAATATTAAGTTCCATTTTATATTAAATTACATTAAATTATAGTTTAACCTATTTATAAATTAGTTTCCTTTTTCCTTCATGATTAGAGAATATAGAATAGCCAGTAAATTCCTACTTCCTGCTCCTTTAATTGCTAAACTTTTCTGTTTTGAAAAGTTTAAATTTAATTTTAAAATATTTTAAAAAGTTTAATTTAATTTTAAAATTAAATATTGCTAAACTTTTTTTTATCTTTAATTTTTTTTCTTTTTTTTTATTGTTGCATTTCAACCTTTTTTTATTAAATTATTTTATTTGTTTTCAGTGTTTGACAGTCACTTCCATCTATCTTAGATGTTTTTCCCCTCCCTTCCCTCTCCCTCCCTGAGACAGAATACAATCTTATATAGGTTCTACACATACATTCCTGTTAAATATACTTTTACCTTAGTCATGCTGCATAGAGGAATTAAAATGAATGGGAGAAACAATAAAACAAAGCAAAACATAATATAAAAGAAAATAGTCTTCTTTATTCTGTGATCCAGTTGCATAGTTCTTTCTCTAGATGTGGAAAGCATTTTGCTTCAAGAGTCCATTGAGAATTTTTTAAGTCCTTGCATTGCAGTAAAGGTATTAAGTCTACCAGAAAAATTCCTCGCACATTGTGGTAGTTGCTGTATACAAAGTTCTCCTGGTTCTGCTCCTTTCACTCAGCACAATTGTATTCCATTACATTCATTTACCACAACTTGTTCAGCCATTCCCCAATTCTCTCAATTTCCAGTTCTTGGCTACCACAAAGAGAGCTGCTATAAGTATTTTTGTACATGTGGGACCCTTTCCCATTTCTGTGATCTCTCCGGGATAGAGTCCCAGAAGCAATATTGCTTGGTCAAAGAGTACATGCACATTTTTGTAGCCCTTTGGGCATATGAACTTATATTTCTTATTGCTACTTTAAACCATATCTAATTCAGTAGCACACTTTGAAAACATTGATTCTTTGGCACTTATCTTTCATCATAGTTCAATTCTCACAGTCATGGCTGCTGGAAAAACCATAGCTTTGACTGTTATGAACTTTGTTGTCAAGGTGATGTCTCTGCTTTTTAGTGTGCTGTCCAGATTTACCATAGCTTTTCTTCCAAGGAGAAAGTTTCTGGAGTCTCAGTGTGCATTGATCTTTGAACCCAGGAATATAAAATCTTGGCAGTACTTCCTTTTCCTCCTCTATTTGACATGAAATGATGGGACCAGTTGCTAAGATCTAGTTTTTTGGATGTTAAGTTTCAAGCTAGCTTTTATACTCTCATCTAGAGACTTCTTAATTCTTCATCACTTTCTTTCATCAGAGTGATATTGTCTGCACATCTGAGATTATTGATATCTCTTGGCAACCTAAATTTTCGTTTTTGGTTTATTCAGCCTGGCATTTCATATTATATACTCTGTGTATGAGTTAAATAAGGTGACAATATACAGTCTTGTCATCTTCTTTTCCAGTCTTAAACCAATCGTTTGGTCCATGTTCAGCTCTAATTGTTTCTTCTCAGCCCTCATACTGGTTCCCCAGGAGACAAATGAAATAATCTGGTATTCCCATCTCTTTGAGGACTTGGCATGTTTTGTTTTGATCCACACAGTTGAAGGTTTTAGTGTAGTCAAATAGAGTGTGGCATTGAACTTTGCTTTCATCACCGTAGGCATCCACAGCTGACCTTACTTTTGGTTTTGGCCCCTTGCTTCATTAGTACTGAAGATATTTGTAATTGTCTATGTTCTTCCCCAGTAGTGTGTTAGATACCTTTTGACTTGAGAGGCCCAACTCTCAGTGTCATATCACTTTTTCATTTTAATCTTGCCTGTGAGATTTTCTTGGCAAAGATACTGGAGTGGTTTGTCATTTGTATCTCCAGCAGATTACCTTTTGTTGTAACTCTTCACTATGACCTGTCATTGTTGGCCAACCCTGCAGGGCATAGCTCATAGTTTCATTGAGCTATGCAAATAGACAAAGCAGTGATCCAGGAGGGACCCTTTCAGTTAACTTCCGCCTATATTGATCATGTTGTCCTCATTCTTGTATTGACCTCCAGGTCATGTTCTTTCCCTCTTTAGTGAGTGTGGTATCTGGATTATTGATTTCCTGGCTACCCCTGCCTCATCCTACTTAATGTACCTAAATGTTCATGGTAGGTAGTTACTTTTCAAAAGATGAACTCTCATGTAATCCACCTTCTTAACTTTAATAACCTCCACTTCCACTGTACCTTACCTGCCTTCCCCTTGCCCTCCTTTATATCTTGGACTTCATTATCTTCTCAAACTATTCCTCTCCAAACTGTTGACTTAAGAAGATTGTGCTCTCTGGAAACTCTCCGGATGTTTCACCTTTTTCGCTACTGCTTCTCTCTTGCAGTCTGATTTCACAACCCATATTTCTTCTAAAATTAGTTTCTCGAAGATCATTTTCTCTCATTTGTCATTTTTCTTGTCTTTTCATGCATTTGGCACTGTCCACTAGCTCTGTTGTCTTCTTTGATGCTGCTCTTTCCTGTTTTCCTCCTGTGTTTCTTACTTCTCTTGTTATATTTCCTCAACTCATTCCTTCAAGCTGTTAAAGTGTGGGAAACCTAGAAGGGTTTTTCCTACACCTTCTTTTCTCTTTATATACTTTCCATGGTGTTGTCATCAGCTTTTTTTGGTTCAATTTTTTCCAAAGGGTTTAGTCCCAAATCTAGATGTGCAGACTTACCCATCCCATTTCCTCCCTGGTCCTGCAACTCTAGTCACATACTAGCAACTATCCTCCAGAGAGCATTACCTAGATATTCTACCAGAACCTTACCGAAAACTGAACTTACAGAATTTGAGAGTTGGAAGGGACATCAGCAGCGTCTGTGAAAGGGATCCCCACTATAACATACCAACAAATAATCATCCAGCTTCTGCTTGAAGGACTCCCACAGAGGAGGAATCCATCATTTTTAGAAGACTGCTTATGCCACTTTGGGACAGTTCTGTTTGTTGCAGTGGTGCACGAATTATCAAGGACAAATAAAATAACTAAACCTTATGATTTTTCATATTTAAAAAAAGTAACCAGGATAACCTTTTAACATGCAATATGTCCTTATCCCTTAATCACTTGTTATAATCACAATATTCTAGGTGACCACCTCCTCCAAAGAACCTGAGGTACAATTAGGCAGGTACAGAGGAAACCCAGGAAGAGGTAGTGTTGTTTATTACAAGTTTTCAAATTTCATGTAATCATTGAAATTGTCTATTGTTTCTCTTGTGATTTCCTCCATGTTAGCTTCAGAGTTCTCCCTCTTTGGCTTCAGCACCATCGCAGTGCCTGGGGAGGAATAGGGTAGTAGACTCCAGGGTAGTAGATTCATATGAAAGGATGAGTTTTCAAACCAATCTTGAATAGGGTTAGGCCTGTGGCATCCACTCTGACTGGTAAAAGGTAGCATTTCCTTCTTAGGTTCTACAGAATGACCATGGAAAGGCACAGTGTTGTTGTTTCACCAGAGTGCCAGCAGGTCAAGGGCACTAGGTTCCTCTGAGTGACGGGCTTCCATGCTCAACCCCTCAGACAGCCAGTGCTGAGGCTTTCTAGTCTGTCCCCTGCATGGCTTCCTGCATATGCTTTCCAGTATATTGGTGTGATGATATCATTCTTTTACTCAGAAAGTTTTAGTGCTGTTCATTCCCCAGTAAAATAAAACACAAACTACAGGTTCTAGTGTTTTAATGTTGCCACTATTTGGAATTGGAGGGCCTGTGTTCAAGTCTCAGCTCTGCCACTTCCTATATGGATGATCTTGGGCAAGTTGTGTCACTTCTGTGAGCCTCAGTTTCTTCCTCTATAAAGTGAAGGCTGTGAACTAGATACTCATCTCTGTGATCCTTTCATTTTGAAATAGAAGATTCTGTTATACCTGGTCTTTACTTTCCTCATCTTAAAGTAGGGACATAAACTATCTTTTTATGATAAAGGATAAAATGAGATTGTGCATACAGTGCTTCATAAATGTTAAATCACCATAAAAAGGGGGGCTGTGATTGTCATCCTCCTCTCTTGCCTGTTGAAGTTCCTCCTTTCAAGACCCAACCTCCTTGATCATGCACACATGTGCACATATATGCACATACCCATATGCACACAAATGATATGACAGAAGATGGAGATAACAAACCTTTCATCTTAGAGCCTAAAATAGAGCATTAAAACCTACTATGTATACTTCCAGTTTTAGAAAAAAAATGCAAGATACAAGTATACACATTTTTGGTATGTTTACTAATGTATTAAATTTACTTTTAAAAAGTTCCTTTATGTCTATCTATAACTAGTTGAACTTTTTACTTCTTAACTGCAAGGGGTTGAAAATAAATTGCGTTATCGTCACAAATTCTCCTCTCTTCTACAGGGTTATTGAACAACTTGGTGGGAAGCAGCTGGTAATGAACCATATGCATCATGAGGACCAGCAGGTTCGCTATAATGCTCTTCTGGCTGTGCAGAAGTTAATGGTTCACAACTGGTATGTGACAGCTTTTTATTTTCTCCCTCTCCTATATCTATCTGAAATTGCAAGTGTTGCATTCTGTGTTCTGAAAATTATTTATATATCCTGAAGAATGACAGCTTTTAAAGTATTAATATTGGGTAAAAGTTCTAGAAATGTATTTAGTATAAATGAAGTAATACATGATTTTTTAAGATGAATTGAGAATATGTATTCACATTGCCACCATCAAAAGCAATTAATATTCTTTCTCTTTTAATGATAAAACTCTTTTTGAAATATAAATTTAATTTTGACTTTGAAGGATTGAGTGAAATATAAATTGCTTCACAGTTAAATACCAGTTATTTATGGTATTTTAAAAACTTCATAGTTTTGAAACCTTTTATTTTACTTTCTATTATTATATCAGTTCACACATGTTAATAAAACACTTAATAAATTTAGTTAGAATTCAGTTTGTATACTAAATGTGCATATGTACTCTGTGTGACAGTAGTAGATATTTTCTGCCTTCTCCCTTTTTCCTTTTCTAGTTTATTTTTAAACAAAATTATGACCCTTTCCTCTGTAATTTAATGTATATGAAACAAATCACTCGTAGCTTGATGTTACTAAACCTTCTTCTGAGGGCCCGTAGACTGGTTGTTTGTCTTTTGGTTGTAACATGTCTGGGTATCATCATTGGCCTGGCCCGTATTCTTTCATGGTCAGTGTTTTCAAAGTGGTATCAAATTATCAAAGGTATTTCTATACCTTGCCCCTTTTAAGCAACTATGAGTTCACACTGAGCTGTTTTTATTTTTGCCCTGCCATTGTGAAATATATTTAGTGTAGACTGAGCAAAGCTGTCATTTCTAAAGGCACGAATTACTATAGAATTGAAGTAGATTAAAAAGATCTATCATTGTACCATACATAGTTGTAGTAGACTAGTCAGTAGGGGCTACTGTTGAATTATACGTTAAACATTTTAATCTTGCCATGCAGGAATATCTGTGGTATGACTACTAAGTGAATAATTATGCCTAGACAGGTTTCTTCTTTCTCCTACACCCCTCCTTAAAATATAAGCAGAAAATCAAAGTAGAGAACATTCTGGAATGGTTTCATCTCTCTAGGATTAAAACATAGTTTTAACATTTAGTTTTCAGTTATTTCTGTGTATATTTATCTATGATGAATTGTTTCATCTCTGGAAAGTATACCTTAATATTGTTCCTCCTCACTCCCCACCTTACTACTTCCTTGTCCCTCTCATCCCCTCCTCCCAGCCAAACCAGCAAGTCTGTGATTTGGTTAGTGCAAGACAAATTGAAATTGTGTGTGTGTGTGTGTGTGTGTGTGTGTGTGTTCATATGTGTGTTTTATACACACCTATAACTTATTTTACATATACACTTATCAGTATGTATTTGTGTGCATGTGTATTACACACACACCCATAGGCTAAATCTGTATTATATATGTGTGTCTATATGCCCAAAATTTATATTACATACCTATATACTTACCAGTATATTCTTAAAATCATGCATTGCAAATCCAAACTACTTGTGAATTGTTCATGATTTAAGATTATCTATACTTGTGTCTTCCATTTCTCAAGACAATCAATAGTTGGTGATAAAGTAAAACTAGAATATATTTAACTTTAGGTGGACTTGTGAGGCATGGAGTCTGGAGAGTTATGGACTTGGAGTAAGAAAATCCATGTTCAGATCTTCCTTAGATACTTAACTTAATGAGCTTGGTGATCATGGCCAAATCCCTTAACATCTTTGGACCTAAGGCAGCCCTCTAAGACTTACCTACTAAGTTAAATCTGTCAGTGCAGAGACGGAATTATAGATCATTGACTATTGATTGACATAGACTTTAAACTTCAAATTTATTTTAAGTACTTTTGAAATTGTGTCATTATGTGTGTGTTGGCATTTCATTTGAATTTCGTTTATGGAGTTGAAGTCTAAAGTTTCCCATGTCTATTGAGGTAAGTAGTAGAAGGAGTTTATATAATCTGTCAAAATACTGTTATTTATGTTCTGCCACTGACAGTTTTCTGATTTTTTAAAGAATCATTCCAGTAATTTGAAGTGCTGGAAACAGGTAGTGCCCCAAGATCCTTCTCCAAATTCCACACTGTGACCTTGGTCATAAGAGGATTAGGGATTGCAGATAAGCTCTTTTTTGTTTGTTTTGGGATTATAGTGATGGGGTGGTGGTGGTGGTGGTGGTGGTGGTAGTTGCAGAGGAATAGCCTCTGTGAACAGTAAATGTAGGATATTATTAGCAGATCAGATCCCAATTCATAGCACATATGAATTAGATGAACAGTTATTGATCTCACCACAATGAAACAACTGTTATCCCTTAATCTTTGGAACAGAATTAGCTTTATGCGTTACATACAGAAAGCTATACAAAATGAGAACATACTGTAGAGTGAATTGACAGATGTACCCAGACTGTATAATCTTACGTCATAAAATTTCATCATTTTTCTCCTACAGAATGATTTTAAAATCTAACCAATCAGCTCATAATTCAGAAGCAACATTCTGTGCATGTGGAAAGCTCAGGACATCAGGAAAGAAACACAGAATTTTGTAGGTAGAGGATGATTAATGAACTCTAATTACATAGATTACTTGAAGGATCACCTGTATGTTTTGAATTTTTCTTTAGTTTTTTTTTCCCCACCAAAGTACAATAATAAATGGTAAGACCTTTGGTCCAGTACATATTTTTCTACAGGCTTCAGAATTTCTTCAGTAGAGGTAGGTAAATTGAAATATATATAGAGAAAAATTTAAGCATGAGAAAGAATATACTAAGGCAAATGATTAGGTGAATTTTGTCTTGTTCTCCTACAAAATAATTTTCCAACCCCATTCTCGGTGTAGTTATTTATCAGATGTCTCAGCAGATGTCTATTAAATTGACTGTCATGTGCATCTGCACAATGGTACACCAGGAAGGCTCACTTAAATTCCAGGAAAATCACACTGACTCTTGGTTATCTTTAGGCAAGAAAATCTTATAGTGCCTAGAATCAACTAGTCTATCTTAATATGTGGATAGAACACTGGACCTTGATTCAGGAAGTTTCTCTTCTCTTTCTGAGTTCAAATGTGGCCTCAGATACTTTTTAGCCGTGTGACCCTGGATAAGTCACTTAACCCTCAGTTCCTCATCTGTAAGATGAGTTGGGGAAGGAAATGGCAAAGCATTCTAGTATCTGTGCTGAGAAAACTCCAGTTGGGATCATGAAGAATTGGACAGAACTGAATAACAATAACAGTCTTAATTAAATGAAACTGTCTACTTTGGAACACTAATGACTTTTAACAATTCTCTGTCATCACCATGTCTTTGTTAGGGATTAATGTTCTGTGGTACTATTCTATAACTTATCCATTTAGAGCTATTTAGTTATAATCAATCTTTCTCCCCCCAACCCTCCAGGAATGAATAATTACTGAAACAACTAGCCCCTGCATAAAAAAAAGTCCAAATTATTTACTCTTAGAGTAAGAATAGGAATTATCCCTCCATAGACCATAACAAGATTTGTTTCATGTGCATATCAGAAAGAACTTCAAATTTTCTGAACCTACTTGGAACTTACAGAGTAATGTTAGACCATGAATATAAGTAGAAGATAAATTTTTCTGTGGGCAGGTGACTTGTTTTTATCTATCATGGAGCACCTAGCACAG
>CM053773.1:32894566-32922364 GCA_028658325.1 Potorous gilbertii
ATAGCAGCACTAATATCCTAATGATAAAACAATTCTGTTTGAATTTTAATAACCTAATCCTTGTTTCTAACGTTTTCCAGAATAACTTAGATCTTGTTTATCTGCTTAGAATTTTTGGAAGCTGTTCCTATTAGCTTTTAGTGGATGGTCCTTTTAAAAGTCTAGTTACATGTATCTCTTAGGTGTATGTTTACACATATGTTTTCATTTGAACTTGGTTCTTAACAATTATAAAACAATTCACATTTAGATAAAGCATACTACTTGTAGCTGTCAAAAATTTTTCAAATCACTCTTACTCTGATACTTCTTTCCACATGAAAATTAAGTGCCTTTTGAAGATTGGTTAACTTTTTTGTTTGTACATATTAAGATATCTCACATATTACATTATGAGATTAAACAGAAAATCAGTGCTTGTACTAGTGTAAAGCAGCACCCTGTGCATAGCCACTTTCTTTTTCTCTCTTAACTTACTTTCTGTCTCATAACTCCTTCAGGATTAATGAGAAATAGGTTGTCAGTGGTTTTAAAAGGTTCACTGTGCTAGACTACAAAGTGTATTTTGTTCTTGTTCTTTCATTCATTTCAGTTATGTCTGACCTTTCATAGCCCCAGGGGTTTTCTTGGTAAAGGTACGAGAGTAGTTTGCCATTTCCTTCTCTAGTTCATTTCACAGATGAGGAAACTGAGGCAAACAGGGTTAAGTGACTTGCTTTGTTACAGAGCTAGGAAGTGTCTGAGGCCAGACTTGAACTCAGGTCCTCCTGACCCCAGGGCCAGCATGTATCCACTGTGCCAGTAACCTGCCTGCTAAGAAGATGCCAATCTGTACTTGTAGAGGGTGTTTCCTCTTTTGTGAATGAGTCCTGTATCCAATGAAAACAGAATCCCTTTCTTGGTACTGGGGATACAAAGATAAACAAAAATCATCCCTGCCTTCAAGGAGCTCATATTTTACTGGGGGATGCTCACAGATAAGGGAATATTTTGCTAAGTATATATAATGTGACTTCAAAAGTGAGAAGGCACTAAGTGGTGGTGGTGGTGGGGCTAGGGTGGGAAAAATGGGAGATGGAGATTGAGCTGTGCTTTGAAGGAAGCAAGAATATATCTCAGTCATAGATCACCTTTGAAAGGGCACCAGCCTGGGAACTGGGATATCATGTAGAGAAAGTAGCTAGCAAGCAAGTTTGAAACAGAGCATCTGGAGAGGGAATAATATGAAATAGATCGAGAAAGGCGGGTGAGATCCATGCTGTTCAGGACTTTAAATGCCAGGCTGAGGATGTTGTTTTATTTTAGACTGTACTATGATGTGCAGTTGAATACCAGACCAAAATCTGTTCAACAAAAAGGGAAGTAAAATGTTCACAAGTAAGACTTGCTTTTGCCTAGACAAGGAATACCAGTTGGAAAAGAGAAAACAAATCAACAAATATTTATTAACTACTATTATATGTTGGCTATGAGGCAGCTAGGTGGCTCAGTGGATAGATCTCTGGACATGGAGTCAGGAAGACCTGCGTTCAAATCCAGCCTTGATAGTTACTAGCTCTGTGACTTTGGGCAAGTCATTTACTCTGTGTCTTAATCCAATAGGAAAGGAAATACAAACAATTATGTGTCAGACACTATATTAGGTGCTAGGGATAACAAATACTAATCCTATTCCTAAGTAGTTTACATTCTGAAGGATGGGTGTGGGAGCGGGAAAGTGGAAGGTTATTTCAGGTATGAGGAATGACTTAACACCAAGAAGCTGGACTGTGGAGTAGTGAACAGGGGAAATAATGTATTCTAGACTTACTGCCTTTTATTTTTTGATATGATGGGCAGATCACATGTGATCTAGTTTTATGAACTTTTTAGTCTGCTTTTCTATAACTGATAGTTATACAACAGCCCTTAGGTCATTTCTGAAATGGAACAAGAAAAATTTATGGAGCAAATAAAAATAGTTATTATTTATTAAGGTAAGCAAATAGACACTCAATTTGGGGTTATTTTCCTAATTTTCTTTAAGACACCCAAGTGTTTCATCTCATTTAGAAAAGATGTTTTTGGGAGAAAGATGTAAGTTAACAAGCTTTCCTTTATTGAAAATTTAAAGTACCTAAGAGAGGCAGTGAGAAAATCTATTGTGATGAGAGATACTTTTTGATCAGAATATTCCTGAACTGAAATTACATTAAAAAAACTACTACGAAGATGTAGGTACTGAAGGCAGTTCGTTAGCTACTTAATATAATTTAAATATTATTGTATCACTTGCCATTAGTTGCATTTTTAAAAGTGGATTCAGAAGAAAAGATGTATGATTTGAATATTTGAGAGGTAGAGTTATTTACCCAAACCAAAAAACCTACCCCAAAACAAAAAACCCCAAAACAACCAGGCTGCACACATGCAGCATTAACACACACTGTATACTAGATATCCTTAGGGACTCTCACTCTACATCCTTTGCAGATCCCCACTGTGACAGTTGTTTGTTAAGGACTGAAACTCAGAATCCTTATGGTCATGAGTTATTCTACCTTCCCCCAAGAGCCCAGGGCATTGTTTCTGTCAGTAATGGGAAAAAAGAACATCAGTTGCTTGTTCTTTTACTGATTTTGCAGGTAATGTCATGGGGATTATATTTAGTTTTTATCCAGTTCTTTTTTAATAAGAAGAAAAACATCCCTTTCCTTTTTAGAAAGTTCAGCTGGAGAAGTCTTTTATGGTTTCCCATGCTTCCTAAGCAATTCCCATATATATATATCAAATGAATATCAGCCAAATACAAACAACTGTAGGGCAAGTGCATATAAGTGATGCTGTCTTTCTCTTTTGAAGATGAGTACAATTGAAAGAGGTGTTTTTATTATTTATATATGGTTAAGAATAGGTATTGTCATGTTTCAAGTCAGGAATTTTGTCATTCAAGAGTTATGAAGCATACCTATTTATATAACCGTGAGTGTTACTTTTGGAAGGGTGACACAAGTGGTAAAGTTATGGATTCAGATGTCTCTGGGATCTTACTCATATGGTTGTGCTCCCCTGAGTGGTACACGTTGCAATCCGTCATGCCTATGCATTCCCTGCAACTCTTGTCCTTGCCATTCTATGATGGATCCACTCAATATTCTGGAGGTCTTCCACAGTTTCTCTTGATATCAAGAGGAATCTTTTGGAGCTCATAGGGTGCCTGTTAATTATCCTTCACTCTTGCCCCATGATCAGTCTAACCTTTTCAGTCCCACATTTGGCTGATAATACTCTTTTTTGTACTGTGGCAGCCTTTCAACACCCATTGTGTGTTTCTTCATTGCCTTAGAATTATACTAAATCTAATTGTGTGGACACTGTAGGTGTTGGATTGTGAATAAAGGAACACAATACCAGTAGAATATTGGTATTAAAACTATGGGCCTTTGTTTCAGGGAGAAAATTGGGGTCATTAAGCTGGATTTATTGACCTCTAAGGTTCCTTTTTATTCATTGACTGAAATTCTTTCCTGAATCTTCACCATGACAGTGGCAGCACCTTTCTTATACCTTACTTGATATTGTTCAGGAGTTTGTAAAGTAGTTTTATCTTTGTCATTACATGTGTAATTTTTAACATAGGCAGGTGCTTGTTAATTTGGTTTGACCCTCTCTTGATCCAGCTGTCTTCCCCTGGGTATCATCTCTTATATCTTCTCCCTTTCATGGAGAGAGCTTTGTATACTAGCTGCATCTACTTCTTCTCTTCCCACTCTTTTCTAAACTTTCTGCAGGCTGTCTTCTGACCTCTTCTTTTAGCCGTCTCTAAAGTTATCTCTTACTTGCACATCTAATGGCCTTTTCTCAATCTTTATCCTCAGCTCCTCAGCTTCCCTCCCCTGTGATTGGCAGACTGGAGGTCTCTCCTTCAGCTGAACTCCTCCCAAAGCTTTCCTTTATAGAGTGTTCAAATCGGAATTTGCCAGTTAACTCTTTACTTTCCATCAGTAGCTCTGCTTGGTTTGGTCTCCATGGAACATCTTGTTCTTGGACCCTGGTCCTATTCCCTCCTTTCATCCCGATGTGTACTGCCCCACCTCCCCACTTTTTAGCTTTCTTTTGTGTATTGCTTTTCCCCATTAGATAGTAAGATCACTGAGGGTAGAAATTGTCCTTATTTGTGGTCCCGTTGCTTAGCACAGTGACTGGCATACATAGACATTTGATAGATGTTTATTGAATTGAATTATTGAGCAAGGTAATGACCGTTCAGACTTGCACTTTAGGAATTTAACTTTGCCAGAAGTATGGATAATTAATTGGGAAAAGAGAGACTTGAGACAAGTTAGGAGGTTCAGAACCATCCAGGTCATAGAGGTGGTGATGTGCTGAATTTGAGTGTTGTCTAGCAGGGTACGGATGTGGGAGGTATCTGGAGCTAGGATTGACGAGACTTAGTACTTAATTCGAACTGTGCATTGAGGGACAGTGAGGCTCTGAGAATAATTTGGAAGAACGTGTTGGCCATGACAGTAGGAAGTTCAGAAGAGGGCCAAGATTTTGGGGAAAAGATACTACACTTTCTTTTGAGATATTTACCTCACAATGCCTGTGGTACATAGAGTAGACAGGAACCTAGTAGAAGGTGTTTGTTTTGGACCTGACGCTCAGGAGAGACAAGGCTTGTATCTGTAGGTCTAGAAGTTATCAGCAGAGATGGTAATGGAAAGCATGGGAGCTGAGGAGGTTACCAGGAGTCATGGTAGGAGAAGATGAGCGAGCCTAGGTTGGAGCCTTGGTTTGGGGTTTTTCTTTTTCTTTTGGGTCTTAATTGTTTTGTTTTTTTTTAGGCTGGGGCAGACCTGGGCATGTTTGTAGGCACCAGGCAGTCATTCCATGAATAAGAATTAACTACCCTTTATATGTCAGACATTGTACAAAGTGCTGGGAATATAAAAATAAAAAAAAGTCACAACAGTCACTGCCTCTACAAGGGCTCACATTCTGTCAGAGGAGGCAGCAAACACATATCTCTCTCTCTGTCTATATACACACACACACACACACACACACACAAAATAAGTGCAAAATTATTTGGTTGAGGAAAATATTTGTAGAAATTAGGAAAGAGATCATGGGAAGGTAATTCTTAAGTTGAATACTGAAGGAAACTAGGGATTCTTAGTGATAGGAGTGAGGAAAGAATGAATTCCTAGCTTGGAGGACAAGGAGATGCCATGGAAAGGCATGGAAATTCAGCATCTTGTGTGAATAAAAAGTTAAAAGACCTGGTTGGTCAGACTATAAGCATGTAAAAGGAGACAAGACATAATAAAATTGGAAAGCTAGTTTGGGCCTAGATTTGAAAAGATAAGGACTTGCAGAAAAGTTTGAGATGAGGTCATTAACTGGGAGACTGATGGGAAGAGTGATGTTGGAGGCCTGAGAATAGAAGGTTAAGAACAGCCCCTGTGGAGAGTACAATAGAGAAACAGAGAAGGGCAAGTGGCAGTGCCTTGCTTTGGTGAACAGTCAGTTGAGAGATTAGATAATAAAATTTTGTAATGGACCCAGTTAGGATAGTTGTGTGATTTATTCCAGCCTTGTGAGTAGGAGTGGAAGAGGGAGATGGTGGTGAGTAATTTATTGTTAGGGTTTAGAAAGGCGTGAGTGGTGTTAGGAGTAAGGGCACACATGTATGCCAGGGTAACACTAAATTGAAAGGTCGTTGGCAAGCTGAAAGGCATCCTGAGGAGGTGGGATGGCAGGATTGTGAAAACCCTCGTGCCTTTGTCCTATGAAGGAAGTAGGGGTGGGGATGGGGTTAACCCAAAGAAAAGAAGGCTGAGTTTGGCCCGGGGCCTGGGGCTTGGGGTTTGAAGTACCTGAAGGGCTGTCACCTGATGATGAATTAAACTTGTGCTACTTGGCCCCGAAGGGTGGAACTAAGGTAGAAGTTGAAAAGGGGCAAAGTTAGACTTGACATAAGAAATATTCCTGCTCCTCCTTCTGCCACCCTGCCATCCTGCATGCAGAATTGGAGGGCAAAGAAGAGCTGGGGAGCACTGAGGGCCACTGAAGATTTTTCCCCCATGTTTTACTGTGGGCAAAAAATCCTTCATTACCAGATGAGCAGGGTGCAGGGAGTGAGCCTTTTTCTTCTGACAGTTGGAAAGCCATTCCTCCTGTGCTTGGGGTCATGCTTGAAGCTTTTCCAGTGTACTAGAACCTGGGAGAGGTTGGCCCACTGTCACACATTTCAAGAACTCAGGGTCATTTCCAAAACACCACAAGGTCTCTAGAGTAGGACTTTTGTGGAGGGCTACACTTAGGATTTTAGAAAAGTCATCATTTCACTTAAAAAAGGTTAAAAGAGAATGAGGAAAGTTTGGTAAAGATGAAGGTAAATGGAGGAATGTTTTGACAAAGAGCTGGTTATTATCAAATATTATTGATGTTTACTTTTAATATGTCATGCACATATTTGCTAATTAAGGTTGCATTGATGTCATTTAAAATTTTTAAATATCATTAATAACTCAGCAATTATGACTTTAGCTGGGAATAAATAGTTGTGTCTAATTCTTTTAGTCTTCATCTTAGTATCTAATTCTTTTAGTTTCTTTGACAAAACTGTCATCAGAGAGATGAGTTTTTAAAAAAAATATGTGTGTATAATAATTTTGGTAGAGTGAATCTACTTGGGTCTTTAAGTACCATCTATAGCTGTCTGTCTGTCTTTTGCTTTTGTTCAGTTTTATCTGATTCTGTTAGCATTTGGGATTTCCTTGGCAAAGCTACTGGAGTGCTTTGCCATTCTCTTCTCCAGATCATTTTTACATATGAGGAAAGTGAGGCAAACAGAGTTGAGTGACTTAAACCCAAGATCACACAACTATTAGGTGTCTGAGACCAGATTTCAATTCAGGAAGATGAGTTAACCGGACTTCAGGCATATGCATGTGTGTATGTGCGTGTGTGTGTATCTGAAAGTGTGTATTTTTGAGCCACAGTTTTACTTCTAAGACAGGTAATGGTTTGTTGAATATATAATTTGTCATCACTAATGCTTAGGCAGTAAAATAGCATCTTTAAGGAGAGCAGTGCTTCCAAATACATTGTAGTGCTTTTGTAGATAATCAGATCTTTAAGAAAATGTTTATGCAGTCTCTTCAGGGATTCAAGGTGTAGTGACTGAAATATGTGAATCCAGTTAGAGGGGCCCTTATAGTCACCCCAGCTGCCCAAAGCATATCTTTGCTGAGCCACTAAGAAATCAAACCTTACTTTGCTTTAAGCCTAAAATAAATGAGTTTCCTTTAAGTACAAATTTTGTACTGGAAATTAGTTATATATAAAACTTATTATTGCTATTCCAAGGCTAGTGTGAGAACTTTGATTTATTTTAGGATTTTGTATGACTACTGCTTATGAAAATTTAGAAAATTGTAATAAGTTAACAACAAAAACCTGATTATGTTATTGACTGCCAGAGATTTGATTTATAGTACTATTCTTGGACTTTCTTCTACAGCACAATACAACTAAGAAAAATTTTAAAACATAGCATATATTTATCCTGTTTTTCAAGTATTCTTTAATTATAAAGCTTATGGAGAAACAGATAATTGTGGTTGGAAAGATGGTGATGATATACTTATATCTTCATAGAAATTCAAGTAAGCTTATATTTTGTCAATCATGAAACTACTTTCTTTTAAAAACTTTTTTCTCCCTTCCTGATCTTGTTCTCTCAAATTTTGAAGCTTGTTTTTTGTAGTTATATACCTCCTCTTTAAACAGAGTTTTTGTGTGGCTAAGGAAAAATGTTGAAAATTAAGTGCACGTACTTCCTTTTTTGCCTATTGGCAGACTGCAACAGCTTAGCTGTGTTCTTTATCAGAAAGTGACTTATGCCTTATATCAGTAATTTAAAAAGCCAAGAGTTCAGCCACGAAATGAAGTAACCACACATAATGTAATTACAGAAGCAAGCAGACACCTCTGCCGGAATTTGTTACTTCTAAAACACAACAATGGTTTAATAGGTAATGCCTGAGAGAAAGAGTGTGACAACAAATAATAAGAAGTGTTATAAGTAAACTTGACAAAAATCAACAAAAGAGCGTTTCCATATACAAAGAACAGAAAAAGGTTATATAAAAAACTTAATCTTTTCTGTACAGCTTGTTTTTTTCAAAGTATACATTAAATTCAATACAGTACCCATACAGCGTTGCTTGTCTTTGCCCTTTTCTGAGCTTAATTCAGCTCTCCTGTATGTTTTAAAAATGTTTTGACAGCTTTTTTTTTTTTGTATCACTATTACTCATTCACTCTTCCTTACATAGCTATCACCTCCTTACAAATGTAAAAACCCTCGCTGGCAACCAATAATGTAGATAGACCAAGCAAATAGACAGCTTTATCCTATCTGGAAATCTCAGCTTTGTTCTCTACCTCTGACAGAGGGGTGGGGAGTATACTTTAGAACTAGTCTCCTGAAGTCATAGGATCATAGATTTAGACCTGGAGAAAATCTTTGCTATTGAGTCCAACCATGTCATTTTAAGAATGAGAAAAGGGTGGTTCTAGGAGGTTAATGGAGTTTAACACAGCAAATGTCTTAGTATTTGAACCCAGGTCATACTGACACCAAGTCTGGATTCTGTTCACTCTCTATACTGCCAATTCCATTGATTAGATTTCTTCCAGATTGATTTTCTTATAATGTTTCCTAGCTCAATAAAGTAAATTTTGGATAGTTTAGTACAGCATAAGTATTGTCATTTTTGTTAGTTGTCATGGCCTAAATATGAGCAGTTAATGTCTCCTAATTAGTTAGGTCTATATTTCTGTAAAGAGTGGTTTATAGTTGAGTTTATGTAGTTCCTGTGTATAGCTTGGTTCAGAATTTTTGAAAATAAGGGAGAAGGCAGGCTAGATTGTAGTCAGGGAAATTATATGTAGTAAATCAAATAAAATCCAGCAGGATTCCATAAAATTTGTGTTCAAAGTAATTATAGGAATTCAGGGATAAGGAAGTTTGTATTTATACATATCTAAATTTTCCAATATAACATATCTGCTTAAGGGCAATTCATTTATTTTAGGTTTAAAGTGAAGGAGAGAAAAGAAGGTCTGATTCTTAGTTGCTCTGCAAGGATATGGTCCAGGTAGCTGGAATGACTACAGGAGTCCCTCTAATTGAATTCATATATTTCATTCTTCACGGAATTTGATTGAGAAAGGGAGGGAGACATAGGATAATAACTTTCTGGAATTGTAGAGACTAGAGAGAGTTTTTCTTTTTTAAAGGATGGGGGAGATAGTGTCGTTTTAGGCAGTAGGGAAGGAACCAATATATAGTGAGGGATTAAAGATTCTAGAGCAGGGAATTCTCTCCCCTCAGTTCCTCCCTTCCTCCCTTTCTCTTGCCCCTTCCCTCTTATCTGGCCTGTTGCCAAGACCTGTTGATTCTTCTTTCAAAACATCTTTGTTCTGTACCCCTTTCTCTCATCTCTGGTGTGGATCTTTATCACCCTCATCATGCATGGATGTTGCAGTAGCCTGTTGGTTGACCTTCCTGGCTCAATTCTTTCTGCACTCCAGTCCATCCTCCACTCAGTTGGCATATTGTGCTTCCTAAGGTACACATATGACCATGTCAGTCTAGTTTAGTATCACTATTCCTCTCATCTTCAGTATTAAATTTAATATCCTGTGTTTGGCATTGATAGCTCTTCATAACCTGCTCTACCTCTTATTTTGCCAGTCTTAGACTACTTCCCACTTAGCTTGGTTGGTTGGTTGTTGTCCTTCTCTGATGAGGGCATGCCATGCTGACCTGTCCTGTGCCAGTGTCTCCCATGTGACACAATCAATTCCAGAGTTCTTAAGAGAGATCTTGAGAGTGTCCTTGGATTGCATCTACCATGTGAGCATTTGCCTTGCGTGAATTCTCCATAAAATAGTCTTTTTGGCAATGCATTTAAACAACTTGGCCAGCCCACCGGAGTTGCTCTTTCTGCAGTAAAGTTTGAATACTTGGCAGTTTACTTAACATTTAACACCAAGAAAACACAAGTGCTGCATCAGCCATTACCACACCATTCATATGTGAAACCACTGGTTACAGCAAATGGAGAAGTTTTGAATGCTCTGGATAAGTTCACTTACCTTGGTGAACTTTCCAGATATGTACATATTGACAGTGAGGTTGATGCAGCCATTGCCAGAGCTAGTTCAGCGTTTAGGAGACTCAGAAGGAAAGTTTGGGAAAGAAGAGGTAGACTGACTATCATACTGAAGGTCTACAGAGCAGTTGTCCTGACCTTATTGTTACATACCTGTGAAACCTAGATAGTATATCCACACCATGCCAGGAAACTGAATCACTTCCATTTGAATTGTCTTAGGAATATTCTGAAGATTACCTGGCAGAATAAGGTACCAGACATTGAGGTCCTTTCTTGAACTAAACTGCCAAGCATCCCCACATCTAGGACTCCTTTCTTAAAATGATGGCTTTATTGACCTCAGTACTCTACAGTATACTGATTTCTAGAAAGTTTAAAAGTAATTGCATGTTAAACCATCAAAATGGTCTTCCCCAAACACTTCAGGAGAAATATCCCTTCTAGAATTATTTGTTCAGAATCCTCCACCTCTCAAGAAAGGAAAGTTCAAAGATTAAGCCCTCATGGGGAAGCAAAACATGGAGAGGCATAGTAGAAACACAAAATGACCAAATCAATAAAAAGTCCTAACACAATGAAAGCAATGAAAAAAAAAATACTTGTGATCAATGAGAGAGCATGGTGATTAACCTACATGCAAGATAGTGCAGAAGATAGGATGCTGAATTTGGAGTATAAAAAACCTGAATTCAAATCCTATCTCAAGACACTTAATAATTGACCCTAGTCAAGTCACGTAACCTTTCTTAACTAATTGCCCGATCTGTACAATAATAGGGCTGGGATGAAAGAGCTCTGAGGTCTCCTCCAGCTCAAGATCTAGGATACTGTGATCCTAAATTCAAACTTTCTTTAATTCGGTAGTTTCCGTAGTCACTGTTACAAGGGCCTATATAAGGGCTGTCCCAGCCTGTGGAGTAAGAAGAATTTGGAGTTGATTCTACATGTTTGCTGTTTAGGATATTTTTTTTTCCCTGTGAAGGTCACACTGCAGTAATTTATCTTCTATTTCATCCTTGAAGGATCTTTGTTGTCCTTTTGGCCAGAATTATTGACCCTTCCATCTAGTGTTATTTCTCTCAACTGGGAATGTTTAACTTAGAGAAGATTGGGGATGGGGAAAAGAGGTTGAAGAAAAGTACATCATCTTTAAGTAATTGAAGGATTATCATGTAGAAGAGTGAAAGATTTGTTTTTGTTTGTAGGAGTAAACTAGGTTCCCTAGAACTAGGAGCAAATGAGAAGTTGTTGCAAAGTGGCAGATTTAGCTTTATTGTGAGGAAGAATTTCCAACAGAACCATTCCAGTGTGGAATAGCCTGCTTCTGGAGGTGGTTAGCCCTCCTTCATCACAGGACTGCAAATAAACACTAGAGCTTGTCAGTTATATTGTAGAGGTGATTCTTATTCAGCTAGGTGGCACAGCGGACACAGCGCAGGACCTGGAGTCAGGAAGACTCAGGTTCGTATCTGGCCCAAGACACTGTTAGCATCTCATATGCTGCAGTCACAAAGATAACTAACAGCAACACTTCTCATAATGACACAAGGCAATAACCAGAAGACATACATTTCCAATTCCATGGAGGGTGACCTATTCAAAATCCAGATTAGAAAAGAGATTGCCTATAGAAAATAGGTTTTCCAGATCCTGCTCTTCACAAATAACATGCTGATTCTATTAAGCACAGAATGCTTCTTCAGTGTAATCATGGCCACTCAAAAGATACTGACTTAGTAAAGCATGGTGCCAAAACCAAGTAAATAAATTATGCATATTGCTTAGATTATGACATGCAGTTGGATGGAAAGTTCATTGGATTAGTCTGTCAGTACCTGTATTGGCAGGTGTTGAAGATAAACAATATAGAACTGAATTGGAATAAATGAGTGGGCTGGATCATTGTGGGGAAATTGTTCAGCTCTTCCAACGATCCCAACAAAGCCATTCTTATTAGTGCGGCAAGTGGTGATGTATGCTTGTTGTTTGTAGGACACTATTATTTCTTACTAGTCTGCTACTATAGAATGCAGTGGGAAGACTCATGGTGGATGCCAGTAGGAGGAGGTATAGTGACAATAATATAATAAGATGTTACTCATATTTTTATCTCAGTTCTAAAGATGTGCTTGCTGGACATGTAGCAAGAGTATGGCAGCCTTCATGTTGCATGTGTTTTTTGTGAAATATTAAGACTTAAAGTTTTAACTTGAAAATATAGACCAATAAGTATATATACCTGTTTGCTAGAGAGAACTGTGAGGAAGAAATACTAACTTTAATATAGAAATAAATAAAAACAAATGGAATATTAAATGTATTAAATATATTATAAGCAAGATTGTGTTTAAGCATCTTCACCCACAAAGTCCCTAGTATACATCCCAGACTGATTTTACAGTTTGTCCATCACAAGAATATTTACCATTTTTGGAAAAGTTATTTTTCCTGAAGCAGCAGCAGCAGCAAATACCATCACCAATCCTTGTTTTTGAAAGCATGAAATGATAACCATTAGGTGATTAGTGGCAGGTACATTAACTTTTACTTTTTCAAAAAATGAACAACTTTTTGACAATGCCTGCTGATATAATCTGTGAACTAAAATATAACCAGTAATTGTCTAGTGATTTAAAATAGGGTTTTTATTCATTTATTTATTTTTGCCGTTGTTGCTGAGAAAGGAAAGTTGTCTTTATAGTTAATAAAGATATCTGGCCTATTTTTCTTTGTTCTAATAATAACTTGTTGCCAGTGGCCTGGTTTCAGAAATTGGCTTCTGATGTTTCTTTCTGACATTAGTATTTCTCCTGAAACTTAGAACATTCATGTAAAGACTGGGAAATCTAGTCATATTCTTCTGTTGATTACTTCTATTTATGTCTTTCCTGTTTTGCATCACTAGTACTTTCTTACTAAGTTATTTATGAATAACAGCTTGTTTAAAATTTTGAAGGGACTTGATTTTATTTGAAAAAGTTGAATTATTTGAGGCATTCATTATTTGATGTATTGTTGGTGTATGTAAAGATTTGCTCAAGTGCCTTTTTGGGCCATTTTTAGAGATTTCTTAGTTCAGAACCAATAGTACAAACAGCTATTTTCATGAGCTGTTTGTTTCCATGGAGGAGAAAACCTTTTTTTAATAAATGGACTGAAATTTAAATAAGAAGTTAGAAAAAAACGGATGGTTAGTGTTTTAAAATATGAGAATAGGTTTTTGAGGGAGAATATCTTTTCCTTAGAATTTTTCAGTATGACTTCTGCTGTCTTGTTTCTTGGGTAAATTTGATAGGAGTCAGCATCGAAGTAGTCACCTGTGCCTTAGTCACAACTGAATTTTAGTCCCAAGTTATTTGCTCCTTGTTATTATCCAGCATCCTGGGAAGCTAGGTAGTACAGTGGATAGAGTGCCTGGCCTGGAGTCAGGAAGACCTGAGCTACATTCCGCCCTCAGGCACCTACCAGTTACGTGACCCTGTTTGTCTCCGTTTGCTCATCTGTAAAATGAACAGCAGAAGGAAATGGTAAACCACGCCACTATCTCTGTCAAGGAAACCCCAAGTGGGGTCGTGAAGATTTGGGTATCACTGAAATGTTGGAATAACAAATCCAGTGTACTATTCTGTCACCTGCTCTTCTGACCTTTTAGTGTAGACTTAAAGAACTTAAGCTATTATTAAACTTATGATATGGGAGAGTCGAAGGGCAATTCTGATACATTTCAGCACATTTTTTCCATAGTGCAAATTACATGGCACATTGTAAATATAAATGGTCTGGAGTAAGATTAGGGGTACTGGGTTCAAGTTATGCCTTTAATACTCTATACCTGTGTCCTTGATTCTTACTTCTCTGTGACTGTTTTCTTATGTGTAAAATGAGGCCTTTAGACTTACATGATATCTGAGTTTGCTTATAAGTATAGATTGGTGATCCATTGATCCTAATTGAATATTTTTATTAACATCTTGTATTAGCCTGGATGACCAAGGAAGAACTATAATTTTGTTTCATAGATTGTTTAAATTTACAGCTTGAGGAGCCTTTAGAGGCTATCTAGTCCATCCTCCTCATTTTCTGTATAAGGAAGCTGAGGCCTTGAGAGGTTAAATAACTTACTGGTGACCATATAGATAGTAAATGTGGGATTTGAGTCTAGTTCTTCCTAACTCTAGACCCTGCTCTCTATCTACTTTGTCATGATAAACTCACCAATGTTAACCTGAAAGAACTCTTGTAGTAGAGTGCTGTAGGGTTTTATTGTGGGTACTCTTTTCTTTTTTTAGATTAAGGTACCAGAATCACATTTTAGCAGTGTCATTGATGTTATCAAGACTATCCAGAGGAGGGTGGCCGAAATGGTAAAGAATTATTTAAAGGAACTAGGCACGTTTGACTGCAGAAAAGAAAGCTATGGTGTATGTGGGGGGATGGGGAAAGAGAGGGGCTGATATCCTTGTTCAAATCTATGAAAAAAACATCTTTTAGAAGTAAGATTAAACATATTCCTTTGGCTTTAGAGAACAGAGTTAAAAGTTGCAAAGAGCTCGATTTCAGCCTGATAAAAGGAAATATTTCTAAATAGTTAAAAATTTTTGAAAATAGAATGTGCTACCTTGGTTGTAGTGAGTTCCCCAGCATCAGAAGTCTTCAGGCTGAAGCTGTACAAGCATTTGTTAGGAATTTTATATTGGAGAAATGAGACAGTAGCTCGAGTGGTAGGCCACTCAGGTACACCATAGATGCAGGGCAAGATCAAACCTCAGAAGTCATCTAGTCCAGCTTTCTCATTTTACAGATGAGGACTGAGGCCAAGAGAGGTTGGTCAAATTACCTAGGCCCTAGGTCTCGTAGCTAGTAACTGTCTGTGGAAGAGTTTGGATCCATGTTTTCCTGACTCCAAGTCCAAAACTCTACCTGGTACATTCTGCTGCCATATTGGGATTCCTTGCAGTTCTAAAATTCTGTGCAAAGCTAAGTTGATGAAGGATATTTGTTGCCTGGGATTCAGTAACTTGACCAGGGTCACACAGCTGGTAAATGGCATTCTGGTAACTATACTACACTTCTGCTATATAACAAAATTGTAAGTGACCAAAAATAAAATTTATTTCACACTGTGGTACGTAGTCTTGCCAAGTAAAATATCATAATATTTACATTTTTCTTTAGCATCTCATTATGCCAATATGTTGACTCTAATAAGGGGACGGCTTCTGATACTTCGTGCGTAAGTACTGGTTCCCAGTAGCATAGCCTTGCAGAATGCGTTCTGTCTGGTCTAGCTTTATAAATTCTTTCATTTGTTTTCTGATGAAAACTCAATACTTCACTTAAACAATACTTGTTTTTTTCCCCACATTCTTTCCTCCCCAGGGTAATGTATCTTGACCCCCATGCTGGCTGAGACAGAGACTATAACTTTACTTTTGTTTCCCATCAATGTCACTTTGAATGAATCAGGTGCAAAAATATGTATTGTTTTATTGAAGGATGAGTGTTTGATCTGTTCTTCTCTCAAGTCACTTCAATTACATTACTCAAAAGATCACACTGTTAGAGTTGAAGAGGACCTTTAGTCCATATTAGAGAAGGGAGGAAGCCATCTAGCACAAACCTCTCATTTTAAAGAGGAGCAAACTGGGGCCCAGGGAGGTTATAATTTGCCCAGAGTCACGTAGAGAATAAGAGTTAGAGGTACTTGAACTCAGGCCCTCTAACTCCTAAGCCAGTGGCAGATCTTTTTCATTTACATCATTGATACACTTATTTCAGGGAATTTAGCAGAATTTTTTGTTTGTTTTCAGTAGTATGTAGAAAAAGAATTAAATGACTAAGGCTCTTTCAGTTTGCTTTTTTGTTCCATCTGTGAATTTCCTTGAAGTAAATTATCTTTTCTTGCTTCGTTCTGTTAATGGTGTAGGTAGGACATTGAATTCTAACATTTGGAAATATAGTACTAGTTTTGACAAGCTTTTAAATACTAAATATTTGGGCAGATTTTTGAAATTTTTAGATTGCAAAAGATAATTGATTCTTTATTCTCTTTTAATAACCTCTCCTAAATGTGAGCATTGTTGTCTTCTCTGCCTTAAAATCTCTCCCTATTTTCACCTCCTACAATCATGTCTCTAGGAAAGAAGTGCCTTACCTCTGCTATGTCTTTAATCTTAACACCATGTTTCTTTCCTAAGTCTTTGTTCCAGCAGTCTTACTCTCAGGCATCTTTTATCTCTCATCTCCACCGCATATAGACATGCTTTATATTTCTTGTCTCCTATAAAGTAATTCCCTAGGTTTAAAAATCACTAACTCTAGAGTAAAAAAAAAAAAAACAACAGACTGCATTCAAATCCTGCTCCTGATGCTTACTGTCATTTCCTCCTGTTGGGGCTCAGTTTCGTCTTCTGTCAAATGAAAGGGTTGAACTGAGCCTTTTTCCAACTTATTCTACGGCCGCCTCCTTGAGCTACTGTCCCATTTATCATCTTTAACTTGACCTTTCTATCCCCACTTCTCTAAGCAACTGATTTGTTCCTCAGTGTCTTCAATCTCTCTTTTCTCTATTGAACTAACTCTCTCATCTCAAAAATCAGCTTCTCAGTAGCTAAATTAAAATGCCTTACCTTAGTCATCATCCATTACCTGGATAGCCCTCTTAGAGTCTCCGACTTGGTATGCTTCCACTTCTCTTTCCTTTCTGACCACTCATTTTTAAGGCTTTTTGCTTCTAAATCAGGGGTTCTTAACTTTTTTGCGTGTCACAGACTGCTTTGGCAGTTTCTGGATCCCTTCTCACAATAATATTTTTTCTCACATTAGTGATTGATGGAAATAATCAATTTTGCTTAGAGGCTGGTGGAAATAAAAGTCATTTCTCCCCCAAGTAAGTTTCACAGACACCCATGTAATCTATCCACAGACCCAGCCCCCAGTTAAGAGCTCCTGTTTTAAATGTAGGCAATCACCAGGATGCTTTTTCTTGGTCTTCTCTTCCCCCTTGATTCTCTTCTACAGACATACACACATATTATTCACATGCACTGTCAGTTACATGCTTAAATAAGCATTTATTAAGCTCTTACTATTGTGCTAATTTATAGGAATATAAAGAAAGGCAGAAACAGCCTCTGTCCTCAAAGAATTAACATTCTAGTGAGGGAGACAACATATTATAAAATAACAAGGTACCTGCAACACACACACACACACACACACAAACACACACACACACACACACACAGTAAATGGTATGTAATCTGTGGAGGGAAAGGCACTAGCAGCAGTGGGGCTAGAGGTTGGGGTGAGGGAAGTTGGAGAAAGACCTCCTACAGAAGGTTGGATTTGAGCTGAGTCTCAGAGGAAGCCAGAGAAGCTAGTAGGTGGAGATGAGGAGAGAGATTAAAATGTAGTAACAGCCACTGGAAAGGCAGGGAGTTGGAAGATGGAGATGGAGGTCCCTAGGGGAGAAATAGCAGGTAGTTAAGCTGCATCATTAGAGAATGTGGAAGGAAAAGGCCTGGCTATGAGAGCTTTAAATGCCAGAGGATTTTGTGTTTAATTCTGTAAGCCAAATGGTGTCACACTCAAGTAGAAATGAGAACCCCTAAACTATATGTAAGAATACCTGTGGACCACATGTTGACTTAGAAAACTGCATGTTAACGTTATTTAGGTTCTATTGTATTTTTTTTTATTTTGTTAACTTTGCAATTACATTTCAGTCTGATTCAGAGCCACGCTCGAGAGTGTTGCTGGTCCATGCTTAGGCAATAAGAAGCCACTGGAGTGTCTGTTTCTCAGTCCTTTTCTCTTTTCCCCTACCCTCTCCTGCCCTCCCATTATCACAACTTTGATTATTTCTTCTCTGCGGATAACTTTCAACAAAGGTGCAGTCTAGAAATCAGAATGAGAAGCAAGAAGTTTATTTCCCCACTGGCCCAATGATTCACATTGGGGGCATGAGATCCGGGGAGATCCAGAATTGATATTATTAGTATCCAAGTCTGAGATTTAGGAATTCCTATTTTTCCAGAAGTTGCAAACTGTGAACATTTACAAACCTTTTGTGGTAAGCAAAAGTTATGGTCATACAATATTTTGGTGTGAAAGAGAAATATCTATAGCAGCATGTTTGTGACTTTATTTGCTAGAAGTTGGGGATTGGAGTTGAAGATGGGGGTGGCATTTTTATTGTATTTATAAATGCTAATTTTATTTTTATTTTTTTCAGGGAATATCTTGGTAAACAACTACAGTCGGAACAACCTCAAACAGCTACTGCAAGAAGCTGAATAGTGATGTCCATTTTCAGAATTTCCAACTCTCCATACAGTGGCATAACTGGAGTGTGAATCTTAATATTTAGATTCAAGAGTAAATGATTGTTTTTTGCAGTATTCACCTCCTGCTATGCAGATATTTCTTCTCCCTTGTTTCTTTTTCTTCTTATGCTGTCTCCTAGTGAAAGTGATTACTTGTTAAATTGTATCATTTGAATAATTTGAATAATTGCCTTTTAAAAAGCTAATCCTTTCCCATATCTGCAAAAATATAGCTGTTACATGTATTGCCTTTGTTTTCTATATTTATTGTTTTGAAATGAATATAGCTATTAAAAGATATACATTCCAGAGTGTTCCTGTCAAAACATCTTCTCCAAATATTTTTCTCTTTCCTGGCTTTTCAGAAATTGAATGTTTCATACATTCCCCTTGTGCTTTCTTATTATCCCAGAGTGGATGCTAAAAAAGTTATTGTAAAGAAGTGCAACGAAGATTTTTACCTCTTTTAGATGTTGGCACAGAATGGTCAGTTTTAAAAGTTGCACTTCACAAAAGGAGGAAGACGTTCCAGGAATAGTAAACAGATGGTTCATGAGCATGCTCCATGGTATAAAGATGGGACAGAGAAGAGTCCAGTTTGAGTGGAGCATATATTCTATATACCAGAATAATATGGGAAAGCTAGCAAAGCAGGGTGACTTCTGATTAGGAGGTAATAGAGTGATTTTGGGAGTCAGGAAAATGGCATTATTAAAGTAGTGTTTTAGAACAATTCACTTGGTAACCTTAGAGAATCTGGAGGCAGGGAGATATTAGGTTATTGTCTGAACTAATCTGGACGCAGGGAGACATCATGAACTGAAAAAGACCACAAATGGAGCCTTAATGGTGGGATTTGAAAGGATGAAAATGAGTATGATTGTCAATAGAAAAATAATTCTCATTTGAGCTTCACAATAACTCAATGAAGTAAATTCTACAGGTTTCATCATCCTCATTTTATCGATGCCAGGAACTTGAGCTTAGAGAATTTAAGTGACTTGACCATGGGCATAAAGCCAGTAAGTATGAGACCCTCTCCTTACTTCAAGTTGAGCAGTCTTTCTACTTATACTGTGTTGTCTCTCAATGAACAAATGCGGTTTGGAGTCTTGAAGAATATTTTTTCTATGGAGGTACGGAAGAGGCCTTGGACTTGTGATTTCAATGGCCTAGGGAATTCCTAGGTGAGAAAATATCTTCTACCAATGTAGGCTGACCACTCTTTACAAGAGTACTTAGAGTTTAAGGGATTTGCCCAGGGCCACGCAGTCAGTGTGGGAGAGGCAGCAGGACTTAACCCAAAAACTTTCTGGCTTTAAGACCAGTTCTCTCTCCATTTTACCAAATCTTACTTCTAGACTACTCTAAACAAACATTTATTTTGCTTTTTATTTCTGAATTTAATGACCCCCCCCAATCTTCCAAAAGACAGTTTGATACACAAAATAAAACAGAAAGAAGATGATATATGAAATAGTGGGTCTTTATTCATATTGCTTGCTTTAAAAAAAAAGTATAATAAATTCAACTTGCTGCTTTCAAAGCTGTTCTGTTTGTCTGTTTTACTTCAGAGCATTTTAAAAGATGCTTTGTTTTCCTTTTTTTGGGCAACAATATTGTTAGCCTCCATCTCCTTTCTACCCTCTTACCACCACTCCCCTGCCAAAGCAAAAAAACCAACGAACCTATAATCTGTATAACATAGGTAATTTTAAAACCGAAGTCACACATTTTCCATTTCCAAAAATACATGTGGTGTTCTGCATCTTATGCCTCTCATATCTACTGTGGGTCACATACTTCATCAGTCCTCTGAATGCACATGTCTTCTCATTAGAGTGCTTTAAAGTCTTTTCAAGTTTTTCTTTACGGAGTTGTTACTTCGTATATTTTTCTCCTTCCATTCATTTCACTGTGGGTGAGTTCATACAAGTCTAATCAAATTTCTATGAAATCATCCCTTTCATCATTTTCTTACGTACAATAATATTCTCTTACATTCGTATGTCATAATTTGTTGTTCAGCAGTTTTCTGGCTGATGGTTATCTTTCCCTGCCTCTTTCCTTCCAGTTCTTTAGTCCAACAAAAACTGGTATAAATATTTTTATGTTCATGAGTGGTTTTTTTTTTTAAATCTTTTTTGGGGGTTGAACCCTAGTAATGTTATTAGTGAGTCAAAAAACATGTAGAACTCAGTGACTTTTCGAGCGCAGTTGCAAATTGCTCTCCAGAGTGACTGGGTGAGTTTACAACTCCACTCACGTGCATTCTTCCAGTTGTCATTTTTTTTTTGACGTTTTTGCAAATGTGAAGGGTATGGAGTAGAACCTGAGGACTGGTTTAATTTGCATTAATTATTAAATAAATATTGATTATTTGGGGGCATTTTTTCATATATTCTAGCTTGGATTTCTTTTGACAAATTCTTGTTCATATACTTTCACCATCTATCTGTTGGGAGTCTGTCATTCTTTTATTTGTGTGTGTGTGTGTGTGTGTGTGTGTGTGTGTATGTGTGTATTATGTATGGTTTGTTTTTATTTTAAAATACACAGTAAATTTAACATGTAGCATTCAAAGTTGTCCTCCTTATCAGTGATTGTGTAGCACTTTTAAAAAAATATTTTAAACTCAAGGGCCAGAACACAAATGCAGAACAGAGAAAAGAGACAAAAACATATAATAGATTTAAATATTGGAACTTAAAGACCAAGTAAGAAAGATACTGTCATTCTTAACGTATTTCAATTAGGTCCTGAGGGTATTACAAAAGTCTTAGTGCAGTTTTAAGCTATTAAAACTTTGAATCAAAGCTTATTTATACCAGTTTTTAGTGCTTAAACCAGTGCTAAGACTTTTGGACTACCAAGTAACAGTTCTTTTTTTACAGAGGCAATAACTACACAGATTTTTTTCCACTCGTAACGATTTCCCTGGCTTTAACTGCGTTAATATTAATCATATTTTAGAAAATAACAAATTTAGATGTCACTTAATTTTCAGCCTTCTGTTGAAGAAGTTAGATATTTTTCAGTGTTCTAAGATTGGGAATTGCTTTTCCTTTGAAAATACGCTTTCAGATTTGGCAAATGATTCTTCTTAGAAGTATAACTTGTACCTTAATGTCTGATATGTGTTGTGAACATGTGGCACATAGCTCATTTTTAATGAGCTTTTAGAAGTTTTTGGCTTGCAGTTATGCTGGCATCTGCAGTAGCAATTATCCTTGCCAGATGTGCCAGTAGAACTCAAAATTTCTCATCATTTCTTTCTATTTGCCCATAAACTTCAAAGCCATCTTCATGTAGATCTGAATAGATTCTGTAGTTTACCAATACATTTTTTGTATTCATGTATTCATTATTATAATATTCATTTAAAAATTTTTGAATTCCAAATTTGCTCTCTCCCTCCAACCCATTAAGAAAGCAAGCAATTATACATGTGAAGTCATGCAAAACATACTCTATTTTTACCTTATAAATACATTTAAAATTAATTCACTTCTTTCATTGTTGTTGTGTCATTACCATCATTTGTTTCCTTCTGGGTAAATATCTTAATTTTTAAATCTTATTCATATCACTATGTTTTAATATATCTTTTGATTTCTCTTCAAAGCAGCAGATTTTTTTTTAAAACTTCATTTTTCATACTACTAACCAGCAGTTTCACTAGCTTATTGATCTTGCCCATCAGAAATTCTAACTCCTTAACAGTCATTCCCACATGATAATTCCCAGTCACTTTTTACCATTGTCATGGAGAAGAAGCCCTGTTCTAGGGGGTGGAACCAAGAAGGACACACATACTCTAACTCTTCCCCCACAGCCCATAAAATAACCTGTAAAGGAAGACTCTCAACAAATTCTAGAGCAGCAGAAGCCACAGAACAATGGAGTGGAAGAAATTTCCAGCCCAGGGTGACCTGGAAGGCTGACGGGAAAGGTCTGTCACACTGAGCAAGCCCAGCCCAGCCTTGGCCACGTGGCCCCGGGAGGAGGACCAGAGCAGGCCTTGGGGGCAGAATCCCTGGTAGCAGGAGCTGCAGTTCACCGATCCCTCAACCCACAGGTGCCAAAGGCAGCTTCAAAGGTCAATGAAAGGGCTTTTTCACCTCCATGACAAGGGAACAGGGTCCTCCACTAGTCATGGCCCCAGGCAGCAGTGGCTGGTCCTGGCTGCTCCACAGTCAGCATCTATTGTTGGATAAAGCCCCTGGGGGAATTGAGCAGCTGATCTGAATCTCAGCCTCCGGCCTGGCCAGGGAGTAAACCCTTCTCCCTTGATTGTGCCACCTTGGAGGAACTGAGGTCTTATAGGTCCCCAGAGTATGACCTACTCTTAACAAAGGACCCAAAAAGTCAGGTAACTGGTTGGGAAAATGCCCAAAAAAGGGGAAAAAAAATAAGACTATAGAAGGTTACTTTCTTGGTGAACAGGTATTTTCTCCCATCCTTTCAGATGAGGAAGAACAATGTTTACCATCAGGGAAAGACTTAAAAGTAAAGAGTTCTGCATCCAAAACCCCCAAGATAAATATGCAATGCTCCCAAGTCATGGAAGAGCTCAAAAACGATTTTGAAAATAAAGTAATAGAGGTGGAGGAAAAATTGGGAAGAGAAATGAGAGAGATGCAAGAAAATCATGAAAAACAAGTCAGCAACTTGCTAAAGGAGCCCCAAAAAAGTACTGAAGAAAATAACACCTTTAAAAATAAGCTAACTCAATTGGCAAAAGAGGTCCCTAAAGCTAATGAGAAAAATGCTTTAAAAAGCAGAATTAACCAAATGGAAAAGAAGGTTCAAAAGCTCACTGAAGAAAATAGTTCTTTAAAAATTAAAATGGATGAGATGGAAGCTAATGATTTTAGGAGAAACCAAGAAATTACAAAACAAAACCAAAAGAATGAAGAAATGGAAGATAATGGGAAATATCTCATTGGAAAAACAACTGACCTGGAAAATGGATCCACGAGAGACAACTTAAAAATTATGGGACTACCTGAAAGCCATGATCAAAAAAAGAACCTAGACATCATCTTTCATGAAATTATCAAGGAAAACTGCCCTGATATTCTAGAACCAGAGGGTAAAATAAATATTGAAGGAATCCACTGATCACTTCTTGAAAGAGATCTAAAAAGAGAAACTCATAGGAATATTGTAGCCAAATTCCAGATTTCCCAGGTCAAGGAGAAAATATTGCAAGCAACCAGAAAGAAACAATTCAAGTATTGTGGAAATACAATCAGGGAAACATGATCTAGCAGCTTCTACTTTAAGGGATCAAAGGGCTTGGAATATGATATTCCAGTAGTCAAAGGAACTAGGATTAAAACCAAGAATCACCTACCTAGCAAAGCTGAGTATAATACTTCAGGGGAAAAAAATGGTAATTCAGTGAAATAGAGGACTTTCAAGCATTCTTGATGAAAAGACCAGAGCTGAAAAGAAAATTTGACTTTCAAACACAAGAATGAGAAGAAGCGTGAAAAAGTAAACAGCAAAGAGAAGTTATAAGGGACTTACTAAAGTTGAACTGTTTACATTCCTACATGGAAAGACAATATTTGTAACTCTTGAAACTTTTCTCTGTATTTGGGTATTTGAAGAGATTACACACACACACACAGAAAGACAGCACAGGGTGAATTGAACTGGAAGGGATCATATCTAAAAAAAGGGGTGAGTGGGGAATATGTTGGGGGGAGAAGGGGAGAAATGGAATGGGGCAAATTATCTCTCCTAGAAGAGGCAAGAAAAAGGAAGGAATAACATGTACACTCAATTTGGTATGAAAATCTATCTTACACTACAGGAAAGTAGGGGAGAAGGGGATAAGTAGGTGAGGGGGATGATGAAAGGGAGGGCAAATGAGAGGCGGAAACAATTAGAAGTAAACACTCTTGGGGAGGGACAAGGTCAAAAGAGAATAGGAGAAGTGGGGGGCAGGGTAGGATGGAGGGAAATAGTCTTAACCAATATGACTTATGAAAGTCATTTGCAAAACTACACATATATAGCTTATATTGAATTGCTTACCTTCTCAGTGGGAATGGGTGGGAAGGGAGGGAGGAAAAGAAGTTGGAACTCAAAGTTTTAGGAACAAATATTGAGATTTGTTCTTGCGTACAACTGGAGAATAAGAAATGCGGTATAGAAAATTATCTTGCCCTACAGGACAAGAGAGAAGATGGGGATAAGGGAAGGGAGGGGTTTTAGAAGGGAGAGCACGTTGGTGGAGGGGGCAATCAGAATGCAAGGGGTTTTGAGGTGGGGGAGGGGAGAGATGGGGAGAAAATTTGGAACTCAAAATTTTGTAGAAATGAATGTTGGAAACTTAAATAAATATAAAAACAATACCAAAATAAACAAAAAAAATCCCTGTTCTCTCTGCAACCTGCTTTGGTTTTTTCTCTTAGACCTCACAACTTCTATCCATTGATGCTAGTTCTGCCCTTTGAGTCTTAGCAAAACAGTTTGAATTTCTCTTCCATGTGACAGACCTCCAAATACTTGAAAACAGTTGGGACTTTTTTCCAAGCTAAAAGGCCCCTGATCCATTTTCTGGGTCCTCATCTGGCCCTTCACATTTGCCTTGTCTGTTTGCTCTCCAGTTTATCAATGTGGCTTTCCTAAAATATGGTGTCCTGAAACCAAACCTAATTCTTTAGTTCTGACCTGGGCAACACATCATCAAGATGAGAGTCTGTCTCATCCTTTTAGTCACCGTATTTCAATTCTTCCTAGAAAAGTATTAACTTTATCAGCTGCCAAGAAATTTTTAACTTAACCTATGAAGTAAGCACTTACTAAACTTTAAAGCACTATTAATATGAGTGGCATCTAGGGTTAATTTAAGCAGCTAGGAGGCACAGTGAATAGAGTGCTAAGCATAAAATCGGGGAGGCTCATCTTGCTGAGTTCAAAACTGTTCTCATACATTTAGTAGTTGTGTGATCTGGGCAAGTGACTTAACTTTTGCCTGTTTCCTCATCTGTGAAATGAGGTGGAGAAGGAAATGGCAAACCATTTCAGTATCTTTGCCAAGAAACCCGCAAAAAGATGCTCTTGAAGAGTTGGGGAAACAACTGAATGACAAGGGTTAATTTTGATGATGTTTTTATTTCAGCAGTAACTTTAAAGGTTCACTGTAACTCTACCACTCATCCATGAACAAATTCACTGTTGCATCGGTACTGTCTTTACAGCTTGGTGATAAAGATTTACAAGTTTTACCTTGGGGAGGTAAAAAATGGCTTCAGGAATTACACATTATAACATTTCAGATTGGGGGCTCCTAAATGCATATGCTTGGCCCTGGTAAATTGGGTGCCAAATTATTCAGGAGAGTTAAGACAGCTATTTCTTCTTTGATAATCTTCCTTTTATGCTATTTTTAAACTAGTTATTCTCAGAAGCTGTAAATTGACTTAATTGATAGCAGTTACTCCTTTTGCAGAACTTGTGGAGGTTGTCTTTTCAGTCCATGCTGGGTCTGGGAGGTGAACAACAAACTGCCTGTTCACATCTGCCCTTGCTGTCACCCACTATGGGTCTGGTGGTGCCATTATATAGATCTGAGACTTCCTCTTCTCCTAGTGCACAGCTTTTCCCTAGGTGCTGAAGTAAGTGAGCATGCTTCTGCCTGGACCTCATCCCCAGTGTCTGCAGACCTCCCTGTCTATGTCGATGGAAACCTGGGCAAGACACATGACTCACTGTGATTCTTTTTGTTGTATTTCCCCATCAGAATTTTGTGTGGTGCATTTTCTAGATTGTTTGGAGGAGTTTGTGGCAGGAAGCTCACTGCACACCTTCCTAGCATTCCACCATCGTAGCTTCCCACCCCCCGCTTCCTTTTAAAGTCATATTCCTAAGAAAAATCCTTGCTTTTACTTTTTCATCTCCCACTCACTTCTCAACCCTTGAATTGTGGCTTCTTTGCTAATCACTGAAAATCAACTGAAAATACACTAAGATAGTTGCTTCTTGGGGAGGAGCCAAGATGGTGGAGTAGAAAGATTCACATATGCTAGCTCCGAACCCACAGCCCATGGATCTCTTGTAAAAAGAACTCCCAACAAATTCTGGAGAAGTGGAAGTCTCGCAGAAACAGAGTAAAGGAGATTTCCGTTCCAGAGAGCCCTGAAAAACCGATCCCAAAGGTCCTTCCCGCACCGGACAGGAGCGGAGCCCAGCCCTTCCCTGGCCCCGCAGCAAAGAAAGGAGCAGATCGCAAAGAGGGGAGTAAATCGGGGCAGGCTTCAGGGACAGAATCTCCAGGGGCCGCGAAGGTCCCTCCACCCACAGACGCACATGTCAGTGAGAGACTTCTGGGCTGGCTGAGAGGGGAGCAGGGTGTCTCCATAACTCAGGCCCCCTCGGGAGGCAGTGGCAGAGGCCCCAGCGGCCAGAGGAAGTGGTCCAGCTTCCCAGATATGCAGGTATAGGTTCAAACAATGCAATAAAATTTTCTGACATTTATCACTGTTGAATAATTTCCTTAAAAAAAAAAGTTGAACTAGACCTATATTTGAATGTAAAGGGAACTGAGTTACATCCAGAATTGAATCACAAGATTGAGTCAGTGTGGTTCACTAAATTTCCACAGTATCCATTTTCTCTTACCTACCTTGCCTTCTGTCTTCTGTACATTCCCTTTAAAGAAAAAATATTAATATCTCCTTATGCAACCAGATAGGATTTTTTTTTTTTGGACAACTTCCTCTAATCTTCGGCTGATTTTTTTCTCTTTTTTGGAATTTTTAGAATGTTATTCTAGAGGGCAAGGGGCTTGTCCCCTGGCGTGGCCTGCTACTTACCCTACCAGTCTTTGCATGTCTCCGGCCCTTCCTGGGGGGAAAGGGATTAACCACACAGAGCACCCGAGGAGTCAGCTTAACTCGGTTTATTGCTTACATACTCCTTCCCCCAACTTCCTCCCGCAGTCCCCTTATAATATGTAGGGTAGCCAGAGCTCCTTCCACGTTCCTTCCCAACAGGCGGAGCCCGCTCCCTAGGGGCAGGCTTACCCCGGTGCGTCTCCGGGCTCAGTGGGGGCGGTGGTCCAGAGCTTGGCCCCCAACACTGGAGAACTTGCCATGTACCTCTTTGGCCAAATTGCTGTGTAGATTTTAGATCCTGCGTCTTATTTTTCTGAGTAATCTTTGAAAGATCACAAAAGAGTTCATGGAAGCTCAGGACAGTTTCCACAAGATTAAGAAGACTAAAATGAATCCAGACATGTTCGGGGCTATGGACTCGGGGCTGCGGACTATCAGCCGGTC
>CM053773.1:32922864-32951039 GCA_028658325.1 Potorous gilbertii
CTCAGTTGACTTGCATTTATTTTGTATATATTTAATTGTCTCCTTTGATAGAACGTAAACTGCTTGATGGTAGGGGTTGTTTAATTTTTGGCTCTGTATCACCCGTGCTTGGGCCCAATGCCTGGTACAAAGTAGACACTTAATTCTTGTTGGTTAATTTATTGATTTAATAAACACAATAGAAATAATAAAATTAATTTTAAGTCAGACATAAAAGTGACTATACATGGAAAAGAGATAATCCCCTGTGGCATCTGTTTATTCTCATAGACTAAAGACTTCTTGGGGTCCAAAGATCTTCTGAGGCTAAGCAGAACTCTCTAAGGCAAGAGAGGACTCTTCTTAAATTATTTCTGTATGTATATATATACATATGTATATTACTTGTACATATGTACATACGTACGTACGTATGTATGTATGACTGACGTTCTGGAAAGAGTTCCAGATTAGAAGCCAGGAAACTTGACTTCCCATTATAGTTCTACTAATGACTAGCTGTGCAACCATGGTCCAGTCATATTATCTTGATGGGCTTTAGTTTCCTCATCTATAAGATGAAAGAACTTGACTAGATGCCTCAACTTGGGTTTGAATTCTACCTTAGATATCTACCAACTTAATGACCAGGGGTAAGTCACTTCACCTCTCTGGGCTTGGTTTTCTTGTCTGTAAAATAGGGACAATACCTACTTCTCAGGGTTGTTGTGAGGATCGAATTGTGATATGTGTGTCACATATCACCTTCGAGTGCTATATAAATGTCAGCTATTATTATCAATACAAATGGTCATGAATATTCTAAGACCTTTCTAGCTCTCAAATCCTATGAGAATGACTTTTCCCTTTCATTTCCAAGCCTGTTTTGATTGATCTCAACTACGAGAAAGCTTTGCTTTATTTGCAATTCTTTAAGATCACCAATAGCTTTTTGCTTCTCATGGTCATATTCTTGTCTTTAAGAAGTATGTATCATTCTTGAATTCACTGTAGATTAATGGGATATTAGAAGGACAATTTCTTTCTACATGATTACTGTAAGTAACATTCGAATCAATATTTTGTGGCAAACTGGATCCAGTAATGAACATTCCTATTAACATTTTCATTTTCAATGCTTTTTGTTAATTATGTTTAGTTGATTCACATATGGAGTCCTTTGCAAATTAGATTACGATTGTTTATTAGCTTTTTTCTTTCTTTTTGTTTCTGCAGCTGTGGATACTGTCTCTCAGAGAACTGAATTGTTCAGTAATGACGCTTGTTTCCCTATGCGTACAGGGTGATAGCCTGCATAAACCCCAGGGAAGATATTTGGAGTATAATAAGTCTTATTTTATGGATATTACTGAGGATTTTTAGGTGTCCTAAGATTTGGCCAAAGTGAGCTAAAGATGGCCCTTCTATTAAATTTTCATTTGTTGGCACCTTACCCTTCATTAAAGATTTCCTGTGTAATTGCTCCCTTTAGGGAGTGTTCAGTGCTTAGCCAGGGTGAGGCAAGCTCTGGAAGCTTCTTTCAAGATAGAATGACTTGGCATACAGCCTTAGCGATGCCAGCATGCATGACGATTAATGCCAAGTCTAGCTAAATTTGGAGAGTCATTACCAGCTTGGTCACAAGTTGATGAACATTTCGGCCACAATCACTTTTAAGGATTTTTAGGGACATAAAAGTCTTAAAAATCTGCTTTGGCAAAGATGGTACTTACAATGATAAAATTGGCCCCTTGAGTGTGAAGTATTTGGATTTGGATCTGATACAAGAGACAGTTCTTTTCAAATTACATGTGAACACCTAGGGTAGTGGAAAGAGCCCCACAGGAGGAAGGCGGACAAGAAATTATCTTCTGGCTTCCCTGGATTCTTTCAAATCCCAGAAAAAATCTACCTTTTGTGAGAAGTCTTTCTTGATCCCACTTAATTTTAGCATTTTCCTCTGGGAATATCTCCAGTTTATCCTATATATATCATATTTGTACATAGTTGTTTGTTGTCTCCCCATTAGACTGTGGACTTTTTGAGAGGTGGGGCTTTTTTCTTTCTCTTTATCCCCAGCACTTAGCACAATGTCTTACTAAGCACATAGTAGTTGCTTAATAAATCTTTATTGACTGATTAATTAATTGGAATGCTCAGGGAGTAGAAGATTTCTAGGAAATAATTTAAAAAAATATTCAGGTTTAAATTCAAATACATAGATTAAACATTAGAACTGATAACCTTGTGTTCATTTTCCTGTTTTCTCTTTTAAAGTTAATGAGAGAATTCTTTTGGTCTCAGTCTTTCACAGAATCACAAAACCTCAGAATTTCCATTTGGAAGGGACCTTGGAGATCACTGAAGTCAACTCATACATGAACAAGAATCTCTATGTATAAGGTGCTTTACAAATTATGTTCTTGTTTTTGTTGTTAATATTTTTATTAGTAGCTGTAATGGTGGTGGAGGTGGTGGAAGTGGTGGTGATATCACTGAGGTGAGTGCAAATGAAAAAAGATTTGCCACTGACTTCTCCTTCTCTGTGTCTGCAGATGTAATCAGTCACACCTTGTTTACAATCATGAACTTGCTATAATTCCAAGGACCCTTCAGGTCCATGTGGTTCCCTTTTTTTTGTCTTAGGGAATTTACATTAAACCAAAGTCAGGAGTACAATCACAATCTCTCAGAGCTTCCAGTAAGGAAAATTCCTTACATTGAGTCAGTTATGGCTCTCTGCCTTACTTTAATTTTATATTTATATCTAATTAACCCATGGCAAATTTAGGCAAGATTTGGGTTACTGGAAATGTTTGGGTAAAGAGGATGTTCTGGTGTCTTTTGATGGATGGGTACTAGGAGAGGAAAGGGGTAAAAGAGCACATCTTTTCTCAGAACTTTCCTAAGTACTTGGAGAAGAGGTGACAAATGATGATGGCTCTAGCCTGAGTCTTTTGCCCAGAGACTCCAGTAAGATATTGGTGACCCTCCTTAATTACTTTCTTTCCTGCTACAGCTCAATTCTATTTTTTCTTCCTTCTGTTGCCCCCATGCTGCCGATTCTTTCTGGCTCAGTTCTTGGGGTTTCCAATCCTTCCTTTCCATTTTTGTTGTCCAATCATTTTTCAGTTGTGTCTGACTCTTCATGACTCCATTTGGAGTTTTCTTGGCAAAGAAGCTGGAGTTATTTGTGATCTTCTTCTCTGGCTCATTTTTCCAGAGGACGCAAATAGGGTTAAGTGATTTGCCCAGGGTCACACAGCTAGTTAGTGTCTGAGGATGGATTTGAACTCAGGAAGATGAGCCTTTCTGACTTTAGACCTAGCATTCCATCTGCTGCACCACCTAGCTGCCCTCCTTTTCATTGCTAGACCCCACTAGCTCACTGGCTTTATGCAAACCCCACAGAATGTGATCAAGTCCTTCAACCAATCCTAACTGGTTTCCTGCCCTACCAAAAGAGGTGTCTAAACCTTGTTTAAACCTCACATTGAATGGATTAGTATGTGTTCTCATCTCATCAAAGTATAGTGGTTAAGTGGGATGGGATGATTTATTGTCTCAGTCAACTCCAACTTTAATGTTGATATAGCTGTACGCCAACAGAAATAAGGACTTGAATTTCATTGGTATGGGGAGCTTGGGGAAGGAAACACCAACTACCAAAGCAGGTAGCTGCCTTCTGTGCAACTTCTGGCCTCAGGGAGTTCTTAGAGCTCAGAGACCTTGAGTGACTTACTTGTAGGTCACACAGGTGGGATATATCAGAGGCTAGACTAGAACTTTGGTGTTGCTGGTTCAGTTTGAGGCCAGCTCTCTGTCTACTACATTGCACTACCTCTATTGCACATTAAATATTCAAAAAAGTGGCCTTTTCCTGCTGATGCCCCTTGTAGATGATTATTGCTGAAGATGGAATGTTTGTACATTTTTCCTTGTTTTTACAGTAAAGAAAATCTATCTGTGTCTGTCAAGAGTCCCTTTTTCTTCATACTCGTACACTGCGGTGACTATTTAAATTTGTAAGAGCAATTATGTCTGTAAGAGAAAATGTAGCAAAAACAAGACTTCTGATGCCAAGAGGAAGGAACTCTCTAAATCCCTCCAAAAAACTAGAAAAATGCCTCAGAACTGATGTTGAAACAGGGAAGAGGCTTACCAGCTTGGCAGGAAAGGTGTGTTTCTCTGGGGTGGGAGGGCAGGGTTTCTGCAGCAAGGCTCCAAGCCTGGGGTAATCCACCAGCTAGGGTCATCCTCCTGCAATCCAGCAGCTCCCTAGGCAAGCGAACAGTTTGTGCAGTTCAGAGACCCCACCTTCAGCACAAACTACCAGCAAGGCCTTATCCATTGCTGACCAGATGTGAAGCTCCACCCTCAGGCTAGCCAAATCAATTTTCCCAGTGAATATTGATGGGAAAATTTAAGTAATCCAAAAAATTTTAAATAAAATTTTGGGACCATGTACTATGTCCAGTGGGATTTATACCAGGAGTATAGGGCTGGTTCAATATTAGGAAAACTATCAGCATAACTGACCATATCAATAACAAAAACCAACAGAAATCATATGATTTTTTTGATGCAGAAAATGTCTGACAACATACAGCACCCATGCCTATTTAAAGCACTAGACAACACAGGAATAAATGGAACTTCCTCAAAATGATGTCATATTTATCCAAAAACATCAGCAATCATTGTCTGTAATGGAGATAAGCTAGAAACCTTCCCAGTAAGATCAGGGGTGAAGCAAGGATGCCCATTGTCACACGTATTATTTAATACTGTGCTTGAAAAGTTAGCTGTAAAAGTAAGAGAAGAAAAAGAAACTAAAGGAATTAGAATAGGTAACAAGGAAACAAAGCTATTACTCTTTGCAGATGATATGATGTTATATTTAGAAAATCCAAGGGAATCAACTAAAAAACTACTTGAAATTATTAACAGCTTTGGCAAAGTTGGAGGAATCAAAATAAACCCACATAAATCATCAGCATTTCAAAATATTACCAACAAAACTAGCAAGAAGAGATAAGAGAAATTCCATTTAGAATAACTGTAGACAATATAAAATACTTGGGAGTTTACGTGGCAAGACAAACTCAGGGAACATATGAACATAGCTATAAAAGACTTTTCATACAAATAAAGTCAGATCTAAAAAATTGGAAAATTATTGATTGTTTGAATATAATAAAAATGACAATTCTGCCTAAATTGATTTATTCAGTGCCATACTAATCAAACTATCAAAAATTATTTCATAGAGTTAGAACAAATAATAATGAGTAATTTGAAAGCAAAAGAGGAGAAAGAAGAGGAGAGGAGAGAGAAGGGAAGAGAGGGGAGGGGAGGGAAGGGAAGGGAAGGGGAGGGGAGGGGAGGGAAGGGAAGGGGAGGGGAGGGGAGGGGAGGGAAGGGGAGGGGAGGGGAGGGGAGGGAAGGGGAGGGGAGGGGAGGGGAGGGGAGGGAAGGGGAGGGGAGGGAAGGGGAGGGGAGGGGAGGGGAGAAAAGAAATGAAAAAAAAATTCAGAAGAAGGTGGTCTAGCCATACCAGATGTCAAACTATATTATGAAGTGGTAATTTTTAAGGCAATCTGGTACTGGCTAAGAAATAGAATAGCAGATTAATGGAATAGACTGGTGTATGAAAAAAAACCAGTTCTGGGTCTGGGGAGCAGTAACTAAAGCAGAAAGCTAATGCATGGTTGAACATTTTTCTCAATCACAGGATTTATAAGAATAGAAGATTTAGAGGAGTCAATAGAGTAAAAGAAGTTCTGGAATCAGGATCAGAGGTTCTGGATTCAACAGAGTAAAGTAGAAAGGGCTTCTGAAATCAGAGGTTCTGAATTCAAATTCCACCACTGGTGCTTAGTACTTTTGTGACCATTGGCAAATCACTTTACATATGAAAAGGCTGCCCTAGATGAATTACCTTGATGTCCTTTCCAGATCTAAATCCATGGTCCCATAATTCAGCATTGAGTACCTTTTCCACTCAGCCACATTTCCTTCTTTCAGATATTATTTTATCTATGGAAATGATACTAAAGAAAATGCACTTCCATTTGCTTTGCTGCTGTAGCCTAAGGACCATATGACCTTTACATCTGACTTATAGCTAAAACCACCTGTGTATGTTGTTTTTCCCTATTTCACTATTAGAATGTGAACTCTTTTAAAGCAGACACTGTTTTGCTTTTCTGTTTTATCCTTGGTACTTGGCACATGGTATGTGCTTAATAAATACTTTTTATTTACTGTTTTAAATTCAGATGAAATACTAAGTGAAAGAAAGCCATTTGAAGAATTTAGACCCTGAAGAAGTACCTACCATATTCAAGCTTCAAAAGGATATTGAATGAGCATCTTATTAATGTTTATTTTTCAGGTGAAGGATAGATCATTTATTAAAAAAGTTATATATTAAGATAAAAGCATGTTCCTACCCTGGAAATTAACTACAAACTCAAAACATCAAGAGGAACATTTCAGTACCATGCCCTCCTGATTAAATAGTGCATCCAGTGAATAGTATATGTCCCTGTTATTTTGGTAATATCTTTCTTGCTCTATAACAGAGATTCTTAACCTTTTTGTGACTTGGACCTTTTTTAGCAATTTGGTGAATGAAACCTATGGACCCCTTTTCAGCATAATTATTTTAAATGTATAAAATAAAATATATAGGATTGAAAGAAAATGTATTATATTGATTTTAATGTAAAACTAGATATTATTTTTTCTGTATATAGAAATAAACATGTTATTTTTTCCCACCTGAATCCACAAATTCCCTGAAATCTATCCATGGACTCCTTGGAGGAGATCTTTGAACTGCAGGTTAAGAACCTCTGTTCTAGGACATTGTAAGCAACTAAATCAGTCCTTTGATTTATTGGAAAGCATGGGTTTCCAGAAAAAAAACCACAACCACCTTGAAAATATAACTTCATGGAGCCCTGCTTTTGACTCCCTCTCTTTCTAGCTAGCACTGTTACTGAGATTAAAGACTCAAGAAGATGCTGTTCTAGAGTTCAATAATGGGTGGTATATTTGACCTTAGACTTCTGGGACTGTGCTTTTGGAGAAGCCAGGAGTTCTTTCTCCATCTTGAAGCTGCAAGGGCAAGCAGGATCTAGCAGTGTACCTGCTTTTTCGCTTTTTCCTCTAAAACTTCACTGGGTTGGTACTACTTCTATTTGGAGAGAGCAGGATGAGATACCAAAAGTATGCCATGAGCTGATAGTTGGTGACAGAATGCTACCACTGCCAAACTCCTCTGACTTTGATTTCTTCTTCCTTCCTACAAAGGGAAAAAAAGTAGTGAGTGAGAGCAGTTCCTTCTGCTTCTGTGGTTAAGGGGCATTAGATTTTGTATAATTTATTGTACATAGCTTATTCTGCACAGAGGGAAATCACTTAAAGATACAAAATATTTATAGCAGCAAATTTGTTATAGCAAAGAACTGCAATCAAAGTGAGTGTCCTTGAATTGGGGAATGACTCAACAAAATGGAAAGTAATAGAGTATTATTGTATCTTAAGAAAAACCCAATGGGATGTAATAGACTATTATTGTGTCTTAAGAAAAACCCAATGTGATGGATTCAGACAAACTTGAGAAGATTGGGATGAACTGATACAGAGTGAAATAAGCATAGCCAGGAGAGCAGTTTGTAGAATGATAAAGGATAACAACTTTGAAAGATCAGAAGTATGATCAAAGAAGCGACAAACCATAACTTTTATGAGGATGAACCATGATGATGAAGTATGTTTTGTACCAACTGTCAGAAGACTGGAGGTAGAAAATGACATGTATATTTTTGTGTAAATTGGTTTGGCTTAATTCTTCATGTTTGTTATGAAGGAGGCATTAGTAGATAGCAATAGAGACACAAAAGGTAAAAATTAGAAAAGATCATTAATAAAACATGAAAAACACATGGAATAAATAAAATTATGGCATATGAATGTAACTAGGATATGAAGGAAAAGGATAATTGGAGGGAAAAGTCTTTGTATAGAGTAGACTCTAGGAATTATCACTCAAGAATGCAGGTCATCTCACCAAAACATAGCTACTACTTCCCCCATCAAAGTTTTAGGTATAATCTTAAGGTGATGGTGCTTATTTTATATCATCACTCACAAGTTCATATATTGTCCCAATATCCATTGACAGCTAACATTGTTCCAATTATCACTTAACTAATTTTTTTAGGAAAAGGGATATTTACTTAGAAGTTATTACTAAGACTGAAGTATAACGTTCTAAAATGAGATCCTTCTCTCCATATCTCAGTCTCTGGAGAGAATGGACTCAAAGAAAGTTATTGCTACATAATATTTCCCCCTCTCCACTGGAAGGGTACTTTCTGGATTTGGGATTAACACATAACATGTAATTAACACATAATGTTTTAAATAAAATACAACATAGATGATGTTAATTTGTGGTTTTCTAAATGAATATATGACCAATGGGCTCTGTTTCTACTTGAATTCTATCCAACAGCACTGATCTAGCCCATTCTATCTCTGCTGCTCATTCACCTAATCAGGAAAGAATAAATTTAACAGAAAGAGAGAACAGAGAGACACCCCGCAGTTATGGACATATGGTGGCCAGGCACTACTGTGATCTCTCCCCTGAACCTGGAGACTCTCAAAATTTCTTTTTCCTCCTCATTCAAAAGCCAGTAATGAAGAGAGAACTAGAATTTCTCAGTTTTATGTACACTCAGTTCTGACTATGCAACTAAAGGGCTTTCCCACAAAATAGAGTAGATCTGAAGGAAATAGAAATTATTTGAAACAGGGATAAGGATCTTTCCACAAATTTTTGGAAGCAGGCTCAGCAATCCTCCATGTGGATATTATCCATGCTTTAAGAGTTGTACCCTCATTGGCCAGTCCTCTTATTATGTTTATATACAAACAACATTCTAGCCTCCCTCCTCTTGCTCCCTTTTCTGAATTCCTCTCTCCTTCCTGCCCCCCAAAATGTACCACAGCAGATCTATCCACCTCTTTCCCTGTGCTCCTCTAAATGCCTGGTCCATAGTTAACAAAATTCCTTTCGTCTTAACCCTTTTCTCCTTCTTTCCATCTTCTGGCATTCACTGAGACCTAGCTCCTTCCTGATGGCACTGTATTCTTGGCCACCCTTTCCAGTACTGGTGCACTTTCACTCATACCAGTCTCCCCACATTGCTCCACTTGCTAGTTGTAGTGGGGAAGTTGGAATATTCCTTGCTCCCCATTGCCACATCCAAACTCTCCCTCGACCACCATCAATAAGTAACTCTCCTTCTTGGAATCTAATATTCTAGATTCTAGTAGCCATCACTGTTTATTACATATTTATAGCAACCCGCCTTTTTTTGGGTAAAAGTAGAAGTTTAGAGAAAGACTCAGACAAGGCAACTTTGGTTCTATCATACTGAATTTATTATATACTTTCATGGAGACCATGTAGAGTCTGGAGTCCTAATTCCAATTCTCCCAGTCAATGTCAAGTTCAGTTCTCAGAGCTCTCTTCCCTTAAAGTTCAAGGTGTATCTGAGGAATTGGGGAGTTCTAGGCCTGTGTAGCTCATGAGCTTTCACTGATGTTTTCCCTCATTTATTATAATTAGTACCATTAGTCAGCAGACAATTAGATTTTTAAAGAAAAGGACATTTGCTGAGGCAGTACATTAAGAACAGCTGGTACAAAACAACTTACCAAAGTCTGTGACACAGTCTCCTACCAGGACAGAGAGTGCAGGGGGAAAGAAGAGCAGGCATAGATATGATGTGGCAAAAAGGAGGTCATGGTAACTCATGACTCCTGGAAGTCCTTCTGTAGCATTCCTCAACTTGTTCCCCTTATGTTTGGTATAGCTTTTATCTATCTGTCTATCTATCTATCTATCTATCTATCTATCTATCTATCTATCTATCTATCTATCTTTCTATCCTGAATTCTTTCTAGAGCCTTGAATCTTCAAAGAGTTTGTTTTTGGCTCTCAAAACATATGCCTCTCTCTGGAGACACTGCTAGAAAGGGAATGGGAAGATGGGAAATCCTCCAAGACCTCCAAAGTTCATGGAATCCTCTTCTAGTCAAAAAGGGAAGAGAAGAGACTGAGACAGACCAAGGCCTGGAGTGCTGCTCCTCTCTTTCTTCCCATAGTCTAGTCCTCAAGGGTTTAGCTGGAAGGTTGTTTCTTTTCTGATGGCTTGGATCTCTCAGACCTGAACTTGTTTGGTGTTTTGTAGAAGACTCACAAGTTGTCAGGGCAGCTAGGTGGCATAGCAGATAGAGCACCGGGCCTGGAGTTAGGAAGACGAGTTAAAATCTGGCCTTAGACACTTACTTGCTCTGTGACCCTGGGCAAGTCACTTAACCCTGTTTGCCTCAGTTTCCTCATCTGTAAAATGAACTGGATAAGGAAATGGCAGACCACTCCAGTGTCTTTGCCAAGAGAACCCCAAATGGGGTCATGAAGAGTCGGACATGACTGGACCATAATTAAAATTAAGTTGAGCAGAGTTCTTAAGGCTTTTAAAGATATCATTTTCATGTCATTGTTACTGTATACACTGTTCTCTTTTGTTCAGCTCACTTCATTCTGCATCAGTTTACATATATCTACCCAGTTTTCTCTGAAACTGTTTCTTTTGTCATTTCTTATGGTGCAATAATATTCTGTTACATTCATTTATGATAATTTGCCCAGCCATTTCACAGCTGATGAACACTCGCTTAGGTGACAATACTTTGTCACCACAAAATGAATTGCTGTGAATATTGTTGTACATATGGGTGCTTTTCTTCTCTGATCTCTTCGGTGAATAGGTCTAGTAATGGTATCATTGGATCATAGGGTATGTACACTTTAGTACCTTTGGGAGCATAGTTCTAATTTAATTTTCATAATGGCTGAATAAATGCACAGCTCCACCAACTGTGCATTAATGCACCTACCTTTCTGAGCTGCTTCAGCATTCATCATTTTCCATTTCTGTCTACATTGCCAGTCTTATAACTATAAGGTAGAACTTCAGAGTTGCTTTTATTTTACATTTTTCTAATTATTAATGCTCTGAAACATTTTTTCATATACTTACTGATAGCTTGGATTTCTTCCCTGGAAAACTTCCTGTTTGTAGCTTTTGACTACTTATCATCTGGGGAATTAACACAACTTTAAATAGGATGAGTTGATTTCATTGATTTACTTGGGTACCTAAAAACAGTTCAATCCACTATGTCACAGAAATTCAGAGTCCCATATATAATTCTCTTATTCTCTTTTTTGTGCGTGGAAATATTGTTTGTAAAGTTCCTAATAATGAAAAGAAAAACATAAACATTTAAAAAATCCAAGAATAAAAATAAACTGAACTTAGAAACCAGAACTTCGAACTACTGCCCAATTTTCTCTCTATAAAATATTATTGTTAATAATTAAATTATTTTAAAAATAGGTACAATTCTTCTAATAATATAAATGGAAAGAACAACAAAAGTCCCAAATCCTATGCAATTAAAATGACTAAACTTGGCCTAGAAAACTGTACCTTCATTGCAGAGATGGTAGGAGAACCATGGGTATGAAATGCTGCATATGTTGTCAGACATGGTCAGTGTATGGGTTCACTTTGATAAATTGCTTTAAAAAAGTCTTGGTTTTAAGTGAAGGCTTTCTGGTTGCATTCAGAAGTGAGTATGATATTTTTGAAAGGGTCAAGAAATGAAAGTCTCATTAGTTGATGAGATTGTGGGGAATATGCTCCTCTTCTTCTTTCATGTCCACTCATTCCTTTTGATACATTTTGAGACCTGACATCCTCAGTCTCAACACATACTCCTTTTCATTCATCCTCTTTCCATGACCTGTGAATAAAAGTTTCCACGAGGGAGACAACCATTATTTTCTTCATGTTTTGCTTAGTTTATTATCTATATGGACACAGTATGCCAAATACCTGTGCCTTATGAATGTGGAGCTCTTTTAACAGAAGGGAGAGATTTTATTTGTGGCTTGGGGATGGATCCATAGATTCCTCATTAAAGAAATAATTTTGGGCAATATCTGGCCAGCACAGGTTTTAAACTGCTGATATACTTATTGCTGCATGGCATAGCATGGCAACCTGAGAAGTAGCTCAAAATATATGCTGGAAAACATGGTTGAGACCATTTTGGTTGGTAGTTTGAGTAGAATGCCAACTATGGACAACCCAGATAATATATTCTCTCACTAGAGAGCTAATGTAATGATACAAAGCTTTCCTATAGGTTTACGTATGGAAGCATAGGAGCCCATGTTAACTGCTGTCACTACTGTAATGACTCAAATGTCTCATGCTATATAGAGAAGGCTTTCATAATGTTTAAGTAGTTCAAAGACTGAGGAAGGGTAATGGTCTCTTTTTATTAAGTAGTGAATTCACCTTTAGTGAGAAACTCAGAGTCTGGATGATAATTTGTGTAGATATCATACAAGGAATTCATAATTTAAAAAGTTTAATTTGAACTATCTTTGGGGGGATTCACAATTTAAGTTAGACTTGAACTAGATGTCCTCTGAGATCACCTTCAGCTCTTGAATTTTCTGATTCAGTGCCTTTATTTTAATATTACTTGAATATTGAAAAAAACTGAATATATCAGTTTAATTCTGGTGAAAAAGGCAGAAGAAACCAAGCAGCTGAAGATAGAGAAAGGGCAGGAATCTAAGGAATAAGCATAATTTTTTAATAGATAAAAAATAGAAAATAGGATTCTAAGTACATAGGGAAAAGATGGAGCTTAGGAAAAAAGATATCTTTTCTTTAGGTAACTATGGAATCCCTGAAATAGTCAGGGCAGAGATGTCAGCAGAAGTAAAAGATAACATACAAAAGACTAGTAGGTTTAAGAGGGTAATAAAATGACCCATAGTGAAGGCCAATGGGGTAGGAAGTGGCAAAGAAGGAAATGAAGTAGATAGGGGTCTTTTGATTCCAGCTGACAGTGACTGACCATGACCTAGGGAGACCCAGTGGAAAGAGGGCCAGACTTGCGGTTAGGTGACCAGGGCTCATTCCTAGCTCAGAAGCTTCCTAGCTATGTGGCCTTATCAAGACCACGTCCCTACTCGGAGACTTTCTTTATTTGCAAAGTAGGGACAATGCTACTTCTATAATTCACCTTGCGGAGTTACTGTGAAGAAAGTACAAATGTTTGCATCTTGTGCAAGTATGTGCTGTGATGATGATTGCATCGTTTAATGAAATGTGATTTTCAGGTTCCAAATGTCCAAAATGATCCTCAGACCTTAAAACCACACTAGCGTTTCCTTCACTGACTGGTTGTTCTCTATACGTGACATTCTCTCGCCTGTCTGTACCTTTGTTCAGACTGTTCCCCATGTCTGGAACAAAAAGGCCTTTCTCACCTCTGTCTGTAGGTTCCTTAGCTTCCTTCAAGGCTCAGCTTTTGGGCCACTTTCTCCTGGAATTCTTTCCTGATTGTCTTCAGTAGCTAGCCCTCTCTGCAGATTTTTTTTTTACTTTGTTCATATGCGTTTGTATTTAATTATCTGGATTTATGTTGCTTCCTTTCAATAGAGTGTAAGTACTTGGAAGGCAGGGAGTGTTCTGTTGCTATTTTGTGTGTCCCAGTGCCTAGTGTGTTTTCTGGAACCGAGTAGTTGTTTAATGAATGCTTGTTGATTTGGCACAGTCAACACTTTGGGCTCTGTCACTCAGGAAACAACAGGTTTTGAGAACTGAAAGCGCTCCACAAAATTTCTCCTTCTCGTCTCTCAAAATGAAAATTGAAGTGGTGGGCACATGGTAAGGAAGGCATGGTTTATTAGCCTCTTATTTCACATCAATCTCTTAATGAGCCTCGGTCTGTGGTTTATTCTTTATACTTTCTCACGACCTAATTTTTCAAACCAAGTGATTGTTCTGTTTTCCCAGTTTCCTGTCAGCTTGCCTTTTTACAGTTTCACACAACAATTACCGTGGCTAGCCTAATTTATGTGAACAAAACACGGATGGGTTTCTTTTTGATTTTTTAATAAATGCTAATAGACTCCCAGAATTTAAAATCATGTCCTCATTTAGGTCACTGATTCATTAGTGGTTATCACAAAGGGTCATTTCCAATAGCTGCCCTCCATATTGCTAGAAGCCTTTAAAAGTATATGTCTTTGACTCCTGTTTGAAGAAAGAAACAATAGCAACAAAACTCTAATCTCTGTTTTCTCCACCTCTTTTGTACTTTCATGTGAACTTCTGGAAAAGTTGAAAAAAATGTGGAAAGTGATGTTTTGTCATAGTATAATGTAGTGGGAAGGAACAGAATTCAAGATGACTTGCTAGTTCATGGCTAGTTACTAGTTACTAATTCACTTACTAGTTGTATTTCCTCAAGGGCAAATTATTGGACTTTTCTCAACTTTAGTTTCCACATCTGTAAAATGGGAATCCCTTACCCCCCTACATCAAAGAATTATTGTAGGGATCAAATGAGATGATATATGCAAGAGCATTTAATAAACTAAAATAGATTATAGATCCCTCTCCCTTCAGCGTGTGGACAGTGACCAGAAAAAGAAATCTCTAAATCAATTTCATCTTTTAAATGTTGAGATGGAGGAAAGTACTGTAAGTCACTGACATGACGTAAGTATCTGGGGAGAATTGTTTCTTGGTAGTTTTTCCTCAAAAGGTATTGACCCCAGCCTTGAGAATTATATGGGTCAAAGAACTAAAGGTTCAGGCTTATTGACATTAATTCCTGAGTATGAAACAGTAAAAGCTCCAGAAACATTCTGAGACTTGGCTGGTGGAAAATGGTGGGTAAATCAGGCAAGAAAGTTCAGCTCAAGCAACTTGAAATGTCCTCAGTTCATATTCTTATAGAATGGCCTGCTGTGGCTAAGCAAATTTCCTTTTGTGTTAACTATTGAACGATCTGAGTGTTTCATTGTGTTCCAATATTGAATCTAAATCATGAGCCCTACCTCAGCCAGAAGAATAGATATGGTATTTTAGGGTGGAAACTGAGGAGGGATGGACAGTGAAGGGGAGGATGAACTGGAATGGCCTTCATGCTTCTGGTGGTGCTTTTGGTGATGTCTCTAGAGATGGTGATTGTTTACAGTGAAGTTCTCCTCACTCCTGGAAGATTATAGAGTAATTTGCCTGTGACCCTTTTTCCCATCTGGTGGTTCCTAACCTCAGAAATGATGGTGGACCAGCTAGAGGCAGTGGCCCTCTGCAGAGGAGGGGATAGTTAGGCTCCAACTCTGGTGATATCCACATCACTCCTGCCGGGTACAAAATAGTCATGGTACCACAGACCCAATCCTGGGAGTGAAAGGATGGCCCTTGTCCCAACATGAGGAGATGGAATCAGGCCTAGTCAAGTTGCTCAGTCAGGCCTCAGGGCTGACAGTGCAACTGGTGTCAACTGGTGTCAGGCTTGCTCCTACAATCTGTCTTGACAATGGGAGCTAATGTCAGGCTTGCCAAAGGAAGGCAGTGTCAGAACCCAGCAAGGCTAGGACAATAGTGCTCGCTCCTCCTCCTTACTCTGTCCCATCATAGGGCAGCTACAGGAACTGAGCTTGGCAGAGTGGGTAAAAGTCACAGCCCATGGTCTAGTGGCAGTGAACATTAGAGTAGCTCCTAGTGTCAGGGTTAGGCTCATAGGCAGAAAGACTAGACACTGGCATGTATAGTAGCACTAGGTAGGCCCACTGTAGCTCATTGATTACTTTAATATAAAACTGACTGGACCTCTAAATTGTGCTAAAATATCTAGTGGTCATGGTGCAATTCATCCCAGTGAGGGCTTGGAGGAAAAAGGGTGGCATTATTGGGAGGGTATTTGTCTTCTAGTAATAAGGGAAAAGTAAGAGTCCCCACAGAAGAAGATGGGCAGCCCCTTACAGGGAAAAGATTTTGCTCTCACCTTCCCCCAACTTCCTGTATGGGTACCAGGGAGGAGGAGATCCTGGATGCTGGGCCACAGAGTACTAAGTGGGTGATGGTACAGGGCCATGCTCCCTGGCCTGTGTTGAGGAATGATGACTTGCACAAATGTCATCACCTTTGCTGTGGCCTTGATGTTCCTGGGCTGCTCTGGTTTATGGTCACATTTTTAAAACTGAGACACTCTACTATGAACTGTGAAGATTTTGCATCACCTACCACAGGTAGCTCCCTGATTGTCTACACTCAAGTGTAGACACTGGGACACTGTAGACTTCCTGGGACACTGACACTCTCAGATTCAGTCATTCTTTGAAGAAGATGCTGTTTTTGTTGTCTCATTTTTGCTGTATTTCTGTTTTAGCTTTTTTCTACCTTATTTAATAATAGCAGGAGCCAGGATTTACATTACTCTTTAAGGTTTGAAAAATGCTTTCCATATATTCTCATGGGATCTTCACAAAAAGTTAGTTAAATGCTATTTTTGTCCCCATTTTACAGATTAGGAAATTGGGACTTGCCAGCCAAAGGCTAAATAACTTCCTCAAAACTGAAAAAAGGAAACCAGTATTTATTAAGCATTTTCTATGTGTCAGGCACTGTGCTAAGGATTTTACAAATACCTCATTTAATCCTCACAACAACTTTGGAAGTAGGTGCTATCGTTATCACCATTTTACACTTGAGGAAACTCAAGAGACAGACAGTAGTTAAATGATTTGCCTGGGATCGCACAGCTAATAAGTATCAGACTGGATTTAAACTCAGATCTTGACTCCTAGGCTCAGCACTCTATCCACTGCACCCCCCAGATGTTTCTTTCTCTGTCTCTTTTGCTGGATTTTATCCATGTTATCTGTGCATATACCCCAAGCCTCTTTCTGGATCCTCTTCTCATTCTATACATTCTCATACACATTTGATGACCTCATAAGGTTGCATGTTCAAATGATCATTTCTGTGTAGATGAATCCCAACCCCTTCTCCACACACATCAATAGATTTATCCCTAGGCTCTCTCTTGAGCTCCATTATCAACTATCTGTTTGACATTTCCAGTTGTATATATTTCACAGACCACTCAAACTCAATTTTTCCAAAAAAAGATCTCATTGTCTTTTCTCCCCAATATGTCCCTCTTTTTAACTCCTCAACTGTTTTCAAGTGTACCATTATTCATGCTGTCAATCAGATTTGCAATCTTAGTATCATCCTCAACTCTTCCCCCTTGTCTCACACACCAACTCAGTTGCCACATGCCGTCCTTCCTATCCCCATAAAAGAGAAGCATGTACACTCTTCTCCCCATTCACAGAGCTAAAACCTTAGTTCATTCCTCATCGCTCCTTACCTATATTAATGCAATAACCACTAAACTGGTCACCCTGTTCTGAATCTCTCCTCATTCCAGTTCATTTTCCAGGAAGTCATAAAGAGCGTATCTGACCATTGTCACCCCTCTATTCAATTCTAGTTGCTTTCTATTACTTCTTGAATCAAATCGAAACTTATCCAGAGTTTTTACAAAATGTTTTCAAAGTCTGACAGGTCCTATCTTTCCAATCTTTATTTTTACGTTAGATCTACCCATTCATTCATCATGCTACTTTTCTCACATGATACCTCATTTTCCAGTGTTTTGACATGACCTATTCTTGTTTTTTTTTAAATTTAATTAATTTGTTTTTAGTTTTCAACAATCACTTCCATAAGTTATAAATTTTCTCCCCTTCCTTTTTTCCTCTCCCTCCCCAAGGTGGTGTGTAATCTTATATGGGTTCTACATATACACATTCTTCATATTACCTAAAAGAATTAAAATGAATAGGAAAAACCATGAGAAAAATTAAATCAAAACAAAATATAACACAAGAGAATAGAGTCTGCTTCTGTCTGTGTTCTGATTCCATAGTTCTTTCTCTAGGTATGAATGACATTTTGCCTCGAGTCCTTTGGGAATGTTTTAGATCTTTGCATTGCTGTGAAGGGCTTAGTTGATCACAAACAGTCCTCCCACACTGAGGCTGTTACTGTGTACAATGTTCTCCTGGTTCTGCTAACACTACCTGTTCTTCATGCCTACATTGCTCTCCTTCCTCACCTCTATGTTGTGGAATTCTTTGTTTCCTCTAAGACTTGGCTCAGGTACCTCCACATGAGACCTTTCCTCATCCACCAGCTGCTAGCGCCTTCCCTTCAAAGGCTACTTTGTATCTTCTTTGTATGTGTTTCATGTTTGCCTGTATATGTGCATTTTGCCTGACTCAATGCAGTCTAAAAATTTAAAGGTCTCATTTAAAAAAAATTCCTTAGTCCAATGTTAACTCATATTAAACCTCAAGTTCAATAATATGCCCATAAAATTTTTATCGTCTGCTGCCTAGCCATATTTTCCTATCCTTTGAAACTGATTTTTTTTAAACAACTGAATTGCGACTTCATATTTATCTTAATTCCATTTCATATTATTGGCTTCAAATCAGCTTACCAGCCAGTAGAACTCTTTCTGGATCTTGACTCTGCCATCCAAAATGTTAGTTATCCCTCCTTGCTTTGTGTCATCTGCAAATTGGATAAGTATTTTTATTACTTCACATATTATAAATAAAAAAAATATTAAATATCACAGATCAAGGAAGGTTATCATTGGCAATCTTTTGGGTAAAGGAGTCATCTCATCACCCCTTAATTATTCCAAAGTAAATTCATCTTCATGTGACATCTTCCCTGCCTTTCTACTTCTGCCAGGCACGTTGCTGAGGAATGCCCCACTTACTGGCCTGCATCGGGAGGCTGTGTTGTGTCCTTTTTGAAAGAAGCTATTCACCAAAGAGCTGGATGAAACAAAGTAAGTGGACTCCACTGCATTTTAAAGGCCAATAATGTTGCTTAGTAGCAGAGAATCAAACCAAGCCACGCAGTTAGAATGCATCATTCAGGGAGGCTGTGAGCATTATTCTCTAGATATTATTTAGATAAATTACCTACGGGGGAGGCAGGCACACGCTTGCCTGGGAGCAGGGAGATAGAATGGAATGACTTCTTAAGATTCAGCCTCAGTTTCTATGATTGTGTGAAATCACAACACAACTGGCATGATTAATAGCATGATTAATTACCCAGCAACTAAGTCTCTCAAACTTTTTATCCATCAGTCACTAGGATAAGTTGCTCAGTTTTCCAGTCCCAAATCACTCTATTGTCTCCCAAGTCCTAAATATTAATACTAAAACAATATTTCATAGGGATCTGATGTCAATAAAATACTGCCTGGTAGATTAAATATTTACTGTGATGGAATGATATAATGTTAATAGAATTGGAGGTCATGGAAATGTTCCCTGGCATCTCCTGGAAATGGGTTTTAAAGATGAGGGCTCCCCTCAAGATGAATTGATTAGTTCAGACTCTTGGGAGGATGTTTTTATGGGAGAAGACACCCCTTTATACTGACCTATAAAAAGAAGCTGACAAGATAAACTTGATCATCCTTTTCCTTTTTTTCCTTCTTATCTTTCTTCTGCAGAGATCCTGAGATCACAGCAGGTGTGAGTAGTTAGAGGAAGATGTGATGTTGGGGATGTCTTCACAAAGAGGTAGAAATACCTGGAAGAGGAAGACAAGCAATCACATTCACATTGCCTGAAAGGCCCTAAGTTTCCAGTTGCCTTTTCACTCTTTCTCCCCTTTTCTGAGAACAGAAAGAGACCAGAGATCTGAGAATGGTTTTACCCAGTTCAAGAAAAGGTAGCAATTGTAGAGTTCTTGATATTTTCCTCTCTCTAGCAACCCTGAGCTTCAGTGATTTTTTTTGGTTGATTAGAAGTAGTATGACTCTGGAATCTAGCCTACTAACTTGAGGATGTAAAATTTCCAGAACACTTCCAGTCTTGGGGGGTTCCATTGTAATGCCCTCAAGGTACAGAGCTTGGGATCTGGACTGCTGAGATAAGGGGAATTTCCTGAGAGGAAAAAAAAGGCTCTTTCCAGCACATGGCCCCCTCTGCTGAGAAGAGTAACATTAAGTGATTTAGGTCACAATACAGAAGAATAAGGAAACTGAACTTAGCATAATATTATAAAGAATTGTTTGGATGTTAGAGGCATGATAGGAAAGGGGATTACATTCTAGAATGCCAACTGTGTTTCTCTTCTGAGGAATCTTACATCCTTGGAGTGGGACCATTAGGCTGATTGTCTATATGGGAATGTTCTAAGCATTACCTCTTTGTAACAAGGGAGCTACTTGGAGTTGGATTTGTTCATTGATCCTCTGTGAGGACATATTCTCTGGTTCCCTGGCTAAATGACTTGTAGAACACAATGGGGCTCCTAGTGTATCCCTTTGTCTCTGTGACTGGGGGTTATGTCAAAGATGATGGGTGGGCCATACAAGTTGTAGAAAGGCTCTTTCTCCCTTTTGGGTGTGTCATTTTGGATTCTTCCAGGTCTCCTTTGGACATCCAGTGAGGAAGGAGGTGATTTCTCTCCCCACCATTCCCTGGCAACAATGGCTACAGGCATATGGTAGCAACAATCTGCATTTGCCTAAGCAGCCTGAGACTAGTCTCTAAGGACTGTTTGTAATTTTTGTTGCCTTTCATAACAAGCCATCATCATCAAGAGAAATGGACATTTCCAGTCTTGCGGTATCTATTTTGTGAGTCTGAGTGTTCTTGGGTCCTTGTCAATTGCCTCATGGGAGGTACTTCTTATACTTCTTGAGTAACAGATGGACATAAGCAGGATCATTCTGAGCCTGAAGGGACTGAGGGACTATATCCAGCTGGCCAGGAGACCCAGATCTTGTGAGCTGTTTGGCTAGGACAGATGTAAAATAAATGTGAAATATCTGTCCAATGTTATAACAAAGTTATCTTTGCCTCTCAGGAGACTACTGGGGAATGAGAGGAATGGGTGTGGGAAGGAACAAGCATTTTTAAGTGCTTACTATGTTCCAGGTACTGTGCTAAGAACTTTATAAACATTATCTGTTTCTCATTAATAACCTTGAGAAGTTGGTACCTCTTTCCCCCTTATTACAGTTGAGGAACTTGCAGTAAACAGTCAAGTACCGTGCCCAGGGTTACCCAGCTAGTAAGTGTCTGAGAATAGATTTGAACTGGGTCCTGACTCCCACCTGGGCACTTAATCCAATATACCACTTAACTGCCTCATAATATCGTCATATGTTTTAAGCATTTGTTAATATATGTTTAGGATTCATTTGTATTTTAAATATTTTTTTATGATGGAGAAAATACATAGCTATCCTCTGGTTGATACCTGTTTTGTGCATTTTATACCTAGAAGAGACCTTATTAATTTCATTTAGGAGATCTTAGACATGCTCCATATCCAAGGTTTGCTCTATTCTGAGGTATTATTGTTGGAGTTGGTGGGGGTAGAGGTGGCGTGAGAAAAGCCTTATTCTTCTTTTGGGGGCTCAGTTTACCCCAGCATGAAGCTGGAGCTCCCTTTCTGGTAGATTTCTGATACTCTGGGCTGTGTTTCACACATTAGGAGTGGTATACAAGAATCAGCTGTATTAATGACTCACGATTGTATCATGTATTAGTGTTTGCAAAACACAAAAGGCTTACCTCAAAGCAACTCAATGACATAGGCAATATAAATAGTGTTATCTTCATTTTACAGGTTAAAGAATTGTGGCAGCTAGGTGGTAAAATGGATAGAGTGCTGGACCTGGAGTCTGCAATAGCTAAGTTCAAATCCAACCTCAGAAACATACTAGCTATATAACCCTAGGCAGCCACTTATTTTCAATTTGCCCCAGTTTCCTTATCAGCATATTAGGGATATTAACAGCACCTACATTGTAGGATTGTTGTGAGGACCAAATGAGAAAATATTTGAAAAGCACTTAGCACAGTGCCTGGCGTGTAGTAGGTGATATATATTAGTGCTCATTCCCCTTCCCTCAATTATACTCTCTTTCCCCCTGAAGATGTTCTACATAAGATGCTAATTGACCAGCCTGGGGTTACATAGCTAGGCAACATTGGAGACTATTCAAACTCCAGTGTCTCCTGCCTCTCAGTTCTGCTCTAAAATGAATCAGCCAGCATCTTTGTACAATTGCCTATCACAAATTAGTCTATTAAGTAATCCTTGTAGCTCCCTTCCCAACGAGTCATGGCACAACCCCAAAACCATCTCTTATAATTCTTTTGTATGCTTCATATGGCATCCTATCACCTCAACACAGTGAAAAATACAAAGTAGGTCCTTGATACATCCTGACTGATGGATGAAAACGAGGTCTTGGTGTCCAGAGCCTAAATGAAATTAGGACACGTTTATTAAAAAGCTGGCATCCATCCCAAGATAATGAATATGTTCTGCTTTAACCTTTTGGTTCTCATTGCCTTTTAGTCTTCCTTTCTGGGAATCTGTCATTAAAAAAGGGTCCTGTATTCTGTAGGACTTTTAGGCTAAGTAGTACGGAGATTAATAGAGGGCTTTAGACTAGAAAGAAAGAAGAGCAGGGACTGTTTTGTCCTTTTTTTTTGTATCTCCAGCAGCTACAGACAGTACCTAGACGTTGTAGGTGCTTAATCAATGTTTATTAACTGACTGTAAAAAAGAGAGTGGAAAATATGAGTAGGATAAAAGCAAATTTTGTCTAGTGATTTTTGAAAACTAGCAGAAGTGCTAAAACATCTCAGACCTTCGAGTATCTATCATGGTTTTCAAGTCTTCCACTGTCAATCTATTTCAGTGTTCAACCATTCTCAGTCAGGAAATTTCTCCTAACATCTAGCCAAGTTCTTGCAGTTTACTGCTGAGAATAATTTCTTCCTGTTCTGGAGTCAAGGGAGAGAGGAAATAGTTACTAATTAAGTTTCAATTTGATGCACTTTGATACTTCAATGCTTTGATGGATCTGTGATCTTAGTGATCTTCAACTATGCAAATTATAGCCTCTGCATCCTGTGGAATTCTTGTCTATGAGTTCCCATAAATCCTCTCTCAGATGTTCATCCAAAGTACTGGGAAGCTTCATTGAGATCTCTTTATATTATATGGGGCCCTAATGGAACATGATATCTGTCTAGTTGTTATTCATCATGGTGACTCATCTACCCCATTTTTTAGATATGTATCTCTTTGAAGGAGCCTTTTACATAGCTTTTGGTGTGCAATTTTTTTTTGTTGGCCACATGACACAGTCTGAAACATGCCTACCTTGACTCTTAGCTTCTTTGAATGACACTATTTTTTATGAAACTATGGCATTCTATAATTTTTGATTTATAGTATTTATAACATTATAACTTAGAAAAAGATGGATCTTTGTTTCAGAGAGAAGCTTGGGAGTCATTCAAAGCACTGCACTGCATAATTTTCCAAAGATGTGGCAGCCTAATTAATGTCCTCTGCCTATACAATTTTTAGGTCAGTTAATTATACATCTGCAGGGGCTGATCAAGATATATGTTTTGATGGACCAGTTGTGTGGGCTGTCTATCCAATAGAATATCTATCTGAACCATAGACCATTTTTATCTACTTGGTTCTTCCTGTCTGGATAGTTGAGGTGAAGTATTTTTTATTATCAGTCTCATTTACACTACATGGTGTTCTGGGAGTTAAGACAATAAATTCAGTGTTGTCAATAAGCCAGATCATCTGAAGAAATGTCTACAGGGAATTCCTTTTTCATTTGGACTCTGTGCAGGACATTCTCCATGACAATACTAAATACCTTGACAAGTATACATCTCCCTGTTTTATGCCTTACTTGTTATTTCTAATCATAGGGTTGTAAGCATCTTTATTTGTGTTGTGGCATCTTTAAGTAATCTTGTGTATCTAAAAATAATTATATTTAATTATAATCTCAATAATTACAAACTGCCCAGATTTCTTGATTGTACTAATCAATCAGAGAGGCATGATCTAGGTCTGAGAAAGATCAAACACTTCTATTGAATTGATCAATCAATCAAGAATTTTCAGCATCTAGTGGAAATCTAGCTTTTGATACATGTGATTTAACTGAAAAATGTTTTCACCTGGTTAACGTATTAAGACATAGCATGTAGTCATTTACTTTCAGAATTTCGGGGTAATTGATTGACCTAGACTCTCCCCCTCCTATCATATATGATTTTGATATGTCCGTGAGAGACTAGATGAGAGCCTCTAAGGCATCATTTTAAATGATCCAGTCAACAAACCACATAAGCCTGCAGTATCAATTGTCAAATTGTATTGATGGTGTGCCCACAATGGAAAGCCCATTAGTATAGTAATGCTAGGTGTTGCAAAGAATATATAGACGCTCTCACTTTGCAATCTAGAATGGGAGACCTGGACATAGGCATGAAGGAATGCTAAATAGCAGATGAAACCCCTGGGGAACACCTTCTCATGTGTGGACCTCCCAAAAGCTACCCCAGGTTCAAGGTACTCTGTTGGAGCAAGATGAGGGCAAAGAAGAAATTGATTTCATGTACCTCCTTACACCAAGGTAGAATCTTTTGACAATATATTTATGCTTACTAGTCTTTGTGCTGCCTCTTGGTCTTTTGATCTGATTATAAGATTAAAAAATAGAAGGAAACTTGGAGATCATTTAGTTCAATCCCTTCATTGTAAAAGTGATGAAATTGAGGTCTATTAAATAAGTAACTTGACCAAGGTCACATAATTAGTATCAGAAATTGGATTCTGGGGTCCTGCTTTTGAGTTCATAACTCCTTTGATAATACCATTAGTTTCTCAGGGCTTTGAAAGGCATCGTTATTGACAAAGCCACAAAAAAATGAAAAGAGTGCAAAGAGAGCACTGGGCCTAAAATCAGGAAGACCTGAGTTCAAATCCAATTGTCTCCCACTTTAACCTTACAGTTATATTGTGAGGTTAAAATAAGATCATATTTATAAAGTACTTTATAAACCTTAAGGGGCAGGTGGGTGGTGCAGTGCATAGATGCTTGCCTGAGAATCAGGAGGACCTGCGTTCCAAGCTGGCCTCAGATATTTACTAGCCATGGGACCCTGGGAAAGTCACTTAATACTGTTTGCCTCAGTTAAATGAGCTGGAAAAGGAAATGGTAAAACCACTTCAGTGTGTCTGCCAAGCAAAAATCCAAATGGGGTAGCAAAGAGTCGAACACGACTGAACAACAATAATAGTAAACCTTAAATTGCGATACAGGATATCCCCAAAGTATTAATGCAGTTTTAAAAATTTAATAACATAAATCCTGATTCGTCATAGTTTTATTTTCCAGAGCAAGGAAGAACATGACTAATCCCAAGAGAGCGGTCAAGGAGAATCAGGGAGATAAAGAAAGCTGAAGAGACAAGAAAAACCATGGCTATAAAAACATGATGAACCATCATCATCGTCATTACCTCCATTACTATTGTCAACACAAAGTCTTAGAGCAGTTTTGTGCTATAAAAGCCTGTAGTGCTATACAAGGTTTGCCCAAAGTCTGCGATAAGACCAAAATTAGAACCCAGGTCTCTTGAGGCTTGGCCCAGAGCTCTTTCAACTACCTTTCCATGCCTTAACTTCTTTATTTATGTAATGAGGTATTTGAACCAGAATTAAGGGTGAAAAACTGGCAACCGTGAGGCCACATGACCTTCTAGGTTCTTGGGTGCAATCTTTTGAATGAGTCCAAGTTTTATGGAACAAATCCTTTTATTAAGAGAATTTGTTCGGTGAAGTTTGGATTCAGTTAAAGGGCTTCACTTGAGGACCTTGAGGCCACATGTGGCCTCGAGGCCACAGGTTTCCCACCCTTGGAGATGACTTCTAATGTCCCTTCTAGGTGTATGAGTTTGTGAGTATCTTTGAGTCCTGTGGGTAAAGGAGAAACAACTTTTGGGAAGAGGTCTATGCAGCTTATTTAAATTCTTTGTTAACATACATTTTAAGTTAATGTACCCTTGTTGTATTATGATATCCAGTGTCCAATTCTAACTGATCAGGGGATTATTAAAAGGAAAAAAGTTGGGACTTATGAGTAGTGTTTTAATTGATAGGTAGTCCATACAGTTCTGGGAAACTGAATGTAGCAGCAGAGAATTATACGATTATTAACAAAGTCAATTAACTGCCATAAATCTCGACAACTAAGAGCTTACAATCATATATGAGACAGGACCACTGTAGCAAGATATAAAGAAGGTATCAACATGGGGAAATGAGTCAAATTTATAAAAAATAAGAGCCATTATCCAATTGATAAATCATGAAAGGATATGTACAGGCAGCTTACAAAGTTATCAATAGAGATATGAATGAATGCTCTAAATCACCATTGATTAGAGAACAGCAAATAAAACAACTCTGAGGTACCATTTCACACCTGTCAGACTGGCAAACATGACAAAAAAGGAAAATGATAAATGTTAGAGGGAATGTGGAAAATAGATACACAAATGCATTGTTGGTAGAGTTGTGAATGGGTCCAATCGTTCTGGAAAACAATTTGAAACTATGCCCAAATTTGGACCCAGCAATATCACTCCTAGATCTGTATCTCAAAGAGATTAAAAAAAGAAAATGAAAATATATATGGTAGCTTTTTTATGGTAGCAAAAAATGGGAAATTGAGAGGATGCCTGTTAGTTGGAGGATGACTGAATAAGTTGTAGCATATGCTTATGATAGAATACTATTCTGCTATAAAAAATGATGATTTCAGAAAAACCTGGGAAAACATATTAATTAATATAAAGTGAAGTGAGCAGACCCAGAAAGGCAGTGTTCCCAGTAACAGGAGTATAATAATGTTTATTAGTTGTAAAAGATTTACCTACTCTTATCAATACAATGATGCAAGACAATGATGCAAGGACCTCGAAGAAAAATGCTGTCTATATACAGAGAGAGCTCATGAACTCTGAGTGTAGATTGTAGCATACTTTTAAAAATTATTTCTCTTGACTTTTTTTCTTTCAATGTGTCTAACATGGAAATATGCTTTGCATGACTTTACATGTAACTGATATAATATTGCCCACTTTCTCAGTGGATGGGTAGGTGGCTAGAGAGGGAAAGACTTGGAAACTGAAAATTTTAAAAAATGAATGTTGAAATAAAGTCCAATTACTTTTTTTATAAAAGAATTGATCAATAGTCAAGCTAAATTTATAAGTGAAATAAGGAATATATTGACATTTATAGGTGAAACTCACCTTTTGTTACCTCCATCGAGGCATGGTGACAGAACCTTTGGAGGACTCAAGTACCTTGCCTGGTAGTTGGGAACTCTCTCTGTTCTCAACATGCTGAGAGTTTGGATGAGGGTACATTGGAGCAGCCATAGGATAATAGTGATCTTACGTAGTTCTGTGGTCTTACAGATATCTTTATGTTCAATGGTTAGGGACACTTATGAACTCCAAGTAATCTGTTTCACATCTCATGCAAGACAATAGTAAACCAGGGAATTTTGGTTAGTCCTTCTGACCATCAGATAGGTACTTGAGTCCATATTGAAGTGGAGTCATGTAGACTGAATATTTAGACAAAATAGAGGCATAGTGATTTAGCAATCTTTCAATATTTCTGGTTAGTCATGGAAGGGCTTATGGAAGATGTGAGATTCAGAAATTATTTGAAGAAAGGAAAGGATGCTTGGTTATTTGGGGGAAGTTAATGGAGGGGTCTTGGACACCCTGTATATTTCTAGATATGGCTAAGTTGAAATTCTTGACTAAAAAGATTTTGAATGCTTTCCTGAAGTGAAGAGTCAGGGCTGGGATGGAGGAGCCAGGAAAGTAGAATGGATTGGAGTAGCTTGGGATACAACTCAGGAAAAAAAAATGAACTGTTAGAAAAAAGAAACATTTTCTTTTCTCACTTTAAAAAAATCTGATGTCACCCAAAGAAAACTACACTAAATAATTTATGAAGACTTTTCAAACATAGATATAGCACTTTTATAAGAGCCAGATGGAATCTTTCCAAGCTACTGCACAGTTATTTGATATCTGTACATATGTATTTGCTTGGTCATTCATAGTCCCATCTCAGGAATTTAAGAACACCAAATTTCCTTTTCTGAATATTCCTTCTTTCTTTTTTTTTTGTGGTTGGGAAAAACACAGCTACTAAGAATTAAGATCTAAAGTTCTTTACTTTTTCAGAATGCACAAAAATCAGATGGAACACTAAGATCCCCTATTAAGTCTCATCTATCTCATTATTAATACA
>CM053773.1:32951539-33093146 GCA_028658325.1 Potorous gilbertii
TCTCCAAAGACAGGAACTAGACATATAAAATAATGACAAGAGACTCTGGTTATTGCAAAGGTTTCAGCAGAGGATTATTGCATTCTCAAGATTAGGAAATCCAATTCTAAAGATTTATTTCCTATGACTGTGTGACTGGAAATGCTCATGGGTTCAACGTTTTTATTACTGAGATTTAGTTAACAGTTATCTATTTGGTAACCATTATCAAAATTATCAATCTGTGCTTTCTCACTACATTGAAAAAAAAAACCACTTTGGTTTAAGGTCATTCTAATGTAGTTTTCACTTATGGATTCAAGTCATGGTTCATAATTCAGGGAATTTACTTATTTGTACTTTAATGATATCAAAACAAAGGACACAACAAGGAAATGTTTACCTTTTGTGACAATGCCACCCTGGATCCCATTTGAATTGATCACTATGTCACATGTGAGATCCAACCAAAAACTGTTTAGGTCTACTAGAATGGTAAACTGACTCTCATTTTTTTCTTTGTATTTTCCACCCCCTCACCTAAGCTCAGGTCAGCTTTTTTCTGATTGCACCAAGGTTTGAATAAACAAGGAAACAAAAGCCTTATGCACCTGTGACAATCCATCAGAAGTTAAAAAAAAGAAGGAATACACACTTACTTTTGTGCTTTGTAGTTAAACCTCTCAAAGAACCATTTACTTTGACTGTTTTTGGCATTTTTTGTCTCCTGTCCTTTCAGGGGGCAGGGGTTAGGTATGACCATCTTGCGTCAGTTATCAATAGGTATTTGCAGAAATCTATATGTACACAATAATGTTACTGTTGTTGTCCAGTAGTTTCAGTAGTGTCAGATTCTTTGTGATCACATTTGGGGTTTTCTTGGCAAAGATACTAAAATAGTTTGCCATTTCCTTCTCCAGATCATTTTGAAGATGAGGAAACTGAGGCAAACAGTGTTAAGTTATTTGCCCAAGGTTACCTAGCTGATGTCTGAATCCAGATTTGAATTCCTCTTCCTGACTCTAGGCCCAATGCTTTATCCATTGCTCTCCTTAACTGCCACCATAATAATAAATAATAACGCTAGGTGTTAAAAAAGAACATCAATTTTCCAACTTTCCAACCTAAAATGGACAATATGAACACAGACATGAGCGAATACTGCGTAGTAGATATAGCACTTGAGCCACTCTTTATCATATGTGGATCTGCTAAAAGCTAGTGCAAAAAATACTCTTTGGATCTACAACTACTCAAAGCTATAGCTCACAAACCCCTACTTGTTTACTTTTATTAATAAACTAGAGGAGTACAATTACTTCAAAGAAAAAGCATTTAACAAAATAACAATAAAAAATAGCAACAGAACGTTCCCTTTTTCCCTTCCCCCCAATAAAATGGAGACTTATTTCTCCCAAAATGTACATGTAGATATAGTTATACACACACACACACACACACACACACACAGACAGAGAGACAAATATTTATCTATATATTATCAGTCGGAAGATGTTATAGAGATCATGCATCGAGATCAAATATGGGAGAGCAAACACATGTATAGCCCAGATATGTGTGGAGGGACAACACATCCTTCCAATGATGATGACCTACTGACTTTCCCTGCTGGTGATGTTATGTTTGTTGTACCTGATTGGGCATTATTACATCTCTCTAGAGCATATCATATTTCTTCTGATCTCACCCTCCACTGGGCTGTTGTAGCTCTTCCTTCTTCTCCTATTTCTCCTCTTCATCCTTGTCTTTCTCTTCCTCCTTCTTCTCCGTCTTCTTCCCTTTTTCTTCCTTTCCTACTGTAGCTCAGAACTCCTGAAACCAAGGGATCCACTAGTCTCAGCCTCCCCAGCAGCAGAAATTTCAAGAATATGTGCTACCATAAAAGCACAAACATTTTGATACTCTCCAAAAAGGCAATGGAGAATTAAGGCATCATCATCACCATTTGGATATGTGACTGGTGCTTGCGTAGAACATTTTCTATTAGCTTTTCCTCACAATTTCTATGATGAACCTTGTTTCCTTCATGACAAAACTGGTCCAGGGAGAGTGAGTAACCAGTAAAAGCTCCAAATTAATGTAATGATGAGATGGGCTTAAAACTCAGGGCTCCTGAGTTTGAGATCTATTTCCTAGACATTTTACCTCTCAGGCTGCAGTTCTAAGTGACTCAAGAGGAATTGTTTTGATTTTGTTTGGCACAATGAAGTCTAGGAAGCAATGAATAGAAGTCATTAGAGAGGGTAAATTCTTGGGATACAGCTTGTTTAGAAAAAGAAGAAAGATAGGAATAATCTGTTAATGAAGCATCTATGTTAAACTATATCTTTTTGCACCAGAATTGAAAGACTCCTGAGACAGATGTGGAAGACATTCAATTAAGTTCATTTTTATTCTTATGGCACTATTAAGTTGGTTCATTTAGGAAACTGTAAATATCCCTCAGCTTTTAGTGAGAATACGCTGAACTTGGATTTGGAAGTTAGTTCCAGAAAAAAAAGTTGTATAGAAATTCATTAATTCTAAAGGTTATGCATCAAGAATTTGTATTCCAGTTAGAGAGTGCCCAGAAACCACCTAAAGACTGTATATTCACATGTGTACATATTCCTGTTTTGCTGAGTTCTTTACCTATGGTAAGTAGCAGATTATTTTCACAGTTCAACCAGGATGACATGGACAATAAATCACGATATTCTCCCAGGGTTAAGTTGTTAATTCATCAGCACATTTTTATTACTTGAAGATACTTAAATGACATTAATTCATGCCCACTGAATGCCCCTTTCACTCTTCAGTGAGCTGTTTCCTCTGAACCCCTGAAGTGACTGATAGGATTAAAAGGAGACTTCTACATCTTCAGGTACTCTTGAAGAATAAGAGGTCGAGGCCCTTGCTTTCTTCTAAATTATCCAAGGATCAGTCACAATCAAAGATCAGAACCCCTCCAAGTCCAGGAAAATACAAAAAGGATTGTTGGGTTAAAGTAGCACAGGAGGGAAGAAGAAACAAATCATATTCATAATTTCTGGCTAAAAGTTAAAGCAGAATCTTCAGATGGATAGCAAGCTTGACAACAGCATTACAGGGACACTCATAGCTCTGTGGTAAGATCAATCAAAAGGGTGATTTTGATTCATTAGAGGAGAGAAAAAATCATGTCGCTAAAAGAGAAGAAAAAATCCCAGAAACTCTCCTTAAGGAAACAAACTATTTTTCAAAAAATCAATGGCTCCAATACAGGTTGAATTAAGGATCACACCAATCATTTGCTATTGTTAGAGTCATATAAAATCAAGAACTAGAAGAGAAACATTTTTCAAAACAGGTCTGGGATTTCAGACCATTGTAAAGGACAAACTAAATGCTCAGAATGGTAGGAAAATTTCTGAAGGAAATGTTATAATATTGATAAAAATCTGACAGGCATGGATCTCAGAGATAAGGGGCTAGGGCCTATGATTCCAGTGGCATAGGAAACTCCCTGGTAAGGAACCTCCCCACCCCCAGGTTAACATCACCATATAATCTTGATTTAGAGTTGCCTAGAGCACTGAGAGGGTAAGGGCCTTGACCTTGGTCACACAGACAGTATATGTCAGTCTAGATTTGAATGCAGGTCTTTCAAATTCCAAGGCCATCCCTCTATCCACTTTGTGATGCTGCCTTGGCTTCCCAGTAGATAAATGAAAATTAACACAAATGATGTCTAATTTTAAAAACAATTTATCATGTTGTTAGCATTGACATGCCAATACAACAGTCGAACGAACGTTAAGAATTTAGGCATAAAGATGATGGTGGTAATGCAGTAATAAGAAAGAATCCACTGATATTAAAAACAAATCTGACTTAAGTTTGCTCACATACATTATCTGGAAGACTGATTTGGTTCTGAAGGAAATTATAATCCATGTCCCTCGATAGTCTTTTATGTGGGCACATGTAAATGATCAATTGTTTCCATCACATCCCCTACTTCTCCCTTCACAGAATTCTCCACTGACTTTTAGAGGAGGATACACACATATTGCCTTTAAATACATTTGAAATGCCAAAGATGCTGACAGACAGAGGAAAATAGGATAAGCATAGTGTGTAACAGTTTTGTTGAGCATTGCAACTCATTACCGCTCTCATCTGGCTCTGGCTTGATGATGTTGTCACAGGGATCTGCACTTGAAATGCGGAAACCAGCAGGGAGTTAAATTAGTATTTCACAGCACTTCCTGTCAAAATAAATGCTCATATTCCTCACTACCATTGCCACCCCAAGCTGTACTGAAAGAGGAGAGATTGAAATGCAGAATAACCTATTTTCCAAAGGGTAACAATCTCACCAAGGGGCAAAGAGGAGGAATATGCCAATTGCCAACAGATGTTTTAGTGATTCATGCCAAAGAGCTATGTTTAGTTTGTCCACATATTGGGGACAATAGGTCTGGCTTGGATTCTTTAAAGCATTATCTTCCTGTTAATTTGACAGGCCATCACCTTTCTTCTTTTTTCCATGTTCCAAATTTGTGATTCCTTTGGAATTTTAAAGATGCAGAAAGATGTTGGCATGAGCACACATTATTTAGACTACATGCATCTGGAAAAAAATATGTGTAATAGAAATGTTGGACTTTAAATCCAAAATTTATCAAGCACTTTTTATGTGCAAAAAGTGTTGTGCTAGGTTTTGGTGATAAAAGAATTCAAAAGAACAAGATCTTCTCTCAATAAGCTTGTATTCTATGAGGAGATTCATCATGTAAACACATATAAGTACATGATAATTTGGGGAGGGAGCAGGAACATCTAGGGTGATCAAGAAAGACTTCCTATTGGAGGAAGAACCTGAGCTGAGCCTTGAAGGAAGCTAAGGACTCCACAAGATGGAGATAAGAAAGGAATTCTTTCTAGCTATGTGAGACAACCTTTGCAAAGGCACAGAGGTCAAAGATGGTGTCCTGAAAATGGAATAGAAAGTAGGCTATTTTGTTTGGAATAAAAACTGTGTGAAGGGGAATATGTAATGCGAAATAAGTCTGGAAAGGTCACCTGGAGTCAGGTTGTGAAGGGCTTTAAATGTCAAGCTGAATGATTTGTATTTTATCCTGGAGACAATTGGGAGCCACTGAAATTTGGAGCAGGGAAGTGCTAGATTTTGCAACTATATGAAGGATGAGGGGAGACCCTAGAAATTAGGAGGTCAGCTAGAATGCCATTGCCACATTAAGAAGTGTTACCATAGTTAGAGGTGTGCTTGTCCTTCGTTGCCGAAGAAGACCATGCCATCACAGAAATGATGACATGACTTACACTTGATTCTGTTTTGAGTGAGGGAGGGCTACCATAGTTAGAGGTGATGAGGGACTGAACGAGGGTGGTGATTGTAAAGAAGAAGATGGATGTGGGAGAGTTGGTGTGGAGGTAGAATTGACAAGTTTTGGCAGTTGATACGTTATAATTGGAGGTGAAAGAGAGGGAATAGACTAATAGTAATAATTAATAATAATATTCAACATTTATATAGTATTTTAAGGTTTGCAAAATATTGAACTTACTATTCATTTTATCTTCACAATACCTACCTGTGAGGCAGGTGCTATTGTCTCCATTTTACTGAGGAAGAAACTGAGACTCAGAGAGGTTAAATGACTTGCCCATGATCACATGACTAGTGGTAGGTGGGATTTAAACTCAAGTGTCCTTGATTCCAACCCTTGTCATCAACTAGCAGCCATGCCTCCAAGTTTATGAATTTGGATAACTGAAAGATAGTAGTCCCCTTAACTAGAAAAATATGAAAATTACAAGGAGTGGCATTTTTTGGGGGTGGGGAATTTACGAGTTCTTGAGGTGGCTAAGGGGCATCCAGGTAGAGATGTTCATGAGGTAGTTGTGATGCAGGAATGGAGCTCGGGAGACACAATAAGGCTGGATTTGCAAATTTGTCCTTCGTCTCCATGGAGATGATAACTGATGAGATCACCAGGAGAATGGTTATATCTGGAGAAGATAAAAGGGCTCAGGACAGAGATGTGGTTGGTGATTAGTATGGTTAGGGACCAGTCACTGAGAAATAATAGTGAGACAAGTAGAAGAAGAATAAGGAGAGAGAAGCACAGTGAAAACTGAGAAAGTAAAGGGTATCCAGGATGATAGAAGAGTCAATAGTACGAAAAACTCCAGAGATATCAAGAAGGATGAGAACTGAGAAAAGGCCACTGGATTTTCTAAAATTAGTTGGGGGAGCAATTTCAACCTCAACTGGGATTTTATTTGTCCAGGTCAGGATGGGAGACATGTCATATGACCCCCGGCTTCCTTTCTAGACTCCTAAGGTTAAGGCACTTCGGTAAACTGGTATGGTGGACCTCTTTCTAGGATATCTACTTCTACCACTATGACTCTCATCTCAATGGCCTTGTAATCATGACCTTAATGGCAACAGTTCTTACCTACATGAAGGCTGGAGATTCTTTGGGGGGTGTCCCTCTGCTAATAAGTCATAGATTTCCTGAAAGGCTATACCAATTGATCATTTATAGAATGGATTAGACTCATTAGATTTTCTGTAGAGCAGCAGAGAGGAGAGCTTTTTTTTGCCTTTTTTTTTATTCCCAGAGCTTAGCATAGTGCCTTGCACACAGTAGGTCTTTGATAAGTGCCTTTTGATTTGATTCAACTTGGATATTCAGAGATATTCTTCTCCTACAAAAATCCCTAGGAGGGTACCCCAACTCAGGAACAACTGATTCTTTCCACATCATTCAATGGCTGGTGTTATGATAGGTGATTTTAGTTAAAGGGTAATAGATTTAGGGAAAGAACCTTAGAGTCACATAGTTCAAACACCTTCTCTTACAAATAAGGAAACAGAGGCACATAACAATAAAGTGACTTACCCAAGGTTGCACAGGAATTAAATGTCATAAGTACTATCTGAAGCCTAACTCATCTGTTGAGATTATCGCCATCTCAGTTATAAAACATATCGACACAGAAGCATCCAACGAGGTCCCTATAAGGTGAACACTTTTTCTTTATTCCCCCTTTCCCAAGTCACCTGCAGTCTCAGAGGGAGCTACTGCTTAGAATCCTGGGAGTCATGCTCCCCAGGGGCAAGTTTTCTACAGTACAATTCACCAAAGAGCTTTGAATAAGAATCCTATAGTATTTGCAGCCAGTCCATTAAACATTTAGCAAGGACTTACTCTGTGTCAGACACTGTGCTAATTGATGAGGATACAAATATAAAAATGACTGTCCCTGCCTTTAAGAACCTTATAATCTAATGGGGGAAGATAAGACACAAAAGGAAGCTGCAAATGGTGGGGGAAGGTCAAATATACCCTGTGGAGGGATGTGATTGAAAAGTCCAGGGAGGTCCAAAAGAGTGTAGTCCTATAGGAAATGAAGAGAAGGCTGGCCGTACCTTCCATGAGTACATGGCTGTATATTCCCTATCAGAATGACAGAAGCTACTGATGATCAGAGAGTACCAAGGCTGATTAGATTTTGCTGGATGTTGACATTTCCCATTTATGAGGCTCCTGGGTCATGATGGCAACATGAAGAAGTCCAAAAGGGTGCAGCCAGGTGGGAAATGAAGAGATGGCTGGTTTGGAGTCCCTCCTTAAACATGGGTTCATTTGTAATAGTCTTTTCTGTCCAACCCTTTTGTGCGCCCCTCTCTGTAGTTTGGCATGGAAAACACTGTTGGCAGCTGCTTCACTGGAGTTGGTACTTTTGTACGGTCTCCTAGTGGTTTTGCTCTGTTGCACATCAGGGCAGTTCAGTTCATGTTAGAATATATGGTCTTTGCATGTAGGGATTGTTTCAGTACTTGTTTTGCATACCTAGTACAGTGCTTGGCATGTGCTATGGTTTCTTGAAAGTGAAATTTAACAAAAGAGTAAACAGAGGCAATTGTTTGAGTAAGATATCACTTGTTAACGGGGGAATATGACCTGATAATAAAGGATAGGTGTTCCAAGATAGAACTTCTTAGAGACAAAGTTCCAAGCATGATCAATCTATTAGTTAGGCTAACAGTAGCCAATAGATTGGGTTATTGGCCCTGTAGATGAACAAAGACTTTTAGCAAAGACTGACAGGGTCTTTTACAACAATTAACAAGTTGACAGAGCAAAATCCTGAGCAATATAGGTGTGTCTTCTTTTGACTGACTATGGATGCCAGTCAGGATTGAGATTACGTCACTTGGATTTCCCCTGGTAAAGAAAGGCAAAACAATCACTGTCTGTAGACATTTTAATGAGGAGGTGCATTAAGAGTTTTCAGCTCCTTCCTATTACTTCATCTTTTCTGGGAGTTATGGGGGTATGTAGGACTAATCCTAAAGTGAAAGTACTAGTCTGCAACTAGGAAAAATTGACTGGCCTTCAGATGTGGTTGATTACGTCCCTCTCTGAGACCCAGCTGCCTCTCCCAATGTTGGCTAGAAAAACAGAAGACACGTCAACCAGGTTTTCATTGGTTTGGTCTCCCCTGTATAGATCACATCACACCTAACTTCGATTAGAAAGCAAGAACAGGAGAAATCCCCTGGGGAGGGCCTGGCTAAAACTGGCTTCCTTGCTTACTGGGTAAACAAAAGGCAATGGTCTGCTTGGGAGGGAACCAGCCCAAGCTGGTTAATGAGCTTTGGAGGCTAGGAGTAATCACCTAGCTTGATCACTCCCTTTAGAAACTGCTTGTCCTTCAGAAGCGGGGTCTGACAAAAATTAGGAATGCAGAGGGACATTGAATATTAAATAATACAGAATTATATTAATTTTTTCTCAGATTGCGAGAATAAAATGAGATAATTGTAAAGCACTTAAAAAAGTGCCTGGCGCATAGCACCATATAAATATTAGCCATGATGCTGATGTGGATGATGACGATGCTGAAAGTGGTGGTGGTGATGATGATGTAGAGTGATTGATTTCAATTCAATTTATATCGAATTTATATTGCGTAAGTGCTTCAAATGGGCAAGGTAGCGTCCTAGCTGCTGGTGGTACAAAGGTAAAAAACAATTGTTCCAAGGGGCTTACGTTAGAATAACAATGGCACAGAATAGACCACATGAAGAATTTAAGAGACGTACCAAGCTCTATGTGAAGTTAGAGAAAGAGCTCATGTAATAACAATGAAAATAAAAACAGCTGGTACTTAGAAAGCATTTGAAGGTTGGCAAAATGCACTGCATATGTTGTCTCAAGCCTCAGAAAAACTCTGAGAGGTGGGTGCTATTATTTTCTCCATTTTATAGAGGATGATACTGAGACCAAGAGAGGGTAAGTGATTTGCATGGATTGGAATTGGCTGAGGCACAATTTAAACTCATGTTTCCCCTTACCCCCAACTCACTACTTTGGCATCTAGTTTCTTTTGCCTGGGAGAAACCCATGAAGGCTTCTTGGAGGAGTTGAACCATGCTGAATGGCTCCATCCTTCCTCTATACTTTCAAGGTCTGCAACCCCCTTTAGATAGCGAGAATGAGCTATGTCTAGAAGAATTTGAAAAGCAAACTGGGTCAGGGTCCTGATTGTTTTACCATCATTTTTAGCTTAAATCTATTATTTCATTTGTGTAGGGAGCTCCCAATAGTGAATTTCTCTTAGATAAAATAATGGGAAGCAAAATGGATAATTTTAATTACATCAAATTAAAAAGGTTTTGCACAAACAAAACAAATGTAGCCAAGATTAGAAAGTAAACAGAAAACTAAGAAAAATATTTTTTACAGCATTACTCTGATAAAAGTCAAATTTGTAAGAATATAAGTCTTTCCCCAATTGATAAATGGTCAAAGGATATGAACGGGAAGTTTTCAGAAGAAGAAATCAAAGTTGTCTCTAGTTATATGAAAAAAATGCTCTAAATCACTATTGATTAGAGAGATGCAAAATAAAACCACTATGAGGTGTCACCTCATACTTATGAGAATGGTTAACATGACAGAAAAAGAAAATGACAAATGATGGGGATTTGGGAAAATTGGGACACTAATGCACTGTTAGTGGAGTTGTGAACTGGTCCAACCATTCTGGAGGGCAATTTACAACTATGCCCAAAGGGCTATAAAACTGTACATAATCTTTGAGCCATAAACACCACCACTAGCTCTGGATCTTAAAGGGATCCAAGAAAAAAGAAAAGGGACCTATATGTGCAAAAGTATTTATAGCAGCTCTTTTTGTGATTTCAAAGAATTGGAAATTGAGATAATGTCCTTCAACTGTGGAATGGCATATACAAGTTGCGGTATATGATTATATGATTGTAATGGAATAGTATTGTGCTATAAGAAATGACAGGCAGAATGATTTCAGAAAAAAACTGGAAAAATTTAAATAAGTTGATGCAAAGTGAAGTGAGCAGAACCAGGGGGACACTGTGTGCAGTAATAGCAATATTGACAATAAACTGTGAATGATTTAGCTTTTCTCAGCAACACAATGATCCAAAGACAATTCTGAGGGACTTATGATGAAAAATATTATCTGCCTTTACAGAAAGAATTGATGGTTCTGAAAGCAGATTGAAGATTTTTTTTTTTAAAAGAACTTACTTTTTCTTGGGAAGAGGATGTATTTTCTTTCACAACAGGGAAATATGTTTTGCATAATTTAACCTATATCAAATTGTCAAATTGCTTGCATTCTAAATGAGAGGGGAGGAAGAGACAGAATTTGAAATTCAAAATAAAGAAAATGTTAAAAATTGTTTTTACATATAATTAGAAAAATAAAGTATAAAAATGAATTTCTCTACCAGCATAAATTAGTACCCCTTGTTAATTTGTAGTCTTAGAGACTTTCCTGGGACACAGAAAAGTTAAATAGTTTGCCTAGAGTCACAGTGCACATGTATCAGAGAGTAGACTTGAACCCAGGTGATGCTAAGGTCAAGTTTATGTTCACCTTGCCAATTATATTCAACTTTACCCAACTTTCCATTGGAGACAGAAAGGAACCAGCTTAAATCCTATATTGATCACAAAGCCTTCAATGACCATACCAGTCCAGGTAGGTAGGAGTCAGGAAGACTAGAGTTCAAATCTAGCCTCAGATTCAAATCTAGCCTCCTCTGGCTGTGTGACCTTGGTCATCATTTAATCTCTGCCTGCCTCAGTTTCCTCATTTGTAAATTAGGAATGATAAAAACATTCACCTCCCAAGGTTATGTAAATAAATAAATAAAATAAGGTAATATTTGCAAAATGCTTTGTCAACTTTCTAATGCTGTAAAAATGATAACTATTGTTGTTCTTTTCCCATTCTCTAAATGACATGATAGGATTCCTATTACAGCTGAGCACAGTGACTCACATTAGTAATCTCTGCCTTTGGGGCGGCTAAAATTGGTAGATTGCTTGAGTTTGGGAGTTCTGAGTTGCAACAGGGTCCTAGAGCAGCTGTCTGCACGAAATCCATGCTCTTGGGGTGGTGGTGAAACCAACCTATCACAGGAAGAGTAAACTGACCCATGCTAGAAATGGAACAAGTCAAAATTTCTATAATAATCAGCCCAGGCTAAGTTGCAAGTGGTAATTATACTTCTAGCTCGGGGGAGATAGGGAGACCCAGTCTCAAAGACAAATACATACTCAAATAAAAAATTCTCACGGTCTTTTTGAAGTATCCTAACAGTCCCCAAGAGAAGCACTGCACCTCTTGGAGCTTGCTGATCTTCCACAGTCCAATACCTGTGGGAGATACTAGATTATGGAAATACTGTTGAGATATTTTAACAATTAAGTCCCCTGAGACTGAATGCAACATAGATCTATTCATATGGAATTCTGCTCCTCTCTCATGCCTGCCTCTTAGATAAGACAGAAAGATTCAAGCTAAACAATGACTTGCTGATCTAGAACTTGCTGAATAGCCACACCCAAAGGAAAGGAAAGGGAACAAACATTTCTTAAACATTTTGTGTGCCAGTCTCTGTGCTGGGTACTTTTACAAATATTATCTCACTTGATCTTCACAAGAGCTCTGTGTGTTTGGTGCTATTATTATGGACACTTTCCATTGGGGAAACTGAGAAAGACAAGGGTTAAGTACTTTGGCCAAGGTCCCATAGCCAATAAGTCTTCAGACTGTCTGGACCTGAACTCAGGTTTTCCTGACTCCAGGTCCAGCACTCTATTCACAATGTCACCTAGCTGCCCCTGGCTAGGATAGTCATTAATCAGTCAATGTCAATTTAGAGACACGTTTCTAATGGGGTGTTCCAGATAGCTGTTCTTGACCTTGTGTTATTTACTGTTTTTGTTAGTGCCTTAGATGGAGATACAGGTGGCATGATTATTACATTTTTAGGTGATAGCAATCTGTGATAGGTGGCTAACAGGTTACAGAAAGTTGAACTGAATCCAACAATCACATTTAATAAAACAAATATAAAATCTTATATGTGGGTTAAAAACAAACTTTGAAAGTTCAAGGTGGAGGAGGTGAGGCAGTTTATGTAGAAAAGTTTTTTTTTTAAAGGTTTTAGTGGTTGATGAGTTAAATATGAGTCAACAGTGGGATTTTTAAACTTACATCTGTGATCTCATTGACATGGAATCCAACAGTGAATCTCCTGGACTTCACATCCTGTATGACTCTTGTCCTTATCTTTTCATAAATCCTTCATAGAGGCCAACTCAATATGAGACTCTACAGTCTTGAAATTTTTTGGATACTAGTGGACTATCCATTTGTCATCCCTTGCTTTTACCAAGTGACCATCTTCTTTTCTGTTCATACACCATTTTGATGACATCTTGTATTCTATTTCCCCTGAACAATTCTTTTGTTGATAAAGTGCTACAGGCTACACCCCCCACTTTGCGTCTTTCCACTGCCTTATGGTTGACTCCAAACTTTTATTCTTTAAAAGCTGTAGTATCCCATGACTCATGGCTGCAGTAGGAAACTAATGCTAAAAGATGTGCCTTTATTTGAGGGAGAAGTTTAGACTTGTTAAAAAGCGCTATTCATCATTTAAGGATCTGCTGAATAAATTGGGGGACATAAATGTCATTAAATACTATTGTGCTGTAAGAATGAAGAAATAGATGATTCTTAAAAAGACATGCAAAGACTTCTGTGAAGTGATACAGAGTGAAGTAGTAGAATAAGAACAGTTTATGGTATAACATCAATATTACAAAAGCAAACAACTGGAAGACTTCTACAAACCAATGAAAATTGAAATGAGCAGAACCAGGAAAGCAATTTATACAATAAAAGTGACAGTATAAAAGCAACTTTGACAGTTTAAGAACTATGATCATTGCAAGGACCATTCATGATTTCCAAAGATCAATTATGAAATATGCTTTTATTACATAGAAGTGATGGATTTAATGTGGTTTTGTTCTTCATTTTTTGAAGAAGACAAATGGCATCTTGATTTGTGTGTGAATAGGATTTAAGAGAGGCAGAGTTGCACAAAATCATCAACCTCACTCTCACTTCCAGAGTCACCAAAGTCCAGTGGCAGGACAAAAGTTGAAAGTCCTGGATGCAGGACTCCACTGTGCCCACTTCAGCCACCTTGATGGATGCTGGAACAAATTGTTTTCATCTGCCCATTCCACCAGAGGGAAAGTATTCACATGCTTGGGATAGACATTTCCCTAAGTCACCAGTGGGCTTGAGGCTTGTTGGTTATCCTCCCACCTGGTTTATCCCATTTGCCAAGATGCTCCAGCTTCTTGGAGCCACAGGTTCAGAGTTGGGTGAAAGTGGATTAGCATCCTTGAAAAGGGTTCAGCAAGCCCTCACACTAGAGGTGCTAGTCCTCCCTGACAGCCCATTTACCCTGATGGATTTAATATCCAATAACCAAAATGAATTATTAGGGCTAGATTTAGGGTGTAGAATTATATATGTATAGTATACAGCCATTGAGGGAATTTGTTTTGTTTATGTATATTTGTGATAAGAAATTTTTCTCTCTCTTTTCTTTTCTAGTAGGATGGAGGAAAAATAGATTTCTGGTTATTTAAAAAAATAGGGAGATAGGAAATGCTGCATGCATATTCAGATGAAGTTACTTTATTTTTAGTTTTTATTAACAATTTTACTTTACTATAAGAGACTTCTCATGTAGTAGTAGGAGTTTGGAAATGTTTGTTATGTATATACAAAACACATCTACTATATAATTTCCTAAAGCCAATCCAGCATAATCCTTTTCCCCTACTACTCAAATCTATTCTCAGCTCACTGTCCTTGCAAAGTGCCTCTCTTTGGCACCAGGTCAATGAGATGTCTATTCATTTGCATATAATTGTCTAAACAATGGGTATTTTTTTTTTACTCCTTGGTTTTTCTTATGGATATAAATACAGTAGACATTTCTGAGTGACTATGAAACTCAGGAAGGTTGGCAATAATCTAGGGCTTAATTCAATCAATCAATATAATTTGTAAATAGGAAGATCTTGAAGTTCTCACCAAATGTTTTTGGTGGCCCCCACTTTTATGACAACAGAATAAAAGGAAGATGTAGAATATAATTGTCCAATGACACTTCTACTATACTTTCCTTAGAACACTCAAGACCCTTCTCTTACCCCTTAGAGTCAAAAGCTTCTTTTTCCATTTATAGTTTGCCCTGGATAGCCTTCATGACAGTGGCAAACTGTACTTTGGAAAGTATAGGTATTATATATCTTGTTGTTTTATCTTTTCCTTGATACTAGCACATCTCATGTGAGGGTTTGCTGAGCCCTTTTCCCAATGGTAATGAAGGTGATTATTGAAGCAGGTGCTATGGAGTCCTTAGAGCAGGTGTGGGGAATCTGCAAACTTGAGGCCACACGTGGCCTTCTAGAAATTGTTCTGTAAAATTTGGGTGCAGTAAAAGGCCTCACTTTAGGATTTAGAAGGCCATGTGTGGCCTCCAGGCAGCAGATTCCCCACTCTGCTTTAGAGCTTGGTCAGACATAAAAAATGCCATGGTCATCCATTGCATCACTAGTCATCTTGAATTGTTGTCCTGCCCCTGGACTTCAGTGAATCAGGAAGAGACAATGAGGCTGACAACTTGGTGCAATGCTGCCTCACTTAAATCTAATTCACCTTGTGATGTCATCGGTCCTCTTCAAAAACATAGGATGAACAACAGCAATAACAACTAATAGTAATCAGAAATTCATTAAACAAAACTAATTGAGTGTCACATTTTTCAAGGAATCCTACATAATTCTGATATATTCATGGGAAACCAGCTGTTGGAAGAAAGGCTTTAAAGTATCATTCAACTAAATTAAATGATTACTAGATTAATTGCTAAATTACACTATTCATTAAATTAAGCTAAACTAAATTAAATTATGAAGTTTTCATGGTCAACAAACAATCCGGTGGGACCTTGTATTCTCTACCCCTTTCAAATAGAAGTAGATTTTAAAATCCTCTATTTCCTTCTCCTGCCTTCTGGAAGGATGTTCTTTATGCCTGTGTAGATACTCTCATTTGCAGAGATGGGAAGTAGGCGTATGGGTCAGTAGTCATGAATGTTCTCTGTCACCTGTGTTTTGCTAATAATAAGAGATAAGTTCTACCTCCCCACTGATGAAGACTGGAAGGGGGGTGGTAAGACCCCCCAAAAGACTAGGTACCAGGGGTAGGTCGCCTGGAGAAGAATTCATGGACTCAAGCATTATTGAAGTCAAGCTAAAGATTTATTATGCTTTTCAGCAGGCAAGAGTTCTTAGGGAACCTGCAACCTTAAAGGGTACAGGGAAAGTTTATATAGGATATTCTATAGGAAACATGTGCCAAATATGCTACCTAGGTGTTTTGGGGTGGGATTAGGGAGTGATTAAGGAATTGTCAGTTCTTAAAGGAATATGCACTTTTGGTATCTATTGTGCAAGTATTTTGCCCAAAATTCATTGGGAAATAGCCCATGGGGGACAGGGGGCTACCTGGAGTTGTGATTTTAGGCCTGAAATGTCACTAAGTCAACTAATAGTCAATGCTGGCTCAGAAATACCAGGTTCCTCTCATCAAGGTCCTGTTACTGGGCAGGCTGTGTCCTTGGGCTGAGGTGAAACTGCCTGGGATAGTGTTTTAAGGCTAGTGAGAAATGAGATTTTAGAACTGGGGCCCAAGCACATGCACCTAAGCACCCCATCACCACTACCCCAGTCTTTGGATTCTTCACCATTTCAGACACTCTGAGGAATCAATTGCTCAGTGTCCTCAAAACCATATCACCTTTAGTTCAGACTTCCTCTCTGTGTACATTTGGTTCATTCCTGCTGCTGTTCTCATCATGGGTTTCTTTAATGTCATTTTACTGAAGATTATCATGTTAGATTCCAAATGTGGTGGTGATTCCATTATTATTAATAGAGAAAAGGATTTGTCATAAAAATCTTTATGAATTTCCTTCAAGATTCATGCTTTCTTCTGCAGGAGGCCTTTGCTAATGTGCCGCCACCTCCTCACCCTGCCCCTAGTCCTGCCCTCCAAGATTACTGTGCTGTATAAGTCTATTTAAATTTATGCTATACAAATCTGTATAAATGCATCTATGTCTCCCCCATTGGAATGTGATTTCCTTCAGAGAAGGGATTGTATTTCTCCCTCTTTTTGTATCAGTACTTCATAAATCCTTGCTGTCTGACTGACAGATCTTTCTAGCTTGATATCTAAATGCTTTCAGGATGATTTTGCTTAGTTGGGTCTGTTGTAAAGTTTTCTATAAACTCGTTTGTCTCTTACTTCATTGTTCATAATCTTCTAACACATATTATTTTAGAAACAAGTTTATATTCTAAATCTGCATTGTCCTTCACTGCCATATATCTCTGATTGTCAAGATCAAATATTTGCTGATGAGACAGTTTCTAGGGTCTTTTGGCTCACTGTGACAATTTGATATTACCTCATTTACTTTGCCCAGGTCACATGTCGAGGGCTCAGGAAATCCAGGGAAGAGGCAAGGTTTGCAACAACTGGAGATCATAGAGGCACAACTAGACAACTGATTTCTGATTGGGTAAGTTCATAATTATCCACTCTACCTTTAGATAGTGAATTAATATTCTCTTATGGAAAGAAGGTAAGATGAGAAGTAGGAGATCTTCCATCTCTGAGAATCTTAAAGTATTTGGCATTTTGTAGGATGTGAGTATATTTCTGCCAGGGTAAGTAAGGGTGGAATTGGGGATGGGAGGGGACTCCCCAGGACCAGAACCTTGGTTGTTGAACAGTATCTGGTGAAAGGCTATCAGTGTCAGATGTTGGTTATAAATGGAGGTCATCACAGATTGATTTTGTATGTGGATTTTTTCCTTTTCAGTGTGTAAGAATAGTTACAGATCTTCTGAGAATTCTAAGGATTTTCCTAGAATTTTAATTTTTCTCAAAGAAAACATTGCAATTTTGAGGGGAATAAATTTCAAAAGTGTTTATTTTTTTTTTTGGTTTTCTACTGGGAACTTATTTGTTTAAGAGAACTTCTCAGTTTCATTGCACCTTGAGCTTATGATAATCTCCTATCCTACAGGAATATTTAGTTTTCCTACATTGTATTTCATTGTACCTGAACTTTTGCTACTCTTTTAATCTTATACTAAAAATATAAGGTGTTTGTATTTTTATTTCCCTGTCACAAAGCACCTTGAATTTATGCTGATGCCTAGTTTTTCATTACAGACATACTATTTTGTCTACTTATCTGAATTTTTCAAAGTACCTTGAATTTATGCTGATAAGTTTTAGTGCTCTTATTTTATAATGTATCTATGTAGTTTGTTTATTGTATACTTAAGAATTGTTATTTGTTGTATCACAATTTAAGTTAGAATGAAAAGTATCAATGTTAAAAAATGTAGTATGTCAGGTTTTAAATTGAATTTTAGTTTTTAAATTAAATTGAACAAGGACTTTCAACATTGGGCATACCATTTCTGGTGCCCTTGATGAGCAAGCTTGGAATGGGGAGGTATATGATTAATGAGATGTGAAATATAGACATAACAGAGAGGCAGACTGAACCTGCACACTGAGTCTATAGCATACCTCAGCAACCCTAAGGGCAGGAAACTTGAAAACTATTCATTAAATCTTCCATTGAAGAAGACTAAAAATGTTAAATCAGCAAGCATTTATTTAGCATTCACTATGTGCTAGATTATTGTGCTATTTTTCTAGACTCTGTGACCACAAAGACAAAAAAAGAGGAACAGTTCCTGCCCTCAAGGAGGCTGCATTTTTATTAAGTTAGACAAATAAATATATCCAGACTAGATGCAAAATAAATACAAGGTAATTAGGGGAGAAACGGCGCTAAGAGCTAGAGGAACTGGGAAAGGTGTCATGATAAAGGAAGTGGTTGATCTGAGTCTTAAAAAATATATAAGGAATTTGAGAAGATAGAGCTGATAAGGGCATGCTTTCTAGGCATGGAAGACAGTCAATAAAAAGGTATCAAGAAAGGAGATCTAGTGTTGTGAGAGAGAGATGGCCAGTTTGGTCGGATCCAGTACAAGACAGGGGTTATTGTGTAATAAGGTTGGAAAGGTAGTAAAGACTTCCAGGGATAGAGGAATTCATATTTTATCTTGTAGGTGAAAGGGAACCAATGGAATTTATTGAATAGGGCAATGATATAGTCAGACTTGTATTTTAGGAATATCGCTTTGGCAGTTGTGTTAGAGGGAGAGGAGAGAGACTTGAGGAAGGGAGACTAATTAGGATGCTATTGCAATCGTCCACGTAAGAGGTGATGGGGGCTTGAACTAGGGTGGTTGCTATGTAAAGAAAAAGAAAAGATAGACTATGAGAGATGTGGAGGTAGATTTAGCCATTGAATGGACATATGAGGAGAGAAGAATAGTGAAAAATAGTGCCAAGGTGGTGCCCTAGAGAATAGAAAGCTGGCTGTGCCCTTGACAGATCTAGGGAAGTTCAGAGAGGGGCAAATTTTGGGAAAAAGATAATGTGTTCTGTTTTGGACATCTGAGTTTGAGATGTGTTTGGGAATGTCCAATAGACTGTTGGTGACGTGGGACAATAACTCAGGAGGGAGATCAGTGCTGCATATATGGAGCTGAGAGATCGCTGCAGAGAGATGATAATTAAACTCTTGGGACTTGATGAGGTCATCAAGTGAAAGAGCATAGAGGGGAAAAAATAAGGTCCAGGAAAGTATTATGGTTATAGAACCACAATTAAGGAGTGTGATATCGATGATGAACCAGCAAAGGAGATCAAGGAACAGTCAGACGTGTTGGAGGAGAACTAGAAGAGATTAGTGAAGAGTGATCAGAGTTGTTGTACTTGTCATCGAACAGCAGAGCTAGAAGTCGTGAGCAGAAGTAAAGACAGAAGAAGGTTTGGTATGTGATCATAACAAAATTAAAATCATAATATTAATAGTATTTATATAGTATTTTGAAGGTTTGTCAAATGTATATCTCATTTAATCCTCACAACAACTTTGGGAGGTAGCCAATGGCATTATCCTCATTTTATATAGGAGGAAGTTGAGGCAGATCAGGTTAAATGACTTGCCCAGGACCACTCAGGTAGTAAGTGCCTATGGTGAGATTTGAACTCAGGTCTTCCTGATTCCAGGTTCAGGACTCTGTCTACCATGGCACCACAATAGTTAGGGGATGACTTGAATCAGAAGAGATCGGAAAAGGAGGGAGGGAACAAGCATTTATTAAATATCTGCTAGGTGTCAGGCACAGTATTAAGTGCTTTACAAATATCTCATTCGATACAACAATTCTGGGAGGCAGGTGCTATTATTCCCATTTTACAGATGAATAAACTTAGATGGAGGTTAACTAACTTGCCCTGAGTTACCCAGTGTCTGAGTTCATATTGAAAAATAGAGAACATTCCTAGCAATTTGTGTTATCCAAAAGTGGAAAACACATACCTTCTCATGGTATTGCGTTCCTCCCGTTCACTAGAGATCTTTGGACAAAGACTACATGAACAATTGTTGGAATTGTTTAATGCTGGATTCCTGTCCAGGTATGGGTTGTACTTGAAGGATTCTAAAGTTTCTTCCAATGATGAATTTCTTGGATTCTGTGAACTCACTTATTGGCTTTCCAAGAGTCATATCCTCACTGCAGTTTCCTTGAAGCCTCCTGGGATTTTAAGTTTTGAGGAGAGGATTGAGATACTCCCATGATATTTCAGTGAGTGAATAACTCAGAGCTTTCCAGATCTTGAGCTCCAGATTCTCTTTAGTTGGATTTGTCCCAAAGAGTTTGTCAGTAACTCCTCTTTAGTGTGCTAGTGATTATGTTATCTAAGCATCGATTCAATTCAAATATTATACAGTAGATAAGCTCCTCTACTGAGACAAACTGAACTTTATCATTGAAACAATCCATTTTGTCAATTGCTTTAAAAATGGGTCAATTGGAGGTTAAGCCTTCATTTCTTTTGACCTCAAGTGAGATATTACTATATTCAAGAGGTAACACATTGATAGCCATAATCCTTATCTACTAAGGGATTGTACTAATGTATATATCTATTTAAATATAATGCAGAGCACAGTATTAAGGAGCATTAAAAATAGTCTGAGAAGCCATACAATTTTGTAGCTTAAAAGGATTCCCAGGATCCCAGAATTTCAGGATTGGAAAACTAGCCATGGAGATAGATTTCCTTTTATATATAGATTTAAAGTTGGAAGGGTCCACAGACATCTTTTAGTCCAAACTCTCTGTTTTACAAAAATGGAAATTGAGTTTCAGAGAAGATAAATGACTTGCCTAAGTCAGACAGGTTATAGAATAGACAGATTGAACTAGTAGTGTCTTCTCACTTGAATTCCAATCCTCTTTCTCCCATACAACCCTGCCTCAAAAATATCAGTTGCAGAAACAACAGGAAGAAAAGGACCAGTTCTGGTACCAGCAAGCAACACTTTGCAGGTTGAATCAGGATATCCACTTGGATGACTGGGTTCTGTGACCAGAGTGCCAACCATTACACAAGCCACACATCTATTGCAAATCACATTGCACCAACAACACCCCTGCAAAATTGCCATCTAGACTTTGTCTGAAGACTTACAATGTACCGTTTTCAGAAGCTGCTCATACTACATGCTTTCTGAGAGCTCTAATTATTAGGGAGTTTTTCCAAACTTTTCATAGCTCGTTAAACCTCTTATGTCTCCTTCTCCTTTACCCTTTCAACTGAAAACCTTGCCTTATATTTCACTGAAAAAATTGATGCCATTTTCTGAGAGCTACTTCTCTTTCTTCCATCCTCCTGATAGTGGCTTCTGTCACTAAATCCTTTAATCCTGTCTTACATGAGATGCTGGCTCTTCTCCTGCCCAAACCAAATTGTTTCACATGGACTAGTGATCCTGTTCCATCCTGTCATCTCCAGAAGAGTGGCTCCTCCACCATCCCTACACTCGCTAGTTATTCTTATTTTTAACAAGGATTTTTTTTCACTCAAAATTTTATTATTCACTTCTAACATTTTCTTTTAAAAACCTGAGTTCCAAATTCTCTCCCTCTCTCCTGTTCTTCCTCCACCCACTGAGAAGGCAAGCAATATGATCTCACTTATACATTTGAAATCACGCAAAACATATTTCAAGATTAGCATATTGCAAAAAAAAAGCTAGAAAAATTAAGTGAGAAAAATTATAATTCAATTTGCATGTAGAGTTCCTCATTTCTCTCTCTGGAGGTAGATAGCATTTTCTCCTCTCCTGTCCTGTCTTCTCTTCTCCTCTCTTTCTTTCCCTGTCCTCCCCTCCCTTCCTTAATACCATCCCTCCATATTTGCTGGCTATCATTCTGTATCCTCCCTTTTATAGCTAAACTTCTAGACAACGCTGTCTATAATAGGTGCCTCCTTTTCTTTTTTCTTACTCTCTTAACTCTAAGTGTGGCTTCTGATTTCATCATCACTACTTTCTCTGAAGTTACCAATGATCTTTTAATTGCTACTCCGTTCTCAAACTGATCTTTCTTAAACACAAATTTGACCATACTACGCTCTCTCTCCAAATTCAGTAAATTCTGCTACCTACAGGATAAATTTTAAACCCTCTGGCTTTCAAAGTCCACAATAATATGGCTCCTTCCTATCTTTCCAGTTTTCTTATACCTTATTCATTCCCACATACTCTGTGATCCAGTGACAGGTGACCTCTTTACTATTTCTCACATGCAACATGTCCTTTGTTGATACTTTTTAAAAATTGTGTTCTATTTTTCATAATTATACGTAAAGACAATGTTTAGCATTTATTTTTACAAGACTTTGAGTTCCAATTTTTCTCCCTCCCTTACTCCCTTCCCCTCTTCCTAAAATGGGAAGCAACTTGATATAGAGTATATATGTCCAACCATGTAAAACATATTTCCATATCAGTCACAGTTGTGAAATAAGAAACAGACCAAAAGGGGAAAAGCCATGAAAAAAATAAAGTTTAAAAAGTGTGATTTGATTTTCATTCAGAGTCCATTATTTCTTTATCTGGATATGGATAGCATTTTCCACAGTGAGCTCATTGTATTTGTCTTGGATCACTGTGTTGTTGAGAAGAGCTAAGTCATTCATAGTTGATCACACAATGTTGCTTGTGCTGTTACAATGTTTTCCTGGTTCTGCTCATTTCACTTTGCTTAAGTTTGTACAAGTCTTTCCAGGTTTTTCCGAAATCTGACTGTCCATCATTTCTTATTGCACAATAGTATCCCATTAGATTCATATACCATAGCTTGTCCTGCCATTTCTCAAATGATGGGCATTCCCTCAATTTCCAATATTTTGTCACCATGTAAAAGGTTGTTATAAATATTTTACACATGTAGGTCCTTTTTCCTTTTTGATTATTTCTTTAAGCTACAAACCTAGTAGTGGTATTGCTGGATCAAAAGATAGATGTGGTTTTATAGCCCTTTGGGAAGGCTTCCAAATTGCTCTTCAGAATAGTTGCATCAGTTCACAACTTCACCAACAGTGAATGTGTCCCAATTTTCCCACATGCTCTGCAACATTTATCATTTTCCTTTTTTTTTATCATATTAACCAAACTTCTAGGTGTGAGGTGGTACCTCAAAGTTGTTTTAATGTACATTTTTCCTAATCAAAAGTGATTTAGAGTACTTCTTCAAATGACTATAAATAGTTTTGATTTTTTCATCTAAAAATTGCCTGTTCATATTCTTTGATCATCCATCATTTGGGGAATGACTTGTATTCTTATAAATTTGATTCCATTCTCTATATATTTAGAAATGAGGCTTGTTATCAGAGATACTTGCTGTAAAGATGGTTTTCCAGCTTTCTGCTTTCCTTCTAATCTTTATTGCATTGGTTTCAATTGTGCAAAAACTTTTAAACTGAATATAATCCAAATTATCTATTTTTCATTTTCTAATGCTATTTTGTTTGGTCAGACATTCCTCCCTTTTCCAAAGATCTGACAGGTAGACTTCTTTATGGTATCACTCTTTATGTCTATATCATGTACCTATTTTGACCTTATCTTGGTATGCTGTGTAAGATGTTGGTCTACCTCTAATTTGTGCCCTATTATTTTCTACTTTCCCAGAAGTTTTTCTCAGATAATGACTTCTTATCCCAGAGGCTGGGATCTGTGGGTTTATCAAACATAAGGCAGGTTACCATGGTCATTTATGACTGTCTTGTATACCTAATCTATTCCAAACATAGGTCACTATGGTTGTTTTAGTATTATATCTTGAGCACCTAAGGTATTCACTGATCCATCACTCTATCTTAGCCACTATCAGATAGTTTGATGACCACTGCTTTATAATATAGTTTGAGATTTGGTATTACTGCACCACCTTTCTTTGTATTTTTTTCATTAATTCCCCAGATATTCTTGACCTTTTGTTCCTCCAGATGAATTTTATTGGTATTTTTTCTAACTCTATCATTTTTTTGGTAGTTTGTCCCCTATTGATTCTGACTGTTTTCTCTTACTGTTCCTATACCTGGAATGTTGTCCCTCTTCATCTCTTCCTCCTAGATTTCTTCATATCTCAGTTAAAGCCCCACCTTCTGCAAGAAACCTTTCAGAGACCTCCTTCTCTCTGCTGAGATTTTCTTCAATTTACCTTGTACGTATTCTTTTTGTACATAGCTGTTTGCATATTGTTTTCCTTATTAGATTGAGCTCCTAGAAAGCAGGGACAGTTCTTTTGCTTTCTTTTTATCCCCAGTGTTTACCACAGTGCCTTGCTGTTTTTTAGTTGTGTAGTCATGTCCAACTCTTTATGGACCATACTGTCCGTGAGGTTTTCTTGGCAAAGATACTGGAGTGGTTCACCGTTTCTTTCTCCAGCATATTAAAACAAACAGATACTAAGTGACTAGTTGAGCTTCACGTAACTAACAAGCAGCCGAGGTCAGATACGAATTCAGGTTTTCCTGACTCTAGCCTCAGGGCTGAATCCACTGAGCCGTTCATCTGCCCATATATTTTCAATTCTGGCTAATCCTGAAATACTCTCATATGTAACCATATGGTATTATGAATTCTTATAACTATGTACCCTGACAACTTTTCTATATGGTGGTATTTTTGTGAATTGCTTGAGTTGAAAATTCATTTTTGAATGTTAGTGTCTGTTTTTCAACTCATATTAGTTTGCAAGGTTGATGTTACAGTTTCATTCTATAGAGTGACAAATGGATGATTCCTACTTTTTTGATATTGATCAATGTATCAAATGTATAAGAGACTAAAATAAATAAAAAATGATGGATTAAAACAATTAAAAATAGGTAAAAGTTAAACATTCTAAACACTGGATTCTACAAAACTGAGTGAGGAAAGGCATAGAGGTAGGGAAGACATTTATTTGGGCCTGATTACTCAAATTTTCCTGTTCTATAGACTATATGGATTTAATTAATCAATCTACAATCCCAAATGCATATTATTGTGAAATACTGGGGATATAAATACAAAAAATAAAATAAAATAATTTCTCTCCTCCAAGAACTTATGTTCTATCAGGAGAACAATGGATATACATAATAGTTTATACAAAATATGTACAAAATCATTTTGGGCTGTAGGTATTAGGAGCTTGGAGATTAGAAAAAATCATATGTAGAAGGTGCCATGAGGTGAGCCTTCACTGGTGTTAGAAATTCTGAAAAAATGGAAGTGAGAAGTTAGTTCATTCCTGTCATGGGGAACAGACTATTAGAATTGAAATGTCACATGTGAAGGACAACCAATTGGCTAGGGTGGTTGAGACAGAGTCCATGAAGAAGATTATTGTCTTATAAGTCTGGAAAAATAGGCTTGAATAAGATTGTGAAAGGCTTTCAGTGTGAAACAGAGGACTTTTTATTTAGTTCAAGAGAGAGCTGTTGGAGCTTGCTTCATAAGGGAGTAACATAGTCAGCCCTACTCTTTAGCAGTTTGAGATAAAGCTCGAAAGCTAGGGTAGTGCCAGATTGTGGAGTCTATTGGATACCATGCAAAGGGAACCATTGAATTTTTTTTTTTTAGCAGAAAAATGTTATATCTACATTTATGCCTAACAAAAATTATTGTGATAATGGTATGAAGGAGAGTTTGCGGGTGGTGAGGGTGGTGGAGAATGGCATCAGGAAGATTTATTATTAGATTAGTGGCAGTTGAAATAAAGGCAGGGAGATAGATTTGAGAGATGACAAAGAGACGGAGTTAAACAGACTTGGGAACTAGATGCTAATGGTGAGAAAAGAGTAAAGATAATCCCTAAGATTCTGAATAAGTTAGACAGAAGTCATAAGGATGAGTAGATTTAGGAGAAAGAAATGAACTTGGTTTTTGGTCATTAATTCTATTCATTCATTCTAGTACCAATAACTGACCACTATACCAGGTTTGGAGGATGAAACAACAGCAGCAGCTAACATTCTGATGCTTTAAGGTTTTCAAAGGTTATCTTATTTGAGAAAATGTATTTTCCTCTCTCTCTCTCTCTCTCTCTCTCTCTCTCTCAGGTTTACTTTACTTAGGTTATCTTATATTCTCATGAAGATGACTTTGTGAGGCAGGTGCTGTTATTATCAATTGTTTAAATGAGAAAATTGGAGTTGAGAGAGATTAAGTGATTTGCTCCAGTTCATGCATCTAGTAACTGCCTAGGGAAGGATTTGAACTTAGATCTTCTTGACTCTACATTGGATATTCTCTCTAATCTCCATTCTGAACCACCTTTTGATGTAAAGAAGTCTCAAAATTGCATACAAATAACTGCTACAAGGGAGAGTGAAGTAAGAACAAAGGATATACTTAGGTGGAGTGATATGAGAACTAGGAGAGAAGAAAGTCAGATGAGACTTCATGGAGAAGGTGGCACCTGAAGTGAAGCATTGATTTAAATAAATTTAACATTGCTGAATCATTTTTTTTCTTAATTGGAAAAAATGAAATGTGCTTGAGAAAAGGAATAGTTATGGAACTGCAGGTTGTAGGACCCCGGACAGCAGCAGAATTGAGAGTTGCTAAAGAACAAGAGACTTCACAATGGATGCTATTTTCTTCCTTTTTGGTTTTGAAAATGTGCCACTTATTGCCATGTGCTTTTAGAGAAAGATGAATAGCTTAGTTGTGCAAATTTAAAAAATAGAATAGTTGATCTGGAGTTGAATGAAATGATGGGTAGATAAGTTGACTGATTGGGTCAATATATTTAGTTGAATATGTTAGTGGCTGAGAGACAGGATGAATGGTTGAGGAATAAATGAAATGTGTGGAGAGAGGTGGGAGAGTAGGGAACAAGTAGAAACAGCACAATGGACTATCTGTTTATCATATAGATCCAACAACTCTCATTCTCATCCTGTACTGCTACCAGCTGTCAATACCAGCAATTTAAGGAAGAGTGGTCATTCTTTTACAAGGGGTTATGAAGATAGCCTATGCTTATGAAAAGATACTTGAAACTCTCATGTGAGGAAGTGATTTAGTTTTAGAGGCAGAGATTACTTTATTTGGAGGTTATATGTCATAATTTTAGGATCTACATCCTCAAATCAGTTGCCACAGGACTAGAATTTCCTATCATTGATAATTCTTTGCCTTTGGTTGAAGATTCAAGTTTCAAGAGAATCTTAAATAAAATTTATTAAATATTTCAAAAGGTGATGTTTGTAATGAGACATATATGCATGAGATTAAACAAGAATTTATTAAAGCACTTACGAAGTGCCATATGCTTTGCTAAGCAGGTAGGGTTACAATGACAGAAAAAAGAATCCTGGACATCAAGAAACTTGCATTCTTTCTGAGTCTGGGCATTTAACCAATATTGAGTCCACTGTTAACAAAAAAACCTCCCAGGTCCATAAAAGGACCTGAAATAAAAAGGTCCAATCAACAGATTACAAAGAAATTTTTGTCTGAGGAAAAAAAAAAAGCTTGTGGGGGAGAGAAGATGCTGTAAGGCAGCAGAGGAGAGAGAGAGTTCTTGACTGCTCAAAGGATGCAATAATATAGTTTCTAGAGGCTTTTGGGCAGGAATTATTAGTAAGGGGAGGGGATTATCTGTAGACATAATAAGCCAGGACATTTAAAAAGTCCTGAGCAAGGTCTTGAGTCAGCAGTTTCTGTCTGAGGATGTCCTTTAGCTGGTCAAGGCTACTTCTGGGGTTTCTGGCAGCTACAGCCTTCTCCAAATTTGCCTAGAGTTCACTCACAAAGGTTTACTGGTATGTCAAGCAGCTCTGGGCCTCAGAAATTTTTCTAATTGGCTGGTTGTTGTATAACTCTATTGTCCTGTTTTCCTGTGAAGAAGAGACATATCTATATCTACAGTACAGTATATATAGTACAGTCATTACAGAGACCATGTTAACACCACCAAACTATACTAACATCTAACCCTTATCTTTTCATCTTATCCATAAGGACAGTATGACTTTGTGATTTATTTCCCAAAACTGAATATTTTTTTCCCAGAAGCTCAATCATTTACTATTTTTTGATAAAGTATGGTTTATTTAAGGTATATCCTTAGTAGGGGGTAGATAATTCAGCTCTGTCTAAACTGTGTGAAGAAATGACAGTCAGAGCAGTCAAATGACTAAAGACTCCAGTTATGAGATTCCTGATAGGCTGCAGAGAAATCAGAGCTCATCAAATGAAAGCATCAGTATTAGCTACTGTCCTTCAGTGCCACCTAAATTTCAAAGGAGTTGAAACTTCTTACAAGTGACTGGTATTGTCTGCCCTCTCTGATTTGAAAGGGAAAAGTAGAATGGGAAAAGATTTTTTTTGTATTTAAATTTGTTTATTTAAGTTTTCAACATTCATTTCCACAAAATTTTGGGTTCCAAATTTTCTCCCCATTTCTCTCCTCCCTCATCCCAAAACGCTGAGCATTCTAATTACCCCAATCACCAATCTGTCCTCCCTTTTAACATCTCTCCCTTCCCTTGTCCCCATCTTCTCTTTTGTCCTGAAGGGAAAGATAAATTTCTATACCCCATTACCTGCATTTCCTATTTCCTAATTGCAAGAACAATACTCAACAGTTGTTCCTAAAACCTTGAGTTCCAGCTTCTCTTCATCCCTCCCTCCCCACCCATTCCCTTTGGGAAGGCAAGTAATTCAATATAAGCCATATCTGTATAGTTTTGCAAATGACTTCCATAATAGTTGTGTTGTGTAAGACTAACTATAATTCTTTCCATCCTATCCTGCCCCCCATTTCTTCTATTCTCTCTTTTGATCCCCTCCCCAAGATTGCTCCCTCCTCCCACTGCCCTCCATTCCATTATCCCCCATCCTATTCAATTCACTCTGTGCTCTCTGTCTGTGTCTGTCTGTGTCTGTGTCTGTCTCTCTGTCTCTGTCTCTCTGTCTCTCTCTCTCTCTCTCTGTGTAGTCCCACGAACTACCCAGATACTGAAAAGTTTCAAGAGTTACAAATATTGTCTTTCCATGAAGGAATGTAAACAGTTCAACTTTAGTAAGTCCCTTATGACTCTCTTTGCTGTTTACCTTTTCATGCTTCTCTTCATTCCTGTGTTTGAAAGTCAAATTTTCTTTTCAGCTCTGGTCTTTTCATCAAGAATGCTTGAAAGTCCTCTATTTCATTGCAAGACCATTTTCTCCCTCTGAGGAATTATACTCAGTTTTTCTGGGTAGGTGATTCTTGGTTTTAGTCCTAGTGCCTTTGACTTCTGGAATATCATATTCCACACCCTTCGATCCCTTAATGTAGAAGCTGCTTGATCTTGTGTTATCCTGATTGTATTTTCACAATATTTGAATTGTTTCTTTCTAACTGCTTGCAATATTTTCTCCTTGACCAGAGAACTCTGGAATTTGACCACAAAGTTCCTAGGAGTTTCTCTTTTAGGATCTCTTTCAGGAAGGGATCAGTGGATTCTTTCAATATTTATTTTGCTCTCTGCTTCTAGAATATCAGGGAAGTTTTCCTTGATAATTTCATGAAGGATGATATCTAGGCTCTTTTTTTGATCGTGGCTTTCAGGTAGTTCCACAATTTTTAAACTGTCTCTCCTGGATCTATTTCCAGGTCAGTTGTTTTTCCAATGAGATATTTCACATTATGTTCCATTTTTTCATTCTTTTGGTTTTGTTTTGTGATTTCTTGGTTTCTCATAAAGTCATTAGCCTCCATTTGTTCCATTCTAATTTTTAAATAACTATTTTCTTCAGTGAGCTTTTGAACCTACTTTTTCATTTGGCTAATTCTACTTTTTAAAGCATTCTTCTTCTCATTGGCTTTTTGAACCTCTTTTTCCAATTGAGTTAGCCTATTTTTAAAGCTGTTAATTTCTTCAGCATTTTTTTTGGGTCTCCTTTAGCAAGGTGTTGACCTAATTTTCATGCTTTTCTTGCATCTCCCTCATTTCTCTTCCCAATTTTTCCTCCACCTCTCTTACTTGTTTTTCAAAATCCTTTTTGAGCTCTTCCATGGCCTGAGCCCATTGAATATTTATTTTGGATGTTTGGGATATAGAAGCCTTGACTTTTATGTCTTTCCCTGATGGTAGGCATTGTTCTTCCTCATCTGAAAGGGTGGGAGAAGATATCTGTTCCCCAAGAAAGTAACCTTCTAAGGTCTTATTTTTTCCCCTTTTTTGGGCATTTTTCCCAACCAGTTACTTGACTTTTGGGTCCTTTGTCAAGAGTAGGGTATACTTTGGGAATCTGTGAGATCTCAGTTCCTCCAATGTGGCATGATCAAGAATGTACTGGTCTGGATGCAGAGAGGGATTTTCCTTTCTGCAGCCACCTGGCCTCCAGTTCCAAAGTCAGCACTGGGGATTGATTTTCAGATAATCTGGATGGGCAGGGCCACCATTCAGTGTGAGACAAAGACCAGCTAGCTCAGGGCCTCCACATGGGGCGGAGGCAAGAATCAGCTCTTCAATGCCCCCAGGGTTTTTATGCTCCAAAAATGTATGTGACTGCTGCACCTGCAATGTAGTCTCTGAGGCAGCTGCCTGCTGCTGGAGCTATGGGAAGGCCCTTCTCCCTTCCTGGCCAGCTGGAAAAACCCTATCATTGACATTTGGTGCCTGTGGGTTGAGGGATCTTCGAACCCACTGCTTCTGGGACTGGGGATTCCGTGACTGGAGATTCTGCTTCCAAGGGCTGATCTCGAGCTGTGTGCCGTGTGGCCAAGGTTAGGCTGGGCTCCATGCTCCCCTCCATGTCCCATGCAACCTACATTTCCTGTGACCTTTCAGGTCACCCTGGAATGGAAATCTCCTCCACTCTGTTGTTCTCCACTTCTGCTGCTCCAAAATTTGTTGAGAGTCCCTCTCTACAGGTATTTTATGGGTTGTAGGGGGAGACCCTGCATATGTGTGTCTTTCTACTCTGCCATCTTAGTTCTGCCCTCGGGAAAGATTTTTTAACAGCTTTTTTTAGAAGGAAGAAGTGCTTGAAATCTAATGGACAATGAAGAATTTTGGTGAATGAAGAACTGACTAGTTTTGTTTACTTGGTCCAGAGGATCACCTGCTAAACCTCAAAGTTCTCTGACTTAAAGGAACTGCTAGCCAATTCCAGACAGTAACACCTTCTAGTGTCCTTTTGAGGGTGTTTGCTAGTTGAAAGAGCTTATTTGAGGGTTTTCCCCGCTTACAAGTGCTGAGGAACAGGACAGCAGAATCTACTTCATGTAAGATAGATATTCCTAAGTTGACCAATGACATCAAAACCAGAGTCATGAGCCACCCCAAATGTCTAGTACTCTAATTCTTGTCTCTGTGATTTTGCACTGGTTGTCCCCCATGCCTGAAACACACTTTTTTCTCAACCCCACCTCACAGAATCATTCTCTTCCTTCTAAATATAGCTCAACATCACTTTCTGCATAATGCCTTTCATGATCCCCTAACTTCTGCTTATATTTAACCATCTAGTATTTAACTTCTTTATATTTGTTTTGTGGGGTTTATGGGTTATTCGAGGGAGACTAGTACTTCTGGTGTGAGTATTTGCTAAGCCTTTCCAGGGCTGCTCATCTACCTTTGTAGTCCACCTTTTTCCTTGCCTATAAATTGAAGATAATAAATGTTGAGGAGAGAGATGGGAGAGCTGGTTCAGATGCGAATGAATTCACTTAGACCTTCTCTGTAGACATTGGGAGCTTTACTTACTGAATAGCAGCGGGCCTGAGATTTAGCAAGGAGCTAAACAAAGGTATTGATATAGGAAAAGAAGAGGATTTATGTACACGGAAAGTGATATAATTTTAGGGTTTCTTATGTGGGTTAGAGATTTAAGGACAGGATAAGTACAAACAAGGTGAGGAAGGTGGGTGCTTTGCAAGATAAGGAGAAGTTGTCATGACACAGGATGAGGAAGATGAACGACAGGATAGAGAACACAGGGTAAGGGGGACAAAAGAAATTCTTTTGGTACAAGTTGCATGGTATTTCAAGATAAGGGTGAAAGGACATTAGGATACCCTCAAGTCATAGGATGGACCACAGACGAGCCTCAAACCCCCTCAGAGAACTTGGGAAAGTGACCCTCACTTACTCTTATAGGACACTGTTGGTATCCACATCAATAATAGCACCTATCTCAAAGCGTTATTATGAGAATTAAATGAAATAAGATATATGAAGTACTTTGTAAACCTTAATGTGTCATGGAAATGATAGCTGCTATTATTATTCCAGCTAAACTGGATCACTTGCCTTATAGACTCCTAGACCTTACCATTGTTTCTGCTGCCATGCCCTAAGAATCACTGGGGCCTTCCATAAAGCCTGAATGTATGTTTTTTCCATTTATTAGAATGTGAGTTCCATGAAAGGAAAAAAACTTTTACTTTCTTTTTGTCTTGCTTTTCTATTTGTATCTGTAGCCCTCAGCACAGTGCTTTGGACTTAGTGAGTCCTTAATAAATACTTTTTCCTTCGCTCAATGATTGGGAGATTGGGACTCTTGAAGGTCTGTTTTGACACACACTAGCTGTGTGATCATGGGCAAGTCACTTAACCTCTAAGTTCCCCAGACAACTCTTTAAGAAGTACAGAAAAGTTAGACATCTTCATGAGAACGTTTCCATACTAGGAGTCATTGATCCTACTGAAATCTCAGACCGCATTGTCTTTAGCTGCATCTCCCTCCTCAAATGCTATTACTGGGGCATTTAGATGAAGCTCTTCAACCCAAAATGGGGAGAACAGATAAGTTACTCAGGGGAGAAGTCAGAGTTAGAGACAAATTTAAGAGCCATAGCATTATAGGATTGAAAGGTTCGGTGTTGGAAGGGAAATTAGAGGCTTACTCATTCCTCTTACAGGTATCTTGGAATAAAGAGAGCAGGGTTCTAAGTGGGCTGAGGACAGATAAAGAAAAGAGGAAGGATAGGTTTTAGGGTAGGAGGGAAGGCAGGTCTTGTAGAATTTTTGCCTTGGAGAGCAAACAATAGTTAGTATGCATTACCTATAGATACCTAGAGAAAGATGGAGAATCATAAAGAGGAGAGTGGGAATGGTTTCTCTTTGTCTTTACTAGCTAAGGTTTAAAATGGAGACATAAACTTAGAAATATTGGGAAACTCCAGGAGATGGGCAGCAGCCCAGGAGGAGAGAGGAGAATCTGTGTGTATTTTATAGTGCTATCTGACTGCCTACTGTATATACGAATGAACCACGTCGCAGATCAACTTCAACAAGGCTTGACTGCCTCCTGCTTGATCCATTTCCCTTTCACCATTTAGTGCAGGCTCCAAATTTATTTTTATTATTAGCTCAAATAAAACATAATAACAAAGTAAAAAAAGGATCATGGAATTTCGAGCAGTAATATGCCTCTACCCGCCAAAGTACATAATATAAATATTCCAAACTCAATTATCAAATGATCTCCATATACTCACTGCCTCAACACAGTGTCTACCTTTTACCCAATTTGAGTAGATAATTCAGGATGAATAGGATATATTTAATTTTTGTTGCCTACCTTTCTAGACTAATGAATCTGAAATAACACAACATTTGGCTTGGGCCCTTTTGGAGGATCGAGCATTGGAACAACTGAAGGATGGATTATTTAACTATAGCATACATTTATCCACTGGTGTTTTGACTTATTACAATCTTAAATATACTTCCACCATGTTTTGTCTCATTACAAATATAATTTCCAAACCCACTTTCTCTTCACAACACATGCCTAGTTCCCATTTTTTTGCCTGTAACAATACATCCTAATTCCATCTCAATGAGTTAACTGATCAATCAACCATTTGACATTTTTTAAGTACATGGAGAGGTTGAGGATATTCAGAGATATAAATCACAAAACTATATAATCCTTACCCTCAAGGAGCTTATATTCTTCTGGCATGAGGGAATATGTAAACACAGACATACATATACACACATATACATGCATACACATACACACACACCCAAAACTTAGGCTTCTTCGTCTTGCCTCCCCTCCTTTCCTGGTTTTTAATCATGCCATGTGTATTTTGAGAGCTTATTTTGTGTTCAGCACCTGAGATACAAGGGGAGGCAAGAGAAATAATCAAGTAAAATCAAGCAGCATTTGTTAAGTGCCTACCATGCACAAGGAGCTGTGCTAAGCCCTCGAGATACAAAGAAAGATAAAACAAAAAGTAAAACAACAACACAAAAACCAGAATAGTCCTTGCTCTCAAGGAACTTCTAATCTAGCAGAGAAAACAACATGAAAACAACTATGTACAGACAAGATATATACAGGATAAATTAGAGAGAAGACACACTAAAATTAAGGAAAGTTAGGAAAAACTTCTTGTAGAAGTGGGACTTTTACCTGAGATTTGAAAGAAGTCTGTGAAGCCAGAGACAGAAGAAAGGATGGATAGAGTTCCAGGCATGGGGAATAGCCCTTGAAAATGCCTAGAGTTGAGAGATGGATTGCCATATGTGTAGAACAACAAGAATGCCAGATACGTTCCTCACCTTTTGGAGTTCACCCTATGGTAAACTCCATAGATGTGGAAAGAAATTTAGAATCTCTATAGTCCAACAGCTTCCTCAGATATAGGTTACGGAGAAAAATAAGCATCTTTACCTCAATGAATCGTATTATTTCCATGTGAAAATACTATATTATTAAAACATTAAGTGCTAATTTCTATCAATAGAGGCAGTTCATACATATAGAATTACTAAGGCAAAGCATATAAAAATTAAAAAAAAATTAGATGCAGACTAATATTATTTTCTTTAAATAAATTAGTATCAATCAGTACTTAAACTATAGCTTATGTCGTGGCATAATAGAGGCAGTGTAGCATAGCAGATAGAATGTAAGATCTGGGTCAGGAAGACTGCTTCAAATCCTGCCTTTGACCTTCCCTAGTTATATGGCTGCAGACAAAGCAATTCACCTCTGTGACTCTCACTTTCCTCATTTGTAAAAGTGAGAGGATAAAACTTGTACTACCCTATCACATGGTTCTTTTTAGGTACAAATAATATTATTCATATTAAATTCTTCTTTTTGAGAGATGGAGTATGGGATAAAGAGAGGAAAAAGTACGAGGACCGAATAGAGGAAAATGTACCATTAATGATCACAAATATGAATAAGATAAATTTGTTTATTAAATGAGAGGACAGTAGAATAGATTATAAAATAGTATTCAGCAATGTGTTGTGTATAAAAACCATACTTGAAACATCAAAACCAGGTTAAACTTATGAATGCAGGGCTGTTTCAAATTAAGAAATTTATAAATATAACAGACTATATTATTAACAATAATCAAATGATTATATCTATAGATTCTGAAAAACCTTTGAAAAATGCAACATCTATTTTTGTTAAAAACACTTGAAAATGTAGGAATAAATGGACCTTTCTTTAATATGGTAAGCAGTATCTAAAACCAAGAGTGAGATCAAGGGAAAAGAAAGGATATCCAGTATCCCTACTATTTGGTATAATATTAGAAATGCTAATGTTAGCAATAAGGATAAGACAAGAAAAATAACCTGAGGATTGAATGTACACAGGAAAAAAAGAAACAAAATTATTGCTTTTTGAAGATTACATGTTGCTTTATTTAGAGAACTCTCTAGAGTCAACTAATAATTAATTGAAACAATAACTGTAGCAAAGTAGCAACATACAAAATAAATTTGCACAAATTCTCATTAGGTATATTACTCACAAAATATATCTTGAAGAGATATAAAGAAAATTGCATTAAAATAGTTACAAATGTATAAAATACTTGGGAGTCTACATTCTAAGACATTGGAACATTATATTTATAACTATGAAACATTCTGGAGCAGCTAGGTGGTACAGTACATAGAGGGCTGGGCCTGGAGTCTGGAAGACATCTTCCTGAGTTCAAGTCTGGCCTCAGACACTTAACTAGTTATGTGACTCTGGGCAAGTCACTTGACTCAGTTTGTTCCATTTCCTCCTCTGTAAAATGAACTGAAAAAGGAAATGACAAAGCACTCCAGTATCTTTGCCAAGAAAATCTCAAATAGGGTCATGAGGAGTTGGATGTGACTGAAAAATGACTGAACAACAATGAAATGAAACTTTATGGAAATAAAAACAGACCTAAACAATTGGAGGGATATCATTTGCCAGTTGGAAGGCTGAGATAATATTGTTAAAATGACAACACTATGTAAATTAATTTACTTATTCTGTGTCATTCTAATTAAACTACTTAAGGATTACTTTATAGAGCTGGAAAAATTATATGAAATTAATCTGGGAGAATATAAGGTTTAGAATCTTAAGAGAAATAGTAAAAAGAAATAGGAAGGGGGTGAGCAGTACTAGATTTCAAATTACAGTACAAAGCAATGATCATCAAAATGATGTAGTAATGGCTAAAAAAAACACTGAGGTCAGTAAGTTGAACAGATTTGGTACCTAGCAAGCAAGCCTATTGATTAACATAAAGACCTAAGTTTCTGTTTAATGAAGGAATGGGAAAGCAGTCTGTCAGAAATTTGATTTAGACCAATACCTCACATAATATACCAAGATAAGCTCCAAATGGATATATGACTCAGATATAAAAGCCCACATCTTTAAACAAAGAGGAATAAGGAAGAAATTATCTTCCAAATACATGAATAATGGAAAAATTCATGACCAAACAGCGTATGAGAGAGCTAATCCAAGAGTAGATCACAGAAGACAAAATGGACAATTTTGATTACATAAAATTAAAAGGTTTTTGTACAAATAAATCAAGCACAGCTAAGATGAGAGAGAAGGCAGTTAGGTGGTGAAGTGGATATGCTAGAACTCGAATTAGGAAGACGATTCAAGTCCAGCTTCAGAAATTTACTAGCTGTGTGACCCTTGACAAATTTCTCAACCTTTCTATGCCTCAATTTTCTTAACTGTAAAATGCAGAAAATAATTATACCTCTCTCCTAGGGCTGTTGGGAGGATTGTTAGAGATTTTTAAAGTGCTTAGTAGAGCGGCTGCCGCATAGCAAGTATTCATAAATCTTATTTTCTTCCTTCCTTAACTATGGAAAAAAAACAACTTTGCATCAAAATTCTCTAATCTAGATCTCATTTCTAAGATTTATAGAGCATTGATTCAAATTTATGAGAAAAAGTGCAATTGATAAATGGCTAAAAGATATGAAAAGTCAGTTATCGGGGAGGGGGAAGTTCAACTTATCACTAGTCATATGAAAAAGTATTCCAAATCATTTATTGTAAGAGAAATATAAATTAAAGCAACTGTGATGTTATACCTTACATTGATCTAATAGCTGGAGATGACAGGAAAGAAAAAAATAACAAATGTTGAAAAGGCTGTATGAAAACAGATACAGTAGTGCACTATTGGTATAGCTGTGAAATCTGTCCAGCCAGTGTGAAAAGCAATTTGGAATTATTGCCCCAAAGATCCTAAGCTACGCATTCCCTTTCACCTGGAAACAATTAAGCCTTAAACCCCAAAGAGATTAAAGAAAGAAGAAAGGAAGCATTATATGCAAAAAAGATTTATGGCATTTGTCTTCATGGTGGCTGATAACTAGAAACTCACTTTGGCAATGGTTGAACAAATTATAGACAAATGAATATAATGGAATACTGTTATATTATAAGAAATGACAAAAGGAATGATTTCTGGGTAGACATGCGTTAACTGAGAGTGAAGTGTGTAGAACCCAGAGAGCAATTTATATAATAGTCATGTAAAAATGAACAACACTGAAAGACTTAAGATCTCTGATTATTCCAAGTAGTGATGATGAAGAATGTCACCCCTTTCTTGTCAAAATATTGATAGACTTGAAATGAAGTATGAAACAACATTTTTGGATATGGGCAATGTGCAAATCTGTTTTGATGGGCTATAAATATTTATTAAAAGGGTTTAGTTTTCTTTTTCAGCTTATGTGGGGGAGGTGGGAGGGTTAGAAAATAGAAATTTGTTAAGTGAAAACAATAAATTTTATTTAAAAAATGAACAGGATAGAGGAGAATATAATGTAGGGGTCAGACATGAATGTACATTTATAGTGAAATATATTTTTAAAAAATAAAATAAGAAATAAAATAAAATAACATAAGGATTCAACATGAATGTACATCTACAGTGAAACATATTTTTAATTAATTTTTATCTTAAATTATTAAATATTAATTTAATTAATTAGTAATTAATATTAAATTAAATAAACATAAAATTATTTAATTTTATTTTAAACTATTTATTTCAATTATTAAAATAATAATATAACCAAAAGGGAAAAATATAGGGCTCTCCTCCATTGTGAGCAGCTATTAATAAATAGCCCTTCTCTATCCCTGAAAAAAGTATCATCTTGATTTTATGAATCTTTGTAAGGTCTTTGTAGCTTCTTCATTTAAATTTCTCAAAAAATATTCTTTTTTATTTTGTACATTACAAAATGTTAGATGAAACAAAGCAATTAAAAAACAACACATTGCTATTCTGTGATTTCCTTACAAAAGCACTGAGGCAGGAATGAGTGTGATTTATATGTGAGATATTAAGCAAACTAGTCTCAATAAAATGGAAGATTTATGTTAAAGAACAAAAGAATATTAATAATAATACCCCTAATTATGTTAGAATTTACAAAGCGCTTTAAAGATTGCTGGTCATTTTACAGGTATTTTATTTTATCCTTACAACGTTGGGAAATAGATTCTATTATAATCTGTATTTCACAGAAGAGGAAACTGAGACAAATAGTGTTTGAACAAGTTGCTCAGGGTTACACAACAAATAAATGTGTGAAGTTACATTTGAATTTAAATGTTCCTGATGCCTGATCTGGCACTTTTTCTACTGGAAAGGTAATTTAGTGAATGAATGAATGAATGAATGAATGAAGAAGTACTTAGTATATGACAATCACTGAAAATGTAAAAATGAAGACGATTCCTTTCATCAAAGAGCTTGTATTCTACTAAGAAGAGTAAACATATTTGAGAGGGTAGAGGCCTAGGTTGGATATTTTAGCTTGGGAAAACAGAGATGACGTGAAGGCCTTGAAACACCAGATTTAAGACTTTGGACTTATTCTGTCCTCAGGTTGTTAACTCTATTTGCTTCTGACTTCTGGCTTCAGTTCATGCTTTTCATTGTATTTTCTTCAAATTTGTCAGCAGAATTGAAGATCATGGCAGAGAAGTGCATAAAGGTACTGGGCTCATTCTTCCAAACTATATTCCTTTGGACAGTGTTGGTCATCAGAGTAAGGCTGCTGCTCCCCTCAGAGTTCTAGTTGTAGTTTAGGCATGCTTTCTTTTTTTTATAACTCATGAGCCCTAATCTAGTGTATTTTCCAATATTATTTCCAATCTGCATTTCCTCCTCCTCCTTATTGTCCAAATATCAATTGACCAGTTATTTCCATGTCATCCAATAAATTAACATCACTGAAACTTAATACAGGGGTGTATACTGAGAAAGTGTAACAAGGACAGAATTACAAAAACATCTGCCCAAACCAGGACACATTGTCTCCTCTACATAAACACTTGGTTTCTGAGCAGAGTGGGCTCAAACTAAAAGTTTGCTTTAAAGCTATCTGCGAAGCATTCCTCCTTCTTCACCCTCTCAAGTTCACTTCTGGTTGTGGCATGTCCAATAGACAAATCAATTCCTTGCTTTGCAGGGCATGTCATCTTGGCTGCTACTGTGACTCATTGCTGGGTTGAATGAAGAGGTTTGATAACCTAGGACTGACTCCCCACCAACCAGGCTCAAATCTGCTATGCTATCAGTTGTAGGACATCTAGTAATTCTTAAGTCTTTACAATGCTATCCCTTAAACTTATTCACTTCAGATCAGCAAATAATGACTGAGAAACAGGTATGGTCGTGAGCTTCCAGACATATTAATTAGGGTGATGGGTATCAGTGGCTGTTACTATTCCTACTCAGGACTGTTCTTTCTGTTCTCTTGAAAGCCCTCAGAGAAGAAGTCTATTTCTACTTTTCGTATGAATTTTTGGTTCTGATTCAGCAGTCATTTAAAAGGCTTTCCATTACCAGCAAACAAACCAAGAAGATACCTGAGTATACTCTGAAATGATGAGACAAGGAGAGAGCCTTCCATCTTACTTTTCCTGAAGACTGCTAGCTGGAAAATCATACTATATATGTTCTAATGACTAGGGTCTTTTGACCAGTCCCTGATTATAACTGCTACTCCATCAAAGATGAATCCTTTTAAATGCCTGTATGCTTGATTTAGACCTCCTTCAGTTTTCTCTTTAGATAGAACAATCTCAACTACTTTGGATGTTCCTCATAGGGCACCTAGGATCATTTTGGATTCACTATGAATTGGAGAAACTTAGAAGTGGAAGGAAACTCTGAGGGCATCTGGTTCAACTTGTACCTAAATAAAAATCCCTTCTATGTCTTCTCCTACTAATGGTAATCCAGCTTTCACTTAATCTCCAGAAAGAAAGAACCCATAATCTCCTAAGGTAACCTATTCTTTTGGAAAGATTTAATTACTGGGAAGTTTTTCTTTGTATTTTCTCATATTCTTCCTTATATGAGACCTGACTTTGTCATCTTAGTTTCCACTCATTTTTCTTACTTCTGACCTCTGGGACTAAGAGAATTTGTTCCCAGTGATAGTCCCTCAAGTTAAGATTAGACTGTGCTCATCGTCTAGTTAGCTAACAACAGTTAATTAGTATATTGAATGGAGTGCTGGACTTAGAGTCAAGAATATCTGAGTTCAAATCCCCCTTAAGAGAAATTAATAGCCATGTGACCCCAGGCAAATTTCTCTCATCCTCAGTTTCCTCATCTGTAAAACAAGGATAGTAATCACACCTACCTTGAGGGTTATAGTGAGGTTTAAATGAGAAGTAAAGTACTCTGCAAACCTTAAAGTGTTACATAAATTTTTATTATAATTTAGACTGTACCTATCTTCTTTTGTTCTCTCTCCAAGTTCTTCATGCCCTAATGAAATGATGGACAATAAACTCAAGTGGAAGACTGAATATTGCTAAACACAGTAGGCAGACTGTGTCATGGCTGCTGTATGACATACAAACATTCAAGGATATGTTGCTCTGACATTTTGAAACCTGAAGTGATTTCATCTCAGTAACAAAAAAATGAAAGGCACTTGGATGAAGACAAAACCCAGCATATTTATTGAACACACAATAGGTAAGACTATGGGTCGTTAAAAAAAAAGCTGTAAAACAAGTACAATTTTTCCATCTCTGTAGTCTCTCTCTGAGTATGTATAGTAGATACATGAGCATGATACTGTGTAGAAAGAGGGCTGAATTTGGCATCAGAGGGCCTGGGTTCAAATCTCAGCTTTGACCTCTGCTATTTATGTCATCCTGGTCAACTCTGGGACTCGGTTTACTCATCTGTAAAGTGAGGGGGTTAGAATAGATCATCTCTAGGGTATCTCTAAATCTAAGATCCCCATGATTCAGAGTAGAGACTTATCTTTTTCCTGGCTGGGATAGCTTTGCTTATTTAAGAATCTGTCAGTTGCCAAGTTCTCTCTCTTTTATGTTTATGCCAGTGTTTTTAATAGTTGACCTAAGACAAAATCATATTATTGCATTAGCTAGAATCTAATGCTGGGGTAAATTTTTCTGGAGGGAATTTGACCTGGGCAATGCTGGAAAAGTTGGAAGTGAACCTCTGACCAAGTTTGTGACTCATGGGATAGAAGAAAGAACTAAGTTTCCCACTGCAAATTGTGAATTTTCACCTATTGCCCTGGAAGCCTTCTGAAAGAGTAGCTTCTATTGTCCTTAGGAAGGACTAAAAATAATAAATTGTGTTTGGTGTAAATTGTGTTTGATGTCAGCATCATCAGCCTAATGGCCCAGAGGTCTACATGATATGCTCAGAAGTACTTGCTATAGAATGCTTCCCTTGGCCTTACTCACCCCCTTTCCCTAGTAGACATTTCTTGGGGTGAAGTACTCTATGACTAAATGGCCTCTCTCTTCTTTTTCTTTTTTCTGAATGATTATTTGCTGACCCTTTCCCCTTTTAGAGACTGTCAACTCGAGAAACAACTTTACAAAGTACTTGAGGCACAGTTTTACTTTATAAAAGCTTCTCTTTGGGAAGGAAATGGAGATAGAAAAAAAGGGGAACGGCTGGCTCAGTTAACATAAACCTGTAAGTTACACAGGAAATCATAGCCTTTGGATGAGATGCTCAAAGCTTTCTGAAAAATGGAATAGGTTTTAGAAGTAGTATCTGGTCTATAGTTAGGAGCCATAGTTGAGACACTTCCTGAATCTCTGGTTTTAACGTTTTATGAAACAATGCCACCCCCCATTTTTAAAACAAAACAATTCCTCCACACATTTCATAAAACAATATATACGGTTGGTACCAGCGAAGACAATGGAATAGAATAGATAATTTATTTAAAACTTTTCACTCTAAAAGGAAAGGAATAATTCAGCAGATGATTACAGAGGATTCCACAGATAAGATCTTCTCCTTCCCTCCCCACCAAGGTAAAAGTATTAAACTAATCAACCCATCAAGCTTTATTAAGCAGCTATGATTTGCCAGGCAAGATGTTAGGTATTGGGGAGGCAAAGATAAAAATGAAACTGTCTCTGTCCCCAAATATAGGAACAGAGATTGGGTCTGTGATTTCAATGGCGTAGGGAACTCTTGGATAAAATGATTCCCTGTATCAGTAAAGCTTAGCCCCTTCTCTTCAGTTACAATCTATAAGACTTGCCTGCGGTACCGAGAGATTAAACAACTTGTCCAATTTCACATGGCTATAAGTAAGAGGACTTAAGCATAGTCCTTTCTGGTTAGTAGGCTAATTATCTACTCAGTATGCTGTGCTGTCTCTTACATACCAAATAAATATGAAGTAATTTTTTTTTGGAGGGGAAGATAATGAAAATGCAGACTGAAAAATGAGAGGTTGAGATAAAATTTACTATGCATCAGGTGATTTTAAAGAACTATAATCATTCTATCAAACAATGCAAAAATAAAAACTCACATTGAGAGGAAAACAGAAAACTTGAGTTATATTTAAAGGATTCATAAAAATGAATAATATTGATGTTAAATGTTGTAATGGGAGTTAAAAATCTTCCCCACACATTAATTAGGTGGGGCTATTAAAGGAAGCTTGATCAGGAAAGGCTTGTTTTGTATGAAGGCCTACACATTTGGCTGGTTGCTAATGAGGCACTGGATCATGAGGGGTTGTGCCCTCCAGCTCTGAAAAGAGTTTATATACTCTGAGGTGAGGATTTGCTTTGGGGCTTAGGTTTTGGAAGAAGGTTTGTGTACTAGATGAGACTCTGGGCAGCCGTTTTAAGAAGATGCCCAGCTTTGATAACCTAACCGATGGTGCTTCTCTCTCTGGTAATGATGTACGTATTGTCTATGCTCAGACATTTGGAAGCCCTCTCTGTTGGTCCTGTTTATATTTTCTCTGTTGGTATACTTTGATTAAAGTGATTGTTGACTCCTCAAAAGTTGCTTTCCTTTAGAAAAGCAGATCTAACAACCTGTGCAGCAGGCTCTCCTGGGTATGCCAAGGTGCTTACTGCTACAAGTATGCATCAAATGGTATAGCATCTAACTTCATAAAGAAAAGTTCATTAGTTGCATTGCAAAAATCATAGTGATTTTTTTTTTACAATAACTGTACAATAATTTTACACTAATTGTAAGAAACTTCAATGTTCCTCTTTCAGAGTTTGATAAATCTAACAGAAAGGTATACAGAAAAAGTAGGAGCGAACAAACTTTTGGATGATGTAGAACTGAGACCTGTGGAATATTCTGAATTGGAGCATTATATATGAGTGTAAACACATACATATATGCATACATACATACACACATGTATTTCTCTTTTTCCCCTCAGCACCATACATTGCCTTTATAGAAACAGACTAGGTGATAAGTCTCAGAAAATTATAGGTAGATATAAAAAGCAGAAATACTAAACATATCCTTTATAAATGTGAACACAACAAAATAGTAATTAATTAAAAAGAAACAGGCAAAAGATAGAGACAATAATGACATCTTGAATAATAAATGGGTCAAAGGAGAAAATCATGGAAACAATAATTCTGTGAAAGAGAATTATAATAATGAGACAACATACGAAAATTTCTGAGATTTAGCTATAGAGTTTTCAGATGAAAAATCTTTTGAAAATATACACTAACAAAATATTACTTATATTGCTCTCATGATTCTAGTTTGTTCTGTATTAGTTTAGAAATAAATTTATCTATTCCATTAAATTCCTTGTATTTATATCACTCTTTAGAGTACAATATTATAATTTGTTCCACTTCTCCAATTAAAAAGAACTTTATTTCAAATAATTTTTATAACACAAAAAGAACAGTTAGGAATATTTTGATATGTATTTATCTTTTCTTATTGTCTTTAACTTTCATGGGATTCATGTTTGATAGTAGGATCAGTGGTTCAAAGCATTTGAACAGTTCAATCATTTGTCTTGCATAATTTCACACTGTTTTCCAGAATGATTAGACCAATTCATAGCTCCACTGACAAAATGAATGTGTTGTTCCCCACTGCCCCTCCGGCAGTGACTATAATCTCATTACTTTTACTGCTTCAATGTGTGTGAAGTGAAACTTCAGAGTTTTTTTAATGTTCATTTTTCTTATTGTGTTTTTTTAAAAAAATGGTTATTTTTAGTTTGTAATTCTTCCTTTAAAACTGTGTCCTCTGACCACTCATCTGTTAGGGGATGGTAAAGCTAAGATCTTTAATTGTGCATCTTGAAAAATGTTATTACCCACTTCACCTTTTGTGACTGGGGAGAATGAATTGTATAGGAGCTATACAGCCTGTTTTTCAGTAGTATGTTGATAAACCTTCAATAACCGATTTCCAAATATGTAGGGGACACTATTAAGCTTAATCTGTACTAATAACATTTCCCCATCATTTTATTAAGTCTAGACAATTAACAAAACAATAATTCAAACTCAAATTTACAAAATTTTCTGATTTCCAAGGTGCAAAAACTCACCCTCAAAAATTTAACAATTAGCTCTCTCAGGTAAGTTCATGTTGGCTTCAGCATAGTTCTGCTGTTTTCTCAAAGAAAGTTTAGGCAAGGACTTTTATACTCAGTCTTTACCAGTACCTTGAGAAATATTTTCCTTTTTTTTCCTCTCCTAAATACAGGATCATATCCCATAAGAGAGGTTATTTAGGAAATATCCTTAGTCAATGCATTGTAATTGTTGCCGAGATCTTTATGTAGATATTTAGTAGTTTGTAGTATCTCCTAGTTAGGAAATGGGATCATCTTATTTTTTTCCACTTTCAATATATATCTTATATTCTCCCTAATTGCAAGTTAAAACAGAATTTAAAAAACATTAAAAAAATTTTTTTTGAATTCCAAATTCTAACCCTCCTCTGGCCAAGATTGTAAGCAATCAGATATAGATTATACATGTGCAATTATGTGAAACACTTCCATATTAGTAATTTTGAACAAAAAGATTCAAGTAGAAGAAAAGGAATGGAAGAAAGTGAAAAATAGCATGCTTCAGTCTATATTCAATCAATATCAGTTCTTTCTCTGGAGGAAGATAGTATACTTCATCATTAGTCCTTCGGGATTGTCTTGGATTATTGTTTTTCTGAGAAGAGCAATAGCAAAAGCAGTTCTTCGAGCAATATTGCTGTTATTGTGTATAACATTCTCCTGGTTCTATTCACTTCACTATATGTTAATTCATGTAAGTCTTTCCAGGTTTTTCTGAAATCACCCTGCTTGTCATTTCTTGTAGCACAATAATATTCCATTACAATCATATACTACAGCTTATTTAACTGTTCCCCAATTGATGGGCTTCCCTTTGATTTTCAATTCTTAGCCAAGACAAAAAGAGCTGCTATTGATGTTTTTGTACAAATAGGTCATTTTCCCCTTTTTATTGGATGACTTTGGGATATAGATCTAGCAGTGGTATTGCTCAATCAAAGGATATGTGCAGTTTTATAGCCCTTTGGACATAGTTCCAAATTACTCTCCACAATGGTTGGATCAGTTCACAACTCTACTAATAGTGCATTAGTGCTCCAGTTTTCCCACATTCCCTCCAACATCCAACATTTTTGTTTTCTGTCACACTAATTGATCTGATAGGGGTAAGGTTGCATCTCAGTATTGTTTTGATGTGCATTTCTCTAATCAATGGTGATTTAGAGTATGTTTTATTATTAGAATAGATAGTTTTGATTTCTTTGTCTTAAAACCTCCTGTTCATATCCTTTGACCACTTATTAAGTGGGAAATGACTTGCATATTTTTTTTTATAAATTAGACTCAGTTCTTGATATATTTGAGAAATGACTGGTGATGGCCCAGGTTGCAGTGGATGACCTTCCCTTCTTTGATGTCTGACCAAACTCTAAGTGCTCCACAGTGCCTGCTTCAGCTACCTTCATGGTCATTTGGAACAAATTGTTCTCATCTGTCTATTACACAGGGAGAAGTTTTCACATGCTTGGGGTAGACAACTCTCTCCCCCAGTTCACTGATGAATTTGAGGCCTGCCTGTTACCTTCAACCTGGTTTAACCCATCTGCCAAGATGGTTTTCCCAGGGTTTGGCCTCTGTGCATGCTATAATTTCTTGGAGCTGCAGGTGAGAATAGAAAGAAAGTGGGACACCAAAGGTAGATCAGCAGTCCTGAAAAGGACTCGGCAAACCCTCATACCACTGGTACTAGTCCTCTCTGAACACCCCATGTAGCCCTTCCAAGGATTAGTGTAGTGCTGGGTATATAGTTGATATACTACTTAATACGTTTAATAAACGCTTGTTGATTGGTTTTAATCACTTAAATAGATGCAACTTTCCAAATACAGCCCATTCCTTTCTTTTCTCCTATACAACTGAGGATATAGTTCATTTTCTAGGACTATAATGAGAGTCGAACACTTGGAGCTTTTTGCTAGAGCATCAGCATTTAGGGTGTCTGCTTTCTCCTGGTTGAACTATCTTCTGTGATGTTGCTACCCTCCCCCTTCCTCTTCTCTCTGCCCTTGCTCAAGTGTTTTTACTCTAGGTGAAAGAATTCTTAATTATAGCTCTTTCATGATCATTTGCAATGTCTGTCTATGATATGTATACTACGGGAACAGCTCAATGTATGATGGTCCAGACAATAGAAAATTTTTATCCATTTGATTTTTCCTATGTGGATGGTTGGGCTACAATCTCTTGAGTAGGGGCAGCATAGTAGGCTTAATGTAATTCTGCTTCTGATGCTTAGGGCATCTAGGTGGCATAGTAGATAGGGTGCTGGGCCTGGAGTCTGGAAGACTCATCTTCCTGAGTTTAAATTTGGCCTCAGACACTTACTAGCTGAGTGAACCTGGGCAAGTCACTTAGTCTCTGCTTCAGTTTCATCATCTCAGAAAAGGAGAAAATAATTACATTTACTTCCTTGGGTTATTATGAAGATAAAATGAGATAATATTGTAAAGCATTTTACCAACCTTGAAGCATTATAAAAAATGCTACCTATTGTTATTTGTTGTCTCTTTCCTATATGGTTACTATAGATGAGTAGATGAGGAGACATCTGTTGATAAAGTTTATCAAGATTTCAGCAAATATTTTGATAAAGTATCTAATGCTATTATTTTTGAGAAGATAGAGACATATGGGCTAGATGACAGTTGATAACAGTCAACAAATGTTTATTAAGTGCTGTGCTAAGCAGTAGGGATACAAAGGTAAAAACTTGTTCTCCTGCCCTCACATTCTAATGGAGAAAACAACATGCGAATAACTACATACATACAAGATACATGCAATGTAAATGGGTCAGGGATTGGAAGTGGAATCAGAAAATGCCTCTCACAGAAAATGGAGTATGAATTGAATCTTTAAGGCAGCCAAGAGGAGGAGGAGCACTGGGGATAGTCAATGAAAAGGGATAGAAAGAGTGTTATATGTGAGGAAATGCTAGAGAGGCAATGTTGTGACATCACAGAGTATGTGGAGGAGAGGGGTAAGGTATAAGAAGGTTGTGCATACTGGGAGAGTTCAAGTTGAAAAGAGCTTTAAAACTGATCCTGGATGTAATAGGGAGTCACTATTATTTAAAGAGTAGGGAAATGTCAGTCAGACCTGTCCTCTAGGAAGATCATTTTGGCAGCTATGTGAAGCATGATTGGAGTGGGTAGAGACTAAAGCAGGGACTTCTAATTTGTTCATTAGTTAATTAATTAGTGCTTAATTAGTCCAGAGCTTATTACAGTAGTTCAGACATTAGAAGATGAAGGTGACAGCTATGTGAGTCGAGAGAAGGGGATGTGACATACATGCCATCTAAAACCTCCTAAATGAAATCTACAATAACTCAAATGAGTGTAAGTCCAATAATTCACATGGTAAAAAATCAAATGGAGAAACGTTGGGAAGGTAGTAACAAGCCTTAGCAAGAGACTGGATATGTAGGTAAGTGCAAGTAAGGAGTCGAGAATGAAACCAAGGTTATGGGCTTGGGTGACAGGAGGAATGATGGTAACCTCCTCAGTAATAGGGAAGTGAAAAAGGAAAAGACTTGGAAGAAATGATAATGAGTTATATCTTAACATGTTGAGTTTGAAATGTCTATGGAAATGTAATTATATATGATCCAGAGAAGGAACTGATAAATAGAAGTATGTATAGAATGATTTTACACACACACACACACACACACACACACACACACACACACAAAATTTGTGTCCAGTAGCAGCCCTCTATAAGGTGGGGATGGAGGGAAGAAAAAAGAGAAAGTAACATGACAACTTTATTATACGTTTAAAAGGAATACCAAGTTGTGCATAACATATTTGCAATTTCACGTGCAGTCATCTTTTTAAAAATTCTACTATGCTATGGAAATGCTTGTTTTATTTCATAAATTAAAAATAAAATTTAAAAAGATACAGAAGAATTCAGTTTGTTGATTTTTAAAATAATCAATAAACAATAAGCACATGGGGAATCTTATATTTCACAATTTTCAGACTTATTTTAAATTCAATCAAAACCCAAGATCCCTCTTTGCAATAAATCGACCACCAGAGAGCTGATAGATACTCTAGGAATTAAAGGTAATTTCAATATCACTCTAAACCAGACATAATTAGTGAAGGAAATCTATTTACTGCTTACAATAATATTAAAATGCCCTTGAGAATGGAATAAAAATGTAAAGTTATCAACTATTTGGCTTAGAGCTAGTATTTTAATCTATTAGTATGAAAAAAGAATTGACTCCAAGCTACTTCCCTTTAGCAGTGCAGTGACATTTGTCTTTTCTACTTTAATAAAGTGGAGGCAAAGTCATTAAATAAAACAGGAGATCATTAATAAATCCTCCAAATATGCTTTAAAATACTTATGATGATTATTACAAATATAGGACATGTCTTATTAGAAATAAGTTAGAGAACTATGTGCTTGTGATAGGAGCACATTTCAGTCCTTGAAACTGATCAGCTTGAAATTTAATACCTCTGTGATTCTATGCAGGTTTCTTCATTCTAAAACTTGCAAACAGAAAATTTTCTCCTGAAAAGTTATTGTTGGTGGTTGACCAATTCTGCAACCTATGAACCACAACCAAAGATTTGTGTTAACGGAACAAGCTCAATCTTGGGGACTGCTTAATAAAATCTCTCTGTCTCTCAATTGCTCTGTGGTAGACAGACATTACATGACTGGGCTACTGTCTCAACTATTTTTGAATAATGCCTAAACCAACTTTTACCTATACGCATGTTAATGAAGTACTTGTGATTTTATCTTCTTTTTAAATTTCTATTCCCCAGGAATCAACTCATGCTTTGAGTTTGCCTTTCTGCTGAAATTTCTGCTTCCTAGCAATTAGTTTCTCTCAGCTACTAGTTTTTCCCATCCAAGATAAGGCATGGATTTACAGCTTCTCATAGGTAACTGCCACCTTTTTTTGTTGTTACCTTATACAAGATCAATTAGGGAAGATTGTATCTTGTAGTATAATAAAGGTCCAAGTCATAGGTTTGGCTCAATTCCTCTACCATCTAGTATCTGTTTTCTGTGGGCAGCTGAGGGAAAACAAATTAACTAATTAAAAAAAGTAGATCTAGCCATGTCAGATCTTTCTCACCTAGTGCCAAGGCATAGACAAACCTTGCTACTGTGAGGGTGCTTCTCAGTGTTTTAATGTAATAGTCTTGACTGAATGCTGATGTATTCTTGGTTTGCTGAATCAATTAATGGATCAATCAGTAATCACTTATTACCTGCTTACCATGCATCAAACACTATGCTAAGCACTGACAAATACAAAAGCAAAACAATCCCTGCTCTTAATATGATTATGTTCTAATGCTCCCATTAGACAGCATGTGCATCCATGTGCACAAATATATGTCAAGTATACATGTGTGAATATAATGTGTGCATACACATACATGTGTGAATATATGTGTAGACAGTATATATTTACACATACACAAGTATGTATATATACAGACACATATGTGTGTATGCCTGGATATATATGTATATATTATCTATATATACATATACACATGACTTATATATTCATACATTTACATGTTTTTTATTAATATGTACATGCTGTCTCTCCCATTATATATGCATATATACATACATATACACACATCGTGGCCTTGGAGGAGAAGGTAGCTAGAGGGACCAGGAAAGGCCATATTTGGGATGATGCTTCGTTGAAATAAACCCATGATTTCAAGAGATAAAGATGTAGTGGGAAAGCATTCCAGGGATGGGGCAGCCAGTGCTGCTATAGAAAACATACAATGGAGAACACAGGGGAGTAATCTATAAGTGTACTTGAAAGATCAGGAGAGGGCCAGGTTGTGAAGACCTTTAAATGCCAGAGTTTATATTTAATCCTAGAAACAACAGGGAGCCACTTGAGGTTACTGAGTAGGTGGATGACATAGTCAGTCCCATCCTTAAGGAAAAATTACTTTGGCTACTATGTGGAAAATGGATTGGAGCAAAGAGAGACTAGAATCAGAAGACATTGCAATAGTCCAGGTGTGAACCAGGGTTGTGGCAATGTCAGAGAAGATGTTGCCAAGATAAAATCTGCAGGACATGGCAACAATTTGATTTTGAGGGATGAGAAAATGGGACTGATATGTAGGTTGTGAGACATGTAGGTTGGATGATTAGCAGACTGGTAGTGCCTTCAACAATAATAGGGAAATTTGGAAGTGGGGAGAGTTTTGGGCAAAGATAATGAATTCAATTTTGAACATGTTGAATTTAAGATGCCTATGAGACATCCAATTTGAAATGTTCATGTCTAATAGTCAGTTGGAGATTTGAGTCTTGAACTTGGGAGGGAGGTTAGGGTAGAATAAGCATATATGAGAATTATCAGCATAGGGTGTAAACCCATGAATGCTAATGAAATCATCAAGTGAAGCAATTCTGAGGGCAAAGAAAAGAGAGCCCAGGACCAAGCCATGGCAGACCCCCATGTTTACTGGCAATGACATCGATGAACCAGCAAAGGAAAAAGAGAAGGAATAGTGAGGTAGGAAGAGAACCGAGAGAATATTGTCCTAAAAGCCTAGAGAGAAGATATTATAAAGCTGGAGGGTAACTGAGTGTCAAACGCTACAAAGAAGCCAATAGGGATGAAGACTGAGAAAAGGCCATTACATTTGATGATTAGGAGAACAGTGGTGACTTTGGACAGAGCAGTTTTGGTTGAATGATGAAGTGAAAGGTCATACTCTAAAGAATTAAAAAGAGAGTGAGAGGAAAGGAGGTGTAGACATCTATTGCAGATGGCCTTCTTAAAGCACTTACAAGGGAAAAAAAGTTGGTAGTGCAGATGGATAGATCATGTGAGGGTTTTTTTAGTGATGGAGACAAATATGTTTGTAGACAGTAGGGAAACAGTAGGCAAAGAGATAGTAAAGATAAGTGAGAGTAAGGCTGATAGATGAGGCAGTCTTCTGTAGATAATAGAATCACTTGTGCACACAGAATTGCTTGACTTTGCAAGGAGAAGGTACGTCTTTTCATGTGAGACAAGGGTGAAGGAGGAGGTATTGGCAGAAGGTATCTGATCATGTAAGATGAGGAGGGGAGGAGAAGAAACTGGACAAATAGCCTCATTTTTTTCAGTGAAATATGAGGCAAGATTCTTAACTGAGAGGATGGGCAGACAGGGATCCATGGGAGGTCTGAGGAGGAAAAGATTTGGAAAAGATTTTGTAGTGAGAACAGTGAGTTAACAGAGAAGTGTAAAAGGATTTCCTCCTCATAGCGAGGGTGCAGTTGAGGTTATCTAACATAAATCTGTAGTCTAGAAGGGGGTTGGATAGTATTTACTCATTGCTCTTCTTATAATTTTTCTATTGATCAGAGTTCTTAAGTTTTTCACAATCTTCCCTCCCTCCTTCCCTCCCTCCTTCTCTCCTTCCTTCTTTCCTTCCTTCTCTCCTTCTTTCCCTCCTTCCTTCCCTCCTTCATTCCCTCCCTCATTCCCTCCCTCCCTCCTTCCCTCCTTCTCTCCTTCCTTCCTTCTCTTTCCTTCACTCCTCTCCTCCCCTCCCCTCCTCTTGTCTTTCTCAATGACCTCATCCATAAATGGGAGCAGTAATACCTCCCAGGATTGTTGTGAAGATATGAGATAATATTTGTTAAGAGATTTGCAAACTCCCAATCACTTTATGTTAGGTATTATCGCAGTTATTGATATCAATTGGAGAGTGGTTCTTATTCTTAAGAATTTGAGTCATTTCCTTATATATCTTGGAAATAATAATTTTATCAGAAAAAACTGCATTACAAAGATTTCCCAACTTAATTAACTATTTCTCTCTAATCTTAGCTGAATTGAATTTATTTGAGCAAAAATCTTTAAATTTATGTAATCAGAATTGTCCATTGTATGTTCAATGAGTCTCCCTACTCTTTGTTTGGTCATGAATACTTCCCTTATCCACAGATCTGAGAGAGAATGTCTTTCTTATTCTTTTAATTAATTTATGATGTGACTTTTTATGTCTAGGTCATGTATCTATTTGGAGCTTATCTTTTTAAAACTGTATGGGGTGCCAGTGTAAACTAATTTTTGTCATGCTACTTTCCAGTTTTCCCAGCAATTTCTGTCAGATAGTGAGCTCATGCCCAGGAGACAGAATCTTTTGGGTTTATGGAATAGTAGTCCACTAGGTTTGTTTGTTTCTGAATGTTAGATACTTAATCCATTCCACTGATTAACCTCTCTTTTTTAAACCACTTACCAAATTATTTTGATGACTATACTTTGTGGTATATTTTGAGATCTGGTACTGCCTGGCCCTCTTCCCACTTATTTTCATTATTTCTCTCAAGATTCTTGACCTTTTGTTCCTAGGAGATAAGTTCTTAGCTAAAGAAGGGATAGAGGCAATAACAAAAGATAAAATAGAAAATTTAATTACATTAAAGGCTTTTGTATGAATAAAATTGGTACATTAAGGGGTAACTAGGGAAATGGTAGATTGAAAAACAATTTCTTTTTATCTCAGATAAGGGCTTTGGTATCTAAGATGTAACAGACAATTACCAGAAATATTTAAGCCTAAAAACCACCCTGCAGTAGATTACTGGTCAAAGGATATAAACAATTAGTTCTCCAAAAAATTATAAACTATTAATAATTATATGAAGGAATGCTCTGAATAACTAATTGAAAGAAATTAAAACTAAAATAACTCTGAGGTTTCACTTTAAATCCAACAAATTGGCAAAGTTGACAAAAGAAAGAAATAATTCAGTTTTGAAGTGGCTGTAGAAAGAAAAGCATACAAATGCATTTTTAATAGAACTATGAATTAATGAATGTTTCTGGAAAACAATTTGGATTGTGCAAATACAGTGATTAAAATGTCCATACCTGTTCTCCTAGAGATTCCATTGCTAGACAAATATCCCAAGTAGGTCACATATTAAAAAAAAAAAAAAGATTCGTATGTGTGTGTGTGTGTGTGTGTGCGCGCGCGTGTGTATTATATATACATGCTTTTTGTTGTAGCAAATAGTTTGAAAGTTTTTCATTGATTAGGGAATGGTTAAACAAACTGTTGTATATGATCACAATGGAATATTGCCATGCTATAAGAAGTGATGAATATGATAAATACAGAGAAACATGGAAATATTTACATAAAATGACAAAAAGTGAAATAAGCAGAGTCAAGGAAACAATATACATGATGATTCCAAAAACTTAAGTGGAAGGAACAACAGCTCGAAACAATATAAAAATTAAGGTAGCAAAAATATAAAGAATAAGGTTGGCCCTTGAGAATATGTAAGAGAAAATACCTTTCCCTACCCCTTTTGTATAACCTGGAGAGTGGGGGTATCTACAAATGTGAAAAATTCCATATAATTTCATATGCACACATGTATGTATAAAATTGTTTTTGTTATTTTTTCTTTCTAAATTTTTTTGTTGTAAAGGATTGCATTCTGGGAAGAGAAAAAGGAAGACTATTGTATTTACATTCATTTTGTGTTGGACATTGCCTAATGTACATTTTGCACAACAAACTTTGGCCTTAACAAAAAGCAGCATTTGTAAATAGCCAACTTTTTTTTTTTAATTCCAAAAAGAAAGTACCTAGAATAATAATCTTCCCTGTCTCCAATTTCCCACAGCCAGTCCCCCACTCATCTGGGCCATTTTGATATAGCTAAATTGAAAAGGGACTTAGTAGACAAAACTCCTTTATTCGTTACTCTTTCATAGGTTATGTAATCTTAAGAATTACTTTTTGACAACATAATTTGGTTATATTCTTTCTCACTGACTGGGGTATCTGAGTGATGGTCACAAGTATCCAGATATATCCTTCTTACTTCCTCTGTAGTCAGAGGTTTAAAAAACTAGGAAAAAGTTAATTTGGTTTAGCCTCTTAAAGAACTAACTTCTGTTTACCTCCCTGGCAAGTATTATTCATCTTTTTCAGTAAGATTGACTTCTCTTCAACCTAGTCCCATTGTCGTCCAGCTGCACATAGGAAAGACTTATTTCTTATCTTAGTGTGAGCACTGGGATAGCAGATGTGAATGAACACATCTCTGAAGAAATCTTTCAGTTGTCAACTGAAGTCCAATATTAGATGTCCACAAACACATATAATTTGAGTAGGCAATTATAGACCTGGAAATTTCTGTTTTGCTATTTTAGGCAAATTATTTTCGCTAGGGACCTGAAGGCTTTTATTTCTAGATTTTCTTCCCTATGGTATAGAAGAAAAGTATAGAATTATAGACTGGGCAAGTAATAGAGGGAGAATACAAAAGTTTGGCACAACACTGAAATATTCAGGAGATTAGAGTATGTTGAAGCTACAGAGAAAAGTTAAGAAAACAAAAAGTGGAATGATTCCTAGTCATTGTCAGTTCCCAGTCTAAAAACTTAATCATAGGGTAAACTGAACCTGTATGAAGCTGTTTCTTTCCTTACTTGGCTTGGCATAAGTCAAAGGAGCTGCATGGAGCCTGTAGATCAAAGCTCAAAGAAAGTGATGATTTTTGCATGAGCCTGTAGATGACTTTCTTTCCTCCCTGGTTTGCATCTTGCCATCTTATCCCGTGTCCTCTACTGGCTGTACTCTTTCTCTCCCTTTTCCCAAATCATAATAAATGTTGATGTTCATTTTGTGTGGGTCCTATTCATTTAGTTCAAAGGGACCAGTGTTAAGAGAGGTTAGAGAACCTCATAAATACAATTGACCTGCCTTTTGAACCTTTCATCCAGGTCTGGCAACTCATACTTTTTCATCTAGTCCATCTTCCTGCTTTGTGGTCTTATTATCGGGGGACATCCTTTGGAACCAATGAGTCTTAGTGGTTTCATGCTTCAAGCCTCCTCATCTGGAATGTCTCATTTGTAATTCAAGTGTAGTTTCCTACTCAGGTCTTATTTCTAACTGTATGATGAAGATTGTATGTTGTTCTTCATCCTTGAAGAGGACCAAAATGACATCACTATGCTTGGGTTCAAGCAAGATACAGTGTGTCTGACTGTGGCTGATCAGACCAATGTGATGAAAGAGAGTGCCCTTTAAAAAGTGTAATGGGGTTGATTGGGGAAAATTTCTGATCTGCTAGATTGTATTTCCTTTCATGGAGCTGGGCATATGGGCTCTGGCTCTGTTGGCAAGAGAAACGTACTCTGGTCTAACCCTGAAGAACTTGTGCTTTTGAATAACAAAGCAACTTATTGATCCCTGTGGACTTATACTTTGGGATGATGTAGCAATGTCTTATTGATCCTTGAGGATTTGTACTATGGAAGGATAAGAACTATCCCAATGAGCGTGTGTGGAGATATCTCTCATCGTGCTAAAGTGGAATACTTTCCTTTTTTTTGTATCCTCAGCACTTAACACAGCGTCTGACAGACAGTAAGTGCTTACTAAATGTTTATTGATTGTCATATCTTTTTCCTCAGATACAGAACACATGCCCAGCTCTATGGAAAGTACTACAGGCCATCTGTTTGGAGGCTCTCATATTATCTCTGTTGCAAAGTAATCACAGGAATTGCCTTGCAGAGTGCAAAAAGAGTTATTTGACTGGAGAAGTGGGGAGTACCATGTATTAAGAGTTAAGGCCTATTGATAAATGGTCAAAGGATATGAACAGGTAGTTTTCCCAATGAATAAATCCAAGCAATTTATCGTCATATGAAAAAAATGCTCTAAAATGATCGATTAGAGAAATATAAATTAAAACAAACTTCAGATAGCATTCTGCACCTATAAGATTGTCTAAAATGATCAAAGGGGAAAGTGACAAATGTTAGAGGGGATGTGGAAAAATTGGGACGCTAATTCATTGTTGGTGGAACTGTGAACTGATCAATCCATTTTGGAGAACTATCGGGAATTATGCCCAAAGTGTTATTAAATTACCTTTACTCTTTTACCCAGCAATACAACTACTAAGTCTGTTCCCAAAGATGATTAGGAAAAGAACCTATATGTCCTAAAATATAGTTGCTCTTTTTGTGCTGACAAAGAACTGCAAATTGCAGGGATGTCCATCAATTGGGAAATGACCGAACATGTTGTGATATATGATTGTGATGGAATACTATTGTGCTATAAGAAATGATGAGCTGGTTGATTGTAGAAAAACATGGATAGATTTGTACCAAATAACAAGAGAAGTGAGCAGAAAGGAGAATGTTGCATATAATAATAGCAATATTGTTTTAAGAACAACTTTGAGTGACTAAGTCATTTTGACTATTATAAATACCCAAATTAACTACACAGGGCCTATGCAAGAAGATGCTATCAGTATCCAGAGAAAGAACCGATAAACAGAAGTAGATATAGGATGATTTGACATATGTATATATACATGTACATATACACACATGCACATACATGCAGATATACACATATGTATGTATGCACAACACACATTTGTGTGTAATGGTAGCCATCTCCAGGATAGTGGTGGGAGGAGAGGGTAGAAAAAGAGGGAAAAAATTTCTAGGATAACTTTATAATATATTTAAAAGGAATAGCAAGTTACATGTCACAATCATCTGTTTTTCCTACTGTGCTATGGAAATGGCTTGTTTCATTTCATAAATTAAAGATAAAGTAAATAAAATAAAGAGTTAAGGCTTAGATAGCCTATATGGTGTGTACATACTGTCAAGAGGTCTAGAACCTCCCTGTCGGTGCTGGGAGGAACAAACTGGTTGATAAATGGAATTTGGACCAGTTAGGATTTATTGAGTCTGCCACTGAGGAGTCTCACCTGAAGAGACAGATTCCTCAAATCAATAGTATATGTAGTTTATATTAGTTTTAGCGGGGTAAGAACAGGGCAAAAGCAAAGTCCCTGTTGCTGAGGTTCCAGGCTGATCTGGTGCAATAACCTTTTAATCTAGTTTTAAAGTTAAAGATTTCTGCCAGAATGGAGCGTAACAGGAGGTGAAAGGGCTAGGCTATTCCTCAGACCAGGTTGCACAATCAGATACTGACACATTTTTTTCTGGATTACTTGTGTTGCAAGTACTATGGGGGAGAGTACTGACATATATGTGTGAACATAATGGAATGATTCTCAAAATGGGAATAGTTCTGCATCTACACACCCACCCCCCAAACACATTGAGTGAAGGAATTATAGGAGAACATGGGCAAGAATAGCACAGGATAAGAAGATCTGGATTGAATGTGATTACCATCATTGATGAATGCCAACATAGATGAGATCTCAGATCCACTGAAATATTGCAATATCTTGGAGGCAGAAGAAGTTTGTTCAGTAAGAGATAAAGCAACTCTGTCTCCATTTTCCTGGAATCACCTTGCATGGACTGTGGGCTCCTCTGTCTGTGTAGATTCTTCCTGAATATCGTTTATTTCCATAATGGCAGTTGCTCAGAATAAGAAGTACCTTTTCCCAGATTCATTAATTCTGCTGTATATAGTGAGGATGGAAAAATATCTATTATTGTGGGTTAGTAAACATGTGGTTTAAAGGCTATACCAGGAAATGGAAAATCAGAGTCCTAACCCTTCTAAAATAGTAAGGAAATTGAAGGAAATTTGTTGTTGATAGGGAGTGGGCTAGAGCAGCATAGAAATTATTCCCTCCCAAGGTTTTATAGGGGAAAGTGTTTCCTTTCTTTACAAACATTTCACCTTCTCTTTCCATTCATTTTATGTTCTTTGAAGCTAGCTACATATTTCTGTGTAACCTGCTATTTTAGTGGACCCTGTAAACATCTGAAAACAATTGCACTTATTTTGATCACCAGAATTTTACCTTACTTCAGCCAAACTTAAAATGAACACTATACAAGAATTTTATCAGTGAATACCCTGCCTGTCACATAAACATGCAATCCCTCTTAGGTAACTAGTTCCCTTAGGCTTTTTCCGCTCTCTTCTTCTATCAGAATCTTCTCTCAGAAAAAAATCTGTTGTAGCTAGTAGAATCTTATAGTTGGAAGGGACTTTAGAGACCATCTACTTCAACGTGTTACCTGATAAATGTTCTCTACAATATCCCTGAAAGATAGGGTTCTCTAGTTTCTTCTTGAACATTTACAGTTATGGGGAATTCACTACTTAAAAGGGTAGCATGGACCATGATTGAGCAGCTTTCATTTTTTGATAATTCTTTCTGTTATTGATCCAAATCTGAGTTCCTATCACTTCTATCCATTTGTTCTACTTTGGAATAACACAGAATACGTCTGATCTCTATCCTATCTCAATCCTCCAAATATTTGAAAATGCCCATCCTGCTCCTCCTAAGTCTTTTCTACTATATGCTTAACATACACTGTTCTTTCAGCTCTTCAGTGTGTAGTATGGTTTCAAGTATCCTTCTGGTTCTAGATGAACTCTTATTATATACTTTTAAAAATGTGATTTTTCATAACACTAACTAGTAGGGCAATGATTCCTTATTTGATAAAAATTGCTGGGAAACTGAAAATAAGTCTGGAAAAAATTAAGTTTAGACCAAAGCATATATGCCACCAACCATATATTTGACAGATATGATAATTACCATTTTTACCATAATAAACACCAAATACATATATGACCTAAATGTAAAAGATCATATGACAAAAAAAGTGGAGGACAAAGGAAGAAAGTATTTTATACTCAGAGCAAAAAAAGAATTCTGACCTAAACAAGGGATAAAGTTGATCATAAAAGATAAAACAAAGAATTTTAATTGTACAAAATTGAAAAACTTTTGTGCAAGGAAAAATGTGGTTTGAATCAGAAAGTAAAAATTTAATTTAGCCTCACATCTAATATTTCTGATTAAAGCCTAATTATCAATCATTTGACCTCCAAGCAATTATTACAAACGTACTGTTTGCCAAGAAGTGTGCTAGGCATGGGGAATACAAATAATAAAGAATGAAATAATCCCTACTCTCAAGGTGCTTAATATCCAAGATATACAAGAAATTGACACAAATGTATAAGAATAAGGGCCATTCCCCAGCAGATAAGTTGTCAAAGGAAATAATAGGTCCTGTATAAACAAATACAAGCTATTCTACAACTATATGAAATGATACTTCAAGTCATTAATGATAAGAGAAATACAAATCAAAACAGCTCTGAGGTTCTACCTCAGAGGTAACTGACTCTGCTAATGGTAAGTCACCAAAACTCCCAATGCTATGAACCAGATTAAAATATAATTGGGAAATGTTTAATAAAATAGATACAAATACAAAACACAAAATGTTAATTTGTGGTTTTCTAGGTTAATATGCAGCCTTCAGGGATCCTGCTATTTGAATCTGATGTTACTCCTTGTTCATCAATTTTACATAGATGATGTGAACATGGGCTCTATAATGACTATACTATATGTTAGAACTTCGCTCCTTCACAGGGGAGCAGAACAATGGAGTTGCACAGCAACCAGTCAATTAGAAAGATTTCTGAGGCTCAGAGCTGCATAACATGGCAGTAAATCTTTCTGAGTGAACTCTAGTCAAATTTGGAGATGCCTATAGCTGCCAGAAACCGCTGACTCAGCTTGACTACCTCAAGGGAAACCATGAGCTGCAGGTGCAGACTCAAGACCTTGCTTGTGAATTGGTAAACCTCCTATTTCCTAGCTTATTGAGTCTACAGATGTCTTCTCCCTTAATCCTCACTAATTTAAGTAAGTACTTGCACCCAAGATAGGAGTTTAACTAGAAGACAGGGAATAAATTGAAATAAGGACCAGAATTATTGATCAGGCTTCCTTGTTGCATTTCAGACTTGCCAATATGCCTGAAGTTTCTGTTTTCTTAGTTTATAGTCACCTGAGAAGTTCAATTTTCATCAGTGAGATTTCTGGTTAGCTGGTTCTTTGATCTGAGGTCTCCATGACAATCACAGGATTTTTTCCAGGTGGTTGCCAGAGCTTGATGTATGTTGCTGTTAATTTTCAAGCGACAGTTTTGAAAATTAGGTGAATGCAAAATCCATTAATCTTTAGTCTGACCTCTTATATCAGCGTCAGTCTGTGGTCTTTTATGATCTAAGTTCTCTAGGAATGAGAATTCTGTGCCCTTCCTTTATTGCCTGACTCTAGAAGTTAAACTCCTATTGTGGGTGCCAGTACTTACTTTAAGTCTTATATAGATCTCTTGAAGAAACTTGCTTAGAAGAAGTAGGGCTGAACTTCTTCTGAAAGCTGATAACATAAATTCATGTTGAAATAAATACTTTCACTCATGGTCTGGATTTGTTTAATAAAATTATTTCAATAGCATTCTGATTTCAGTTGATGTAGATATGCCCATCTCTTGTCTAATCCAGCTAGTTTTACTCTCATGTTAAGCAGAATAAATCTAATGCCTCTTCATTGTAAAAACTCTTTAAATACTAGAATATAGTTACCATGTTCATCTTTTCCTCTGCATTAAGATCAACAGTTCCTTCAACAGATCCTGATTTCTTATGGTTTCTAAGCTCCTCACCATCCTGGCTCCTTTCCTAGATATTTTCAGTTTGTAATGCCTTTCCTCAGAGCTAAACACAGTATCCATATGGCATTGATTTGTCCAGGGTAGAGCACAGTAGGACAATCAACTGCAGTGTGATAGATATTATGCCTCTTAATGCAGCCTAAAATCAAATGGATTTATTTAGCTTCTATATTGTTCTGTAGATTCATGTTCAGCTTACTGTATAGCCCATTAAAATTAGCAGATCTTTTTCAGATAAACATCTACTCATAACTTCTGTACCTTGTACTTATGAAGTCAATTTTTTGAACCTGAGGTATTTCTTTATTATTTGTGTCTACTGCATTTTATCTTTTGATACATTGATCAATGTGTTAGCCTGTCAAGCTGTTTTTTGATCTTGACACTATCATCTAACATGTTAACTATCTCTCCTAGCAATGTACCATCTGAAAATTTAATGAGTGTTATGTATTCTCTCCAAGGCTGTAGAAAAAGTATTAAACAGCTCAGGGACAAGGACAGATTGCTTAGGAATTTTGTTATACATTTTCTTCCAAGTTGATACCTAGCTGTTAATAACTATTTTTGTTGAAGAGGAAGAGGCTAGAACTGGTACAACTGATCAGGGTCAAAGTGAATGCCATAGGTACAATAATATTTTTGATGCCTTAATGAGTTTTGAAGACTATCCTTAAGTATTCTCTATAATAACACAAAAGTCCTAATTATTCATTTTGCCTCTTCCGATCTTTGTCTTGACTCAGGTGTTGCATTCTAGAAGAAATGTTTTCTTTTACCTAGTTGTTGTTGTGCTATACCTTCTAAAATGACCATATATTAACTTATTTGTTTAAATGTATGGAGCACCCAAGAGAATGGAAGCTCCTTGGGAGCAGGGACTGTTTCATTTTTATCTCTGTATCTCTCGCATCCACAATGCTTGGCACATATTATATGATTAATAAATGTTTGTACTTGTGTCTTTTGGGCTTTGGGTGGCTATACACTGTTGGTGTCCCAGATATTTTTAGTCTTGAAACAAAAGATTAATGACTCCAAGAAAGTGCTCCCCAAAGTATCTTATAGGAAAAGATATTTCATTAAAGGGAAAATGTTTTATTCAGATAAACTATTTATTCTTTGTACTATAAATTCTCTGTCAATGTATTGATTTGAAAGTGTCATCTTTTTGGGCTTGATTATTTTGGCAGAAGATCAGTATTCCCTGTCTCTACCTATTTTCAGTTCATCAGTTGTAAAAGCCTTAGATGCAAAGCATTTACCTCAATTATTAAAATTCAGTGTGAACTCTTGTATATGAACACATTTGCTAAATGCTTTCTGAATGGTCTCTCTTATCTTTTAAAATGTAAACTTTTACTGGCACAGACAGCAAATGTTTAGCTGATGTAGCTCCTGGGCTTAGCTTACGCTCTGGTTGATGGGGTTTCAGATTTTTAATATGAACAAACAGGTTGATTAGGGAAATAGCAGAGCAAGACAAGTGAAAGACAAGTGTCACACACAACTAACTGGATTTTAGTGTGAATCTACAGGGGTGGGTTCCATCTGCCACAAAAGTCTAAGGATGATTATGTACTGCATATTAAATACAAGAGAAAAAATTATACCTAGCATCTAAATCTCTACTATTTCCCCAAGTACTGTGATATCATGGATCCTAATAAGTTATTAACATCTTGAGATGTTTTCATGATAGTGATAGCTGCCCCGCCCATTTTCTATTTCAATAGAGAGAGTGGATAGCCTTTTTGGGCTTGTTTATATAATGCAGCTGAGTTACAAAATGCAAGTGACTCAGAACATTTTAAGCTTTAATCTCCTAATACAATTCTCTTAGGATTGTTAATTTTTATGTTCATATTCTCACCTGCTATATGTGCCTCTAAAATTACTTTAGTTAATAGATTCTTTGTGCATCTGCAACCACTTTTTTTGATATCTCTATTTTTCTCTCATCAGGATTGTTTCTGATTGTATCTTCAGAGTTTCATTCTTGAAATATTTCCATCTCTCTTAGGGCAACTTCCCTTTTTAGACTATGAATTCAACCTACCATTTTTAAGAACCAATAATCCTTAACCTTTTTTGTGCCATGAGGTAGTTTGACAGACTGCTGAAACCTATGGACTTATTCTCAGAATCATGTGTAAATGCATAGACCAAAATACATAGGATTACAAGGAAAATCAAAGATTAGTAAAAAATAAAAGTGTAATTTTTCTCCTTATCCAAGTTGAGGGACTTCTTGAAATCCATCTGTGGATCTCAGGTTAAAAGTCTTTTGAAATCTTTTCTCCATGAATCCATGATACATGTTAGATTTTACTTATCTTTCCTTTTTTTGGGGGGGAGGGGTAAATTCTAGTGTGGAATTCCCCAAAGTTTCCATCATATCTGTTCTTCCTAATTTTTTAGAATAAAATGAGAATAAAAATTCCCCTCCTTGCTTCTTCCACCTTTTGAAGGAGGAAATTTTTGATTTGCTACTCTGTTCTTGATGGGTGTGGGGAGGGAGAGAAAGGTAGAGAGAGACAGGGACAAAGACTGAGAAAGAGAAGAGGGAGAGGCCACTTATGACTATAATTAACTTATGATTACTACATCAGAACTTTGCAACAAGTCTACATTCTGTTTCCTGAACTCTACATCTCTTTCTTATTTCTTTCTATATAGTCAGCAAGACATTTGGTAAAATCAGGAAGACCTGTGTTGGAGCCTCACCTGTGGTACTTTCTAACTGTGTGTCTATGGGCATGTCATTTCATTTTTCTTAGGCTCAGTTTCCTCATGTATAAAATACAGTTTATAGTACTTCCTTCACCTGGGTGTTGTGAAAATTAAATGAACCAACATATATGAGTGTGGGATTAGCATTGCTACTGAACCTTCCTGTTGAATTGGATTAGGCTCATGTTTGGCAATGCCATCTGGTGTCTGACTTTACATGAACGTGCCTTTGTGATAAAAAAAATAATTGGTTCTGGAAAAAGACCACTTAAAGAAATCCATAAAAAAGGACCAACATTTGATAATTAGTAATGATAAAAAATTTGACAAGGAAGTTGTCTTAAAATGCAACAAAATTATGTTTTCAATGATTATGTAGATAATTATGAGGATAAATGAAGAATGAATTGTTTGGGTTTTTTTGGGTGCAATTTTCCCAACAAAATTGTCTCATTGTACTGTTAGGAATTCTTCACTTCATGATTGACTTTTGAACAATCATCATTAAGAGGTTAACTGTTTAAAAAATATCGAGTTTCCCAAAGACCTCCCTAATCATTCGATGCTCAGATTATTCTCTTTGGAAATGCCTACCCACACTTAGGGAAAGATTGAAAAGAAAAAACATGAATCGCAGAAAGTAATGAATAAATGTAGACTACAGTGTTAAAATAGGAGGGATTATTTGAGTGAGCACAAATTTTTAAGGGGTCAGTTCATGATTGAATATTTTCATATTATGATTCCTTTTGCTTCCCTATGCAAACTCATATACGGAGGTAGCATGATGTAGTCTATAGAAAATTTACTTGGAGTCTGGAGAACTGGGTTCAAGTCCTTTTCTGATATGTATGAGCAAATCATTAACTTAGTTATTTTCACAATTCTAGGACAATAAAGAGCAATTGTTGATCTCCACTAGAAGCAAGGATTTTCTTACTGTGAATTTCTTACTCCAGTGTATCACAGGTTAAGTCCAAAATGAAGTCTCATAATGAATACTCAGATTATAAAGACCTTTATATGTCTTCTGCACATTTATCTCTTATGTTTCTTTTAATTAAATTATACTCTTCTAGAGACATTCCCTGTTATAAGTCTCATCCCAGTAAGTCTCAAGGATGTCTAGGAGGTCAAATTTTTCTCTTTATTTAAGGATCTGAAGGGCCTCTTCTTTTATGGATTATTTTTTTAAATTAAGAATACCATTCCAAAGTCACATTCTAGTAATGTGTTCCATTCTGCTAAATTTCTTTTGTCTATAGTTTGCTTATTTTAAAATATATTTTTATTTATTTTTTAAATATTTCCCAATTACATTTAGAAATTTTTAAACACTTTGTAAATAAAATTTTGACTTTCAAATTCCATCTCTCCGTCCAGCCCCTCCCCCACACTTTGAGAAGGCAAGCAATATGTTATTGATTATACATGTAAAGTCCTGAAAACATTTTCACATTAGCCAAATTGCAAAAGAATACATATACATGCAAGAAAAATAAAAAACAAAAAGCATGCTTCAGTCTACACTCAGAGTTTATCAGTTTCCTGTCTGGAAAGGGGATAGCCTTTTTCATCATGGGTCCTTTGCAATTGTATCATTGCATTGACCACAGTAGGGTAGCTAAGTCTTTCACAATTGATCTTCATTATAATATTACTGTTAACTGTATACAATGTTCCCCTAGTTCTGTACATTCACCTTGCATCAGATATAAAACTTTCCAGGCTTTTCTGAAAGTATCCTGCTTGTCATTTCTTATGGCACAATAATATTTCATTACAATCGTATACTACAACTTGTTCAGCCGTTTCCAGTTGATGGGCATGCTCTCAATTTTTATTCTTTTCCAATCACAAAAAGAGCTGCTACAAACATTTTAGTATGTATAGGTCCTTTTGCCTTTTCTTTGTTCACTTTGTGATGTAGACCTAATACTGGTATTGCTGGGTAAAAGAATATACACAGTTTTATAACCTTTTGAGCACAGTTCAAAATTGTTCTCCAGAATCATTGGACCAGTTCACAACTCCACCAATTGTGCATTAATTTCTCAATTTTTCCACATCCCCTCTAACATTTGTCATTTTATCTTTCTGTCAGTCATTCTGATGGGTATAGCATGTATCTCAGAGTTGTTTTAATTTGTCGTTCTCTAATCAATAGTGATGTAGAGTATTTTTAATGTAACTATTGATATTTTTATGTTACTTTTGAAAACTACCTGTTCATATTTTTTGACTATCAACTTAGGGATGACTCTTTCTTTACTTAAATTTGGCTGAGCTTCCTATATATTTGTAAAATGAGAACTTTATCTCAGAAATTATTGTAAAATTTTCCCAGTTCCCTGCTTTCCTTCTAACTTTGATCACATTAGTTTTATTTATGCAAAATTTTTAAATTTCATGTAAAATGATCAGTTTTACTTACTTTCATCCTTTCTATCCTTTGTTTGATCATAAGTTCTTCCCTTATCCACAGATCTGACAAGTAAATTTCCCCCCTAATTTACTTACGATATCTCCTTTTATGTTTACACCTTTAATTCATTTTGACCTTATCTTGGTGCATGGCATGAGATGTTGGTCTATGCCTAGTCTATGCTTTGCAGTTTTACTAGCAATTTTTGTCAAATGGTGAATTCTGGCCTTAAATGTTTGATTCTTTGGGCTTAACAATCTCTAAATTTTCTATTGTCATTTACTACTGTGTATTGTGCACCTAATCTGTTCCCCTGATCCATCCCTCTATTTTTTAGCCAGTAGCAGAATGTTTTGCCATTTTGTAATACAGTTTGAAAGCTGATATTGCGAGGCTGCCTTCCTTCACATATTTTTTCATTGATTCCTTTCCTATTCTTGACTTTTCGTTCTTCCTGATGATTTTTGTTGAAGGAAGGAGAAGTTATCATTTGTGATGGCTGGAGGGTCTACTAAAGAAATACAGGGCATGACCTTGGGCAAATAACTCAACGTCTCTGGTCCCACATTTCATTATCTGTAAGTTAAGAAGATTGGATTAGATAACCACTAAGCTCCCTTCTAGCTCTAGAGCTATGATTCTATTGCATAATTCTATTCCTCTGCCCACCTCAATTGATATAGTCACACTAGGCCTAGCATATAATCACAGATTAAAGGAGATGTTACACAATTTTTCTTCAACTCCACAGCAATGTGAACAATTTTCTTAATCAAGTCGAGAGGATTTTCAGGTCTTAGCCATTGCATGAAGACAGCTATACCACCCAGAATATATCTTGTGATTGGCTGAGAGAATTAGTCTACACTCTTGGGTTGTACTTATACACACATACATATTATATACATATACATACATGTATATATGAAGCTTTTAAGTCAAGTCAAGAAGCATTAATCACTTATTATATGTCAGGCACTATTCTAAGTGCTGAGAGTACAAATACAAACAAAGAGAAAGATAGTCTCTGCATTCAAGGAATTTACATGTTCACAGGGGAAGACAAATACATAAAAATAAGCTGAAAAGTGATGAAGGGGGATTGGAGTATGGAATAGAAAGTGAAGAAATAAGTCTGGAGAGTTTGGGGGGGAGCCTGGAGAAGATCATAGGAGTGAAAATGGCTGCTGAACACTTTCCTTAAAATGGAAATTCCAGGAGAGAACTGATCAATTAGAGGAAGGGGCTGTGAAGGTATAGTGATTTTCCAGAGGGAAGGTGGCAGGGGTAAGGTAACAACCTGTGGTGAGAAGAACACAGGGTCAGAGTGAATGAAGAGTGAACAGGACTGTCCATAAACACTGAAGTTTCCATCATATATATTATATTCATGACCTCTCACTTCATGTGGAGATTTGTTTTGTACATATTTGGCTTATTGAAATGATTTCTCCTCATTGATCTAATGTTTTTATGACCTGGCACTCAATTTTTCAGGTTCCTCTCACTTGAAGACAAATCGCTATCTCTTATTAGTCTTTTTTCACATGCATTTTTCCCCTAGAAAAGTCACACTTACGTATGACTCCTTGATTTCTGGCTTAGCCTCCTCAGTAGAAGAACTCAAGTTTGAGAGTTGGAGGTTATTGCAAAAGGAGACCCTTATCCTGTGCCAGAGGAAAGTGAGTGAGTTGGCTCTTTCCGGTATGATTTCAGAGTTACGGGACCAGTAGAAAACAGTATACAGTGAACAACAGAGATATACATAGCAGATCTATCCAGATATTGAGAAACAGCTGCCAGAGGGAAGAAGGTTCTTCTCTGAATTGAAGAGATAGCTCAAGAAAGGAGTAGTCTTTTCGAGACTAGTTAATAACCCAAAGAGAAAAAACACAACACCAAAAGGAAGCTGAATGAAAACTCAACGGAGAGGTAGGACTTAAAGGCATTGTGGTACCAGGATTTGTGTATTACCTTTGCATGTGTGTGCCTTACTGCCATTGTACTTTCCGTTTGAACCCTTTCTTCCTGTGGATGCTGTTTGAAAGTATGGCAGACTGCACACTGGGATTTTGAGAGGAATGATTTATGCCAGTTTTTCTTACTATACCATCTTAGCAAATGCCTCAGCTAAAAACTAATTAAGTCTACTGGATAATTGGTAAGGAGAAGCAGACTGCTGGGGGCTCCTGAGCAATAGTATTAAGAATTGTCACTCGTGGTTATTCGTACATTTCTACTTAGCAGCTCCCTTCTGGGAATCTAACAACCCATAAGAACTAGTGCAAATTGGGGAAAGTGGTCCAGAAGGGGTGTTATTCTATGTTCTTATGATTATAATCTTGTACATTTTCTATTCTATTAGCTCTATCTAGGGCTAAGCTCAGCTCAAAAATCTGTCAAAATCTGGTCAGTTCTTGAGCTGTGGTGATTGCTAAGAGACCCAGACTCATGCGTCCCCAGCCCTTTATGCTTCCCTTTTCCATTTGTTGCCTTATTCTTTTCCCCTGCAGCTGCGTTCCACATTTCATTCCTTCCCAGGTCCTCCAGTTTGAGTCCTAGTAACCTGAAAGTTTTTTTTTAAATTAATTGCTGTCTCTGGTTTCACTGGGGGTTTGTGTCATGCACTTGTTGATCTCATTACGAGGTTTTAAATCATCAATTCTATGGAATATGTTTTTATTAATGGAGATAAAACCTCCTGCCTGCCTTGTTGGGATTCTGGGAGAATTAATGAGATGAGTTCTTTAAAAGAAAGGTTGCTCTACAAATGCAAAGCTCTACTGGAAAAATTATTCTTTCTTGCCAAATTGAATTTGTGCTAAACCAGGGATCGATGAACACAGTTTGATGCTCTAAATTTCTATTTGTTCCACAGTATAAAAAAATGTAAACAGAGAAAATGAATGCGGATTTATTTTACCCAAGGGTTTCTCTATTAACAGTTTGAAGAAATAACATAACATCTGAAATATGGAATAGTTCAGAGAGATGCTCCCTGGTCATGATGCTTTTATACCTACACTTTCTTCAAATCAGTGTCTGTAACTTTTAACCTGAGGAAATAAGGTATAAGGGAAAGAACACGAGCTTTGAAGTCAGAAGACCTGGGTCCTGCTTCTGCACTTAATACATGTATAAGCTTGGACAAATCATTTAGTGTCTCTGACCCTTAGTTTCTTCATCTATCAAACAAGGAGTTTGGATGAGTTGGCCTTTAGAGGATACCTCTAAAGCTGCTGATGTCATTCTCTTAGAGAAACTGTAGTACAGAGCTGTAACTAGTTGACAAATGATGAAGTTCAGAGAGGGAGCTGGGACACCAACATGATACCTACATGTTTGGAATTCATTAGTGTAAGTAAAGAAAGAGCCTAGGAATCAGCATGTATGAGTTGAAATCCTAGTTCCCACCTTTATGAGCTATGTGGATTTTTGCAAAAACATTATTTTCCATATTTTTAAATGATGGTATAGAACTAGATGGTCTCTAAGTTACTTTCCAGCTGTAAATTCTGTGATCCTATAAATTTCTGGATTTCTAAGAAAACCACTCAGAAAAGACTCCCCATTATTCTGCATTACCTAAAGGATACACATTTCCACAGGAGAAGGGATCATCTCTCTCCCTTTCTCTGTAATGCTGAGGCTACCTGGGTACCATGTCCCACAGTCTTGTCAGTCCCTTCCAGAGGCAATCACATGGGTAGCTGCCTCTCAATTTGGTCACTGAGATTTCTGTTTTTTAACCAAACTGTAAACATTCTAAGTTATACAGTCCACCCTTTGAGCTATACTCAGGGCTTCCTTGATTTATGGATCTGAATTTTGGCACTTGGTGGTGATTCGTGAAGGTCCCTTCAGCTTTCTGTCATGGTCCCCTTAAAGAACGAAGGACAAGCACATGAAGTCCGTTGGTAGAGGAAAGGAGGGAGTGCTATTGGCAAGTATCAAAGAAGACCTGAAGCTCACATTCATATAACTAATCCTAACTTCTTTCCCTCTCCCCTCATCTTCAACTTCTTCCATCTCTATTACTAGGGCCAAGGACTGGAATGGATCTGCTACTTTTTATTACATAACCCAAAGATGGCCATAGTCAGTTAGGTAGCACAGTGCACTGAGCCTAGAGTAATGAAGATCTACCTTGAAAGCTGACCTCAGACACTTATTACCTATGTGAACCTGGGCAAATTGTTTATCCTTTGCCTGCCTCAGTTTCCTCAGCCGTAAAATGGGGAAAGCAACAGTCTCTACATTTCAGCATTTCTGTGAGTATTAAATGAAAGATCTGTAAAACAATTAGCATATAACAGATACTTAATAAATGTTCGTTTCCATTCTTCCTATGGGAACTTGTTATCTCTTCCAGGATGCTCTTTGATCATTTTAACCTGATTTAATCTGTATGAAAACATCAGGACTGAAAAGTGTAGAATGCTGCAGGGTTGACTTCTTTAACCCTGCATACTCACAGTTGCTTGGATGTATGGAAGCTGTATAGGATGGCTCCCAAGGATGTGTAGGAGAAGGGAGATAGGAGAGATAGGGAAGTCAGGTTGAAAGAGGGGAAGCGATCCAAGTGTGGAACTATAGTATGAACTGCATGTCATTTGACATTGCTATACAGAATCAGGGTGGTATAGTAGATAGAAAGATAGACACGGAGTTAGGAAGATCTGAATTTGAATCCTGTCTTTATTTATTAGCTGTGTGACCCATAACTTCTCCCAGTCTCTTTTTTCACATTGGCAATGTGAGAGAATTAGACTTGTTTGTCTTCCCAAGACCCTTATAGGTCTAAATTGAAGCTGCTATCCTGCTTGCATTTTGTCCTAGCCTGATCTAGAGCAACCATAGGTATTTCCACAGAGCAGGGAATAGACATTATTATGTTGAATGGAATGTCCCAAGAATAATTTATTGTTAAGGTAGGATTCCTTACCATAAAAGTAATGCCCCAAAGAATTTGAGCATTGCAGAACTCTGGCTGTGAGTAATTAAATTGTAGCCTCAAATCAAGTTTAATTTAATGTTTCAGCAATAATCTGACTTTGCCGAGCAAATTCTGAATTTGTTGAAGTGCAAGGCAATTTGTAAGCATCTTCCTAAATAGCCCGCCACCAAAACACCTTTAATTAGGCTTATCTGCATCACAGGCAAGGTGCAAGGAAACCAATACCTTGGGAGGAGGAAAAAACCATGTCCTTGCCATGTGACCGAACTGTTCTCCATGTAAGGGGTAGAAGAGACTTTTCTTTCCATAGGAAGAATAAAAATAGTTCTCTTTCTAGCACAGCAAGCCTGCTCTTAAGGTGAAGGAACCGTTCTCTGTGAACAAAATGTTCCCTTGTTGTTCCCTCTGCAAGAAAATTAACTGTTCCAGAGCTGTAAGACAATATATATATATATATATATATATATATATATAATGTATATATTCATATTATCTAAAGCAAGTAGCTAAATGAAAAACTCATTTATTGGCGGTAAGGCTTCTTCTTATCTAAGGAAGAAGCAGGGATTCTCAAATTTATTTTTGGCTAAAGCAGAAGTCATTATAGGGGCTCAATTACTGAATAAGCCAGGATGGATCACTGACTCTTACTTCCTCAGCTTCCCTATCTGTAAGAATTTCATAATCATTGAATATCTCAAAAAATTTCTGCAAGGTAACTGGTCATAAACAAATAGGATCTGTGGGTGTGGGAACTCCTCCAACCAGGAAGATATAAACCTATCCTGATTTTATAATTTGGAGGGATGTCTGGGGCTTGGAAAGATTAAGAGGCTTGTCTATACTCAGAGCTAGTTAACTATCTGAAAAAGGATTTGAACCTAGGTGACTCAAGCAATATTTGAATATGAATTTCTTATTCCAAGTCTATAGCTTTAGCCACTACTCCTTTTGTAAAGTCCTAATGATATACTTTACAAACTCGTAGGAAGCCTTCTCAGTTATGGATATACTATGTAAATCTTTGGACTTAAAAAACAACAGCCCTAAAATGTATCAAAAGAATTTAAGTTAGCATGGAGCAGAGGTAAGAGTACTGATCTTGAAGACTCGGTTAAGCCACTCCTTAGCGTATCACCTTGGGCAAGTCATTTAAGCCTTGCTGATACTCAGTTTTCTCATTTGTAATATTGGGGGTATTGGTAATACTTGACTGTCTCCCTGAAAAGGTTATTGTAAGAATTTGTAAATTGTAAAGCAATGTATAGCTGAGCAATTCCTTCATGCTCTAGGCTCATTTCAAACCAGCTAAATCACTTGTTTTCAAAGTCAAGTGAATCGAATTGCATATTTTAGTCCAATAAAAAATCAAAGACAAGGCTGAAAAATGAAAGCTGTGTAGTTTGCATTTTTTCTCAGGTCAGTTTGAGGGCATTGGAAAGAAAGGATGGTGTGAATGACTTAGTGTGTTAGCAGAGGCTTAGCAGGGCTCTGGAAAAAGGGCTGGTTTTGGAGTCAGAGGACCTGGGTTTTCAAAGAATCCTAGATTTCCAGCAGAAAGGATCCTTAGACGGGATCTGGACCAACTCTCCAACTTTATAGATGAGGAGAAAGTTAAGTGACTTTTCTAACGTCATGTAGAGAATAAGCATGAATGAATTATTTGAATCCAGGTTTCCTGATTCCTGAATCAAGACTGTTTCCACTAGAGCATAAAGAGAGGCAAGCCCTCAGGGCTACTCTACTATCTCTTTGACCTTGGACTAACCTTTACTTCAATTATTCAAAGACCTAGGGTAAAAAAGAAAAAAAGTTCAATCTTATAGTTGTTGCTCTGGTTATTTTTTGTTGCTATTTAAAAACATATATTTTTTTAATCAAACTTGCAGAGTAGGAAAGATGTAAGTATGAGACAAAAATATGCTATTTGTGGAACAGTGAGAATGCTTGTTTGGAGACTATATTAAGCATTAGTAAATGGGAAATGGGGTTGGATAGATAGGGTGGAGCCATATTATGGAAGTCTTTGAAATATGAATAGTATATATAATATAATATGAAAGAGGGAGCCATGGAACATGATACAAAACTGATGAAAGGCATAGTTGTGATGAAATAGGGTTCTGAGGAGTCCTGTGGCTCTCTGTCTTAGGCCTGTCCCCCATCTCATTTACCCCTTTCCCCCACAACTTTGCAGTTTACTTCACATTCTATTATTATGAGAGGTCCATGAGAAAGCCCTCTTCCGTTCTAAACTGAACCACCAGGTGGCATTCATTGAAGAATCTCATGTTCATTTAAGTGCTGTGTACAGAGCTACCCAGGGCAGCTAAGTGGTATAGTAGATAGATGGCTTGGCCTGGAGTTAGGAAGACTCATCTTCATAAGTTCAAATTGGGCTTCAGACACTTAGTAGTTATATGACCCTGGGCAAGTCACTTAACCCTATGTGCCTCAGATTCCCTGTTAGCTCTATCTTACTCTCCAGGTCAACTCTGAATCACTGTCACTAGGAGAAAGCCATTTGTATAGCTGCCTAATCAAAATCAGCTGTAATTCCCACTCTACTGGTGAAACACCACTTCTCTCTTTTTTGGACATGCTATATTTCATTAAGGGCTAGGACAGGTCATGTGACCTTGGGATAATGGACTTGCTTTTCATACAGACTTGGATACTGCATATAGTTAGGTTTTCACTCAGGATAGAAACTGCAAATAAATAAATGGTATAAAATAGCTAACACATAGGCCACACTAAAAATAACATTTTTCAATTGACTGTGAGTCCATCACTCCTACAGCCCAGAACCTTCTCACCACATCATTCCACTTCTAGATATAAGATCAATCTGAATCAAGGGACTACTGGAAGTTTGAGTCCTTTTTTGAGCAGGTAAAAGATATAACAATGCAGTTCACACAGGATATATGCCTCATATCCATTTGAACCAGCTAGTATATGCAGATGTTAAAAAGAAAAATGGTATCTGGGACTCATAGAATCGTAAACTTAGGATTCAGGCAGGCTCAGGGATGTTGATTCATCTTGGGGGGGGGTGCAACTCAGCCCTGTTTATCTTGTCATTGAGAAGAAAGATAACTCTGAAGAAAGGACTCAGCTTTTTGGACTCATTTTTCATGATATCCCTTGTTCCTCTTAGAATATATCCCTAACATCATGGAGCAGGTTTAGTGAATTCAGTGACTGGTCTCAGCAAAGAGAATCCTGCTTCTGTCCTTTCCTTAGTATATTTCTGTAACAATAAGGACCCTGTCATATACTGGGGGTGTATCACAGGTTCTTAGATCAAAGAGGGAAGCACCAGCATCTGGGTTTTCAAAGCCAGGGGAACTGCATAGTGGCTTCCAAGAGTCTCATTTGGCACAAAAACCTTCTTCCAAAAACTAAGTTCCAAAGTAAAACCTGACCCTCATGGTACTTATACATTTTTTATAGCCAGAGAGCATCACAACTCTTGAGAACCAATGCCTCATTAACAAAAGGTGTGGGCTTTCCTACAAATCTTCTCTAATCAAACTCCCCTTAATGGGCAGGCCAATTAATGGATAGAGAAGATCTTCTCTAATCACATTATTCAATCAGATGCACTTTATACTAAAACAAAAACAGCAAAAAATCCTACTTTGTTTGCCCTTACAATTTCCTGCAATGATCCTGAATGGCACATCTGCTTGCCAAAGCTATGGCATATGTACCACAGTTTACTTCCTGTAACAGCCCCCAGACAAATCTACTCTACCAGGAATATCTGGGGATGCTGGGCAAACAGGGACACAGTGTTACATTACACTGTCTTTTAGGTTTCACAAACTTATTCTGTTTATCCTTATGACTTTCCTCTCAAGACCCTTTTATTTTCTTCTTTTTCTCCTTGACCTGGTTCAAGTTATGGTCACATTAATTGGCATAATCCTATTGGATAAAGGTAGTGAGAGATTTGGAGAGTCTGCATTCTCTACAATGTCAAGTAACGCCAGTCAGGTCACTCAAGTTTCTAAACAGAATGGTTGTTGTCCTTCATCTTCAAAGAGGACCAAAATGACATCACCATTGTAAAGTGAAATTTCAGTGTGTCCAACTGAGGCTGACCAGACCAATATGAGCTCAGAATGCTTTACCACAGGTTGGGCACAGATAGTCCATGTGAATATTTGGGGTGAATATCCCCAATTTGTGCATCCTGTGTTTGCTTTGTGCTGTCTCAATTCTGCTTTGCTCAAAGAGCACAGCACCTTTTCTTAGGTGGGCACACCATGCTGAGCAGTCCTGGGTCAGTGTCTCCCATGTTGCACAGTCAAATCCAAAGTTCTTGAGAGAGATCTTGAGAGTGTCCTTTTATCATTTCTTCTGGCCATTGTGTGATCACCTGCCCATTCAAGTTCTCCATAAAATAGCCTTTGGCAAGTGTACATTTTGCATTCCAACAATGTGGCCAGCCCATCGGAGTTGTGCTCTCTGAAGTATAGTTTGAATACTTGGCAGTTCACCTCGAGCAAGAATTTTAGTGTCTGGTATCTTACCCTGCCAGGTGATCCTCAGAATCTTCCTAAGACAGTTCAAATGGAAGTGATTCCTGGTGTGGCACTGGTAGACTGTCTATGTTTCACAGGCATACAGCTATGAGGTCAGCACAACGACTCTATAGACCTTCGATTTGGTAGTCAGTCTAGTACCTCTCCTCTCCCAAACTTTCCTTTGGAGCTCTGGCAATGAGTGCATCATCCTCATTGTCAGTGTGTACATCCCTGGAAAGTATACTACTAAGGTAAGTGAACTTATCCACAGCATTCAAACTTCTCCATTTGTTGTAATCGATGGTTCCACATATGTATGGTGTGGTGGTGGTTGATGGAGCACCTGTGTTTTTTTTGGTGTTAATTATTAGGCCAAAATTAGCACAGGCTGCAGAGAATTGATCCATACTTTGTTGCATCTCAGCTTCAGAGGCTGTATTGAATGCACAATTATATGCAAACAGAAAATCATGCACCAACACTCCCTCCACTTTGGTCTTGGCTTGTAGCCTTTTCAAATTGAAGAATTTACTGTCATTATGGTAGTTGACCTTGCTGCCATGTTCATCCTCATTAAAAGCATTTGTCAACATGTCTGAAAACATCATATTAAAAAGCATGAGAGCAAGCACACAGCCCTGTTTCACTCCATTGGTGACTGGGAAGGCATGAGAGCTTTGCCCATTATCCAGAACCTGGGCAAACATGCCATCATGAAATTGACTTAAAATATTGATGAATTTCTCTGGGCAATCAAATTTTGACATAATTTTCCATAAGCCTTCATGACTAACAGTGTCAAAGGCCTTCGTCAGATCTACAAACGTTGTGTACAGACCTCTGTTCTGCTCCTACATTTCTCCTGGAGTTGTGGGGCAGCAAACACCATATTGACTGTTCCTTGCCCCTTTCTGAAGCCACACTGGCTCTCAGGTATATGATCATCTTCCAGGTGAAGGATTAGCTTATTAAGGAGGGCTTTAGCAAGAATCTTGCCAACAATGACTAAGAGAGACCCCCTTCTGATTGTTTCAGGACAATCTATTCCCTTTATCTGCATAGAGATGGACAATGAAGGCATCCTTGAACTCCTGGGGGATAACCTCCTCTTGCCATATAACCTGGAAAATTTCAGTCAGCTTTTGTATGATCAATGGTTCCCCTAGCTTGTAAATCTCAGCTGGAATAGAATCAGCACCAGGTGCTTTGACACATGAAAGGAGCCTAATTGTCCTCAAAACCTCTTCTTCAGTTGGAAGTTCAGCTAAGGAGGGATTGACTTCAACCTGAGGTAAGCAGTTAATGACCTCAGAATTGATTGATAATGGTCTGTTGAGAACATTATGGAAGTATTAAGCCCATTTCTCTAGGATCATGTCCTTATCACTAATCAACGTGACTCCATCAGCACTGAGTAGTTGTGATGCACCATAGGTTTTTGGTCCATAAATAGCTTTCAGGGAATCATAAAAGCTCTTTGGATTTTTTACTATCAGCATAAAACCGAATTTCATCTGCGTTCTTACTGAGCCAGGAATCCTGCATCTCTCTAAGCTTTGCTTTTGATGGAATTAAATGCTGCCTTCTTAGAGGTGGATGAACTATCCTGCTGGTAAATCCTGTGGAGTTCTCATTTTTCATTTAGCAGCTTCTGAATTTCCCCATCATTTTTATCAAACCAATCTTGGTGTTTGTGAGTATTCAGACCCAGATGAGCAAATGCAGTGCTGCACACCAAATCTCTGAAAGTTGCCCACTCCTTTTCTGCTCCACTGTTGCCAGCTGTGTGTTGGCTGAACTTTTCCTCCAAGTCAGCAGCAAACTGTTGATGCTCAGAGAAAAGCTCAATTTGTTGACCTTAATTCTTCTGGTAGTCCTTTTGCCTTGGGGTCAGGGCTTTTGATGAATGCGAGTATTTAGTTTAGAAAGATAAGTCTATGATCAGTCCAGCACTCTGCACTACACTTTGCCTTTGTCACTCTCACATCTTATCTGTCTCTTCTCCTTACGATCACATAATCTATTAGATGCCAGTGTTTGCTGCGAGGGTGCATCCATGAAGTTTTATTGTGTTTAGGTAAATGGAAAACAGTGTTGGTAATGAGGTCATGTGATGCACAATATCTTCAGCAGTAAATGATCATTGCTGTTGCTGTTTCCAACTCCATTCCTCCCTAGGACTCCCTGCCAAGTCTAGTAGCCTGAGCCTACTCTAGCAGTAAAGTCACCCAGAATTATAAGCTTGTCCTCTTTTGGCATATTGATGATAAGGGTCTCTAGGTCTTCATAAAATTGTTCTTTGTCTTCATCAGAATTTGTCATGGTGGGAGTATAGGCACTGAATACAGAATGAATAGTATTTTAGAAGATTAAAAGTTTTTTTTCTATTATAGCTACCTCCTTATGAGTTAGTATTTCCCTGCCTTCTTTAATATATTGAAACCATACATCAGAATAAAGCTGAAATTAAGTAGAAAAATACTTTTAGATGGTGTTTATGTCAATTTCAGATAGTTCTTTTTATATCTTGGGCTACTATTTTATTTACAGAATGTAAAGGTTACAAAAAAACCCCAACAAAATCTTGGGTTGGTCTATTAGGTCTTGTAAGGGCATACAACTTTGAATGTTTGACACCCTGAGTGACTTACTTATCTGTGAAGAAATTCTGTAATCAACTTGAGAGGAGCAAAAGGTCTAGTAATTGGGAGAAAATAAGTATACCACACAGGAAACAACTAATGATAAAAACAAGGTGGTTAGTTCTGGAGTCATTTGAGAAGGGAGTTCTGGTCATTGAGGAGAGATTGCTCTGAAGAAAGGAAAAGACTCATTTTTCACCATTTCCTTTGTATGGCAGGTTATACAGCAGGTGGGGAGAACATTTCTTTTTATTTCTTTCCCTCCTCCCCCAGCATGAGTGTGTTGAAGTAGAAGAATACAGTCATAAAAAATGCCTTGCCTATCAGGGACCAGGCCTACAAAGTTCAACTAAGGAGAAGAACTGGCCCAGAGACTCCTTTTGAAGGACCTACTCATGAGAGATTGTGAGCCCAGGGAGAACAGTAAGAACACTGTGAGAAGAGAAAAAAATAAAACATAGGGCCTTTTCCTGCTAGAGGCATAAATTACCTTGGTCACATATAAACTTTATGTGTGTACTTCTCTATTCGTATATTTTGTGCATGTCCCCCTTCTCATTGACTCTGTGTTTATTGAGAGAGAGAGAGAGAGAGAGAGAGAGAGAGAGAGAGAGTGTACTTCAGCTCTGAGGAAGATGACTATTAATGGTGAATTCTTGGAGGTGGGGCCTTCTCAAGTATAGTTTTAGGCGGTTAGACCCACAAAGTGCATTAAGAAATGGAGAGTTGATCTTCCTGATGACCCAAACCTATGAATATGAATTGACTGGGCATATTCCATAGGGGAAGCTACAGTATAAAATATAATGTGAATTCACAGTTCTGAGGACGTATACTATGACTGATAATGTATTTCTTTTGGAGGAAGGAGAATAAACTTAGGATTTCCTCCTGAATACCCTGGAAAAAGTCCTCTGTTATCCACTCCATTCAACATGAGTCTTTGCAATTCTTTCTCAGGCAGGTAGGTGGCACAATGCAAAGACATTGGCCCTGGAGGCTGGAAGACCTGAGTTCAAATCCAGCCTCTCAGTATTTCAATTGTCCTGGACAAGTCAGTTGACCTTTGTCTGTCCCAGTTTCCTCATCTGTAAAAATGGGGGTGTTTGGAGGACAAAATGAGATATTTGTAAAGAATTTTCCAAATCTTAAAGCACTATATAAATGTTAGCTATTATGGGAAGGAAGTGAGAGTATTTATGTTCTTATACTTGTTAACGGTCCCTCAACCTGAGACTGCCAGGTTCTTACTATCTCTGTTGCAGCAAACACTTGAGGCAATAGAAAAATATTTACAGGATGCCAAGGTTTCAACCATAATTGATCTTATGTAGTCCCATAATTTTTAAATTGTCTCTCCTGGATCTATTTTCTAGGTCAGTTGTTTTTCCAATGGGATATTTCACAGTTGGCTATTTTTTCATTCCTTTGGTTTTGTTTTATAGTTTCTTGATTTTTCATAAAGTCATTAGCTTCCATCTGCTCCATTCTAATCTTTAAAGAATTATTTTCTTCAGTGAGCTTTTGCATCTTCTTTTCCTTCCGGTCAATTCTCCTTTTTAGGTCATTCTTCTCATTGTCTTTTTGGGTCTCTTTTGCCATTTGGGTTAGTCTATTTTTTAAAGTGTTATTTTCTTCAGCATTTTTATGGGTCTCCTTTAGCAAGCAGTTGACCTGTTTTTCATGAGTTTCCTGCATTACTCTCATTTCTCTTCCCAATTTTTCCTCTACGTCTCTTACTTGATTTTCAAAATCCTTTTTGAGCTTTTCCATGACCTGAAACCAATTCATATTTTTCTTGGACACTTTGGATGGTGGAGCTTTGACTTTGTTTTCTTCTGTTTGCATGTTTTAGTCTTCCTTGTCACTACAGTAAGATTCTATAATCTGATTCTTTTTCTGGTTTTTGCTTATTTCCCCAGTCATTTACTTGAATTTAGAGCTCTTTGTCAAGGTAGTTCTCTGCTTCTGGTGTACTGTCAGTCCTGCGATCCCCCCAGAGTAGGTGGGCGGGCCTAGCACTCCAGAAACAGTGACTGTAGCTGTCCCTGATGCTGCTGTGGATGCTGGGGGTTCCTCCACTCCCTCTCCCTTGAGCTGCCCTGAGACTGGGGCAGGACCACTCCATTCTCCTGTACTGGTCCTACAGACTTTTCCCACTGACCTTCCAATTTATCCTCAGCGTTTTGGGGGTCATGAAACCCCCCACAGGTGTGAGAGATTCAGTCTCCCCAATGCCTGCTCAGGTGCCTGTCTTTGCCAGCATGGGCCAGACTGGACTTCACTCTGCTCCCAGTGTGGTGCAATAAACACTTCCTGGAACCCTTCCAGGCTGTCTTGGGCTGGAGATTTGCTTCATTCTGTCATTCTGTGGGTTCTGCAGCTCCAGAATTTGTTTAGAGCCATTTTTTGTAGGTATTTGGCTGGGCTTGGCAGGATTCCTTTAGAAAGTCTATGCTGTTACTCTGCCATCTTGACTCCGCCCCCCATCATAGGTCTTATGGTACCATCTACTAGCCAAATCCTTTGGTATATGTCATGGCTTAAAACTTTTAACCACTTTAGTGTAGCTCATGGGTTAGATTCTTCCTTCACAACGAAAGATACACAGGGAAAGACATGCAGGCAATTAGATGCCCCAAATGTTGATTTATCTGCCATACAGAGATCCTAGATCTCTTATTCTTTCTCTTGATAAGTTAGCTCTGTATCACAGACCAACTGACCAATAGCCTTCTTGACTGTGATAGCATTCTTTCACTATCTGGGGTTGGTGCATTTGGGATACTGAGGTGTTTTGAATCAGTCAGCTAGGTTTACCTGTTTGGGTGATTTGCACAGTGTGGTCATGGAGTTAGCTTATAATTTTATGTAAATATTTACTTGTGGAGGAAGAGTAGATTCCCAGGTGGCTAGCACTAAGGTGAGTGATATTTCTACCAAAGGATCTGGGAAATGTCATTCCTTAAAACTAAACCCTCCAGTCAGGTGTTTTTTTAAAAAATAATTAACCCCTGTGTTACTGTTTTCCATCACTCTCTTTAGAATAGTCTGGGTAGTAATTCCGTCTTAGGTCTGATACATCATTTCAAATTTATGAAATTGCTCAATGCCTCAGATGCCTTTTGATTGTCTGTACTATCACTGTCCATCACCTTTGGATGTGGTATAGTGTTTAGGGTTCTGATCTCATAGCTGGGAAGCACTGGGTTTAAATCTAACTTCTCATTCTTACTAGCTATGTAACATTGACCAGATGTTTAAATTTTCTGGGAGGGTCTTAGTTTCATTTGTAAAACGCAGATGATAATTCTTGTGGTGTCTACTTTATCAAGTTGTTATGTGGTTCAAGTGAATATAATGTATGGAAAGAGTTTTTCAAACTTTAAATTTCACTATGTATATCTGTTTTTATATTTTTTTGACTTAAACTAATGCTGATCTCTACCTTCTAGCTTCTTCCTTCTCTCCTTCCCTCCCCTTCTTCTTGCTCAACCCCCACCCCCCCTTGCTTTAAAAAATTGACTTTTATTTCTCATTCTTAAAATTTAGAGGCCACAAGCAGTTTCCTAACTATAGTAGAGAAGGAAAGGAATGAGAATTATTTTAAATATAAAATATAACTGGTCTTTTCATTATCTCAATTGATTCTGCCATTTGTACAAAGATCACTTTTGTTATACTTCTTTTCAGTGCTTACTAATATCTTGTTTTTTGTCTACTTTACTCCAATCCTTCCTGCTGTTACTCTGGCCTCATTGCAAGGTTCCTTGAATTGCTTTTATATCTTAGCCTTTTTATGTCCCTTGTACCAGAGATGACTTGCCTCTCTGTTCACATTACACAGTTGTTTGCAATTTTATAGAAGTTACCATCTGATGTCATAATAGTTTCTGGATGGGGACAAAGAGGACCTTCAGTTCCACACTTAAATGGCTTCCTATTTTTGTTAATTTCTTTTAAAAATATTTATTTATTTTTAATTCTTTTTAAAAATTTTGAGTTTTAAATTCTTTCTCACCTCCCTGACCCTCCCTCACCCCTTGAGAAGGCAAGCTATATGATATCAATTATCCATGTAAAATCATGACAACCATATTTCTATATTAGCCTTATTACACAAAAGAGGCAAGAAAAATAAAGAAAGTGAAAAACTACTTCAATTTGCATTCAGAGTTCACCAGTTCTTTCTCTGGAGATGGATAACTTTCTTTATGGTAAGTCCTTTTGAAATTTCTTGAATCTGAGTAGCTAAGTCTCTCACAGTTGGTCATCATTATAATATAGTTCTTAACTGCATACAATGGTCTTCTGGTTCTGCTCATTTCACTTTGCATGAGTTCATATAAGTCTTCCCAGATTTTTATGATAACTTTCTGCTTATCTTTTCATATAGCACAATAGTATTCCATCACAATTATATATTTGTTCAGCCATTCCTTTATTGATGGACATTCCCTCAATTTCCACTTCTTTGCTACCATAAAAAGAGTTGCTAATAAATATTTATGTACATAAAGGTGCTTTTCTCTTTTCTTTGATCTCTTTTGGGGGTACAGACCTTATAGTAGTATTTCTGAGTTAGAGGAGGTTCACAGCTTTATAGTCCTTGAGGCATAGATTCAAGTTGTTTTCTAGAATTGTTGGATCAGTTCACAACTTTATCAACAGTTAATTAGTATAACTATTTTACCCTCATTTCTTCTAGCTTTTATCATTTTTGTTAGGTGTGAAGTGGTACTTTGGAGTTGTTTTAATTTGCATTTCTCCAATTAATTGTGATTTAGAACTTTTTTCATGTGACTATAGTTAGCTTCGATGTTTTCTGAAAACTGCCTGGTCTCATCCCTTAAAAATTTATCAATCAAGGAATGACTTTTATTTTTATAAATTGGACTTAATTCCCTATATATTTGAGAAAACAGGGCTTTATACTTGTTGTCCCTTCCAGTTTTCTGCTTTCTTTATATCACTGTCCCTTTTAAAACTCTTATTTATACTATTGCTTTACCTATTTCACAAATTCTAATTGAGTTTATGACCAAGACATATTTTTATTTGAGACTTTTCATGTAGATATTTTTGATATTACTTCATTGTCTATGGTACCTTTTGTGGTTTCTCTGATTATTTCTTTTAATTTAGATCTTATTTTGCTTTTGCTTTGTCTGAGATCATAATTGCTATCCCTGCCTTTTTACTTCAGCTGAAGCACTAAGGTTTTTCTCATTTCCTTATTTCAACTCTTGTGTATTTCTTTCAAATATCATTGGATTCTGGTTTCTAATCCATTCTGCTATCTGCTTCTGTTTTATGGGTGAGCTCATCCCATTCTCATTCATGGTTATGCTTACTATGTATTTCCCCCCATCCTATTTTCTTCTATTTATCATTCTCACTCTCTCTTTATCCTATCCATCCTCAAAAGTCTGTTTTGTTTCTGATTACAGCTTTCCTTAATCTGCCCACCCTTTTATTTTTCCCTGCTGCTAAATTTTGTGTCATCCTGACTGTGGCTCCATGATATTTGAATTGTTTCTTTCCTACTGCTTACAAAATTTTCTCCTTGACATAGGAGCTCTGGAATTTGGCTATATTTCTGAGAGTTTTTAATTTTGCTCTTTCAGTAGGTGATCAGTGGATTCTTTCCACTTTTTATTTTGCCCTCTTAATCTAGAATGTCAGGGTAGTTTTCCTAGCTAATTTCTTGAAATATAAAGTCTAAGCTCTTTTTTTGATCATGACTTCCAGCTAATCCAATAATTCTTAAATTATCTCTCAATCTATTTTCCATATCAGTAGGTTTTCCAAAGAGATACTCACATTTTCTTCTATCTCTTCATTCTTTTGACTTTGACAGTATCTTGTTGTCTCATAGAGTCATTATCTTTTAATTGCTCAATTCTAATTTTTAAGGAATTACTTTTAAAAAAATTAATTAATTTATTTTTAGTTTTCAACATTCATTTCCACAAGATTTTGAATGCCAAATTTTCTTCCCATCTCTCCCTTCCCCCCACCCCAAAACACTGTGCATTTTGATTACCCCTTCTCCCAATCTGCCCTCCTTTCTATCACATTCCTCTCTTCCTTTAACCCCATCTCCTCTATTTTCTTGTAGGGCAAGATAGATTTCTATACCCCATTACTTGTATTTCTTATTTACCAGCTGCACGTAGAAACAATTTTTAACATTCGTTTTTAAAACTTTGAGCTCCAACTTCTCTCCCTCCCTCCCTCCCCACCCATCCCCACTGAGAAGGCAAGCAATTCAACATAGGTTATACATGTGTAGTTATGCAAAAGACTTCCATAAAAGTCATTTTGTGAAAGAATAACTATATTTCCCTCCATCCCATTTATCCTATTCTCTCTTTTGACTTTGTCCCTCCCCCAAAATATTTACTTTTAACTATCCCATCCTCCCATTTGCCCTCACTTCTATTACCCCCACAGCTCACTTATCCTCTTCTCCCTCACTTTCCTATAGTGAAAGATAGATTTTCATACCAAATTGACTGTGCATGTCATTCCCTTCTTAAGCCAAATGTGATGAGAGTAAGCTTCACTTTTTCCCTTTTACTTCCCCCTCTACCTCCTCCATTGAAAAAGTTTTTTATTTCCTTTTATATGAGAGATAATTTTCCCCATTCCATTTCTTCCTTTCTCCCAACATATTTCTCTCTCACTCTTTAATTTTGTTCTTTTACTCCTATGTCTTTACCTGATGGTAAGCAGACCTCTTCGTCGTCAGAGACAAATGGAGGAATCATCTTCTCAAGAAAATAACCATCTATGGTCTTAGTTTTTTTCCCTTTTCTGGGCATTTTCCCAGCCAGTTACTTGATTTCTGAGAGTCCTCTCCACCTCCTGGCCTAGATCCGCCCAGCTAGTGCTTGGGGTCAGAGATTCAAATGCTGCTCCCCAGCCTCAGGGCTTTTGGGGGCAGGCCTGACTGCTCTTCAGTGGGAGCTTATCTGCTGGTTCTCAGGTGGGGGCAGGGCCGCCTCTCAGCCTCAGTTCCCTCAGGGGGTTTATGCAGAGATCTTTTGTAATGGAGCTGGGGTGGAGCTCCTGCCTGCTCTGCGGGCCTCTGGCCAAGCGGCCTCTGCCTCTGCCTCTGCCCGAGCGGCCTCTGCCTCTGCAGCGGCCGCAGCCTCCCGGGGGGTCCGAGTCCCGGAGATACCCCGCTCCCCTCTCAGCCCGTCTCTCTCACTGACCTGTGCGTCTGTGGATGGAGGGACCTTCACGGCCGCAGGAGATTCAGGTCCCTGACGCCTGCTGGGCTCTGCTCACTCCTCTCAGTGCCATGTGGCCGGGGTGGGGGAGGGGAGCGCTCCGCAGGGCAGGGCTCCGCTCTCGTCCGGGGTACCTTTGCGGTCGGTTTTTCAGGGCTCTCTGCAACGGAAATCTCCTTCACTGTGTTGCTGCGTGGCTTCCACTGTTCCAGAATTTGTCAGGCGTTATTTTTACAGGAAATCTATGGGCTGTGGATTCAGAGCTAGCAAATGTGAGTCTTTCTACTCCGCCATCTTGGCTCTGCCCCCAATTTTGTTCTTTTAAATATCATCCCTCCCTATTCAACTCACCCTGTGCCCTCTGTCTATATGTATATAGTCCCTCCAACTACCCAAATACCACAAAAAGTCTCAAGAGTTAAAAATATTATCTTTCCATGCAGGAATGTAAACAGCTCAACTTTAGTAAGTCTCTTATGATTTCTCTTTCCTGTTTACCTTTCCATGCTTCTCTTAATTCTTGTGTTTGAAAGTCAAATTTCTATTTGGCTTTGGTCAAAAGACCAGAATGCTTCAAAGTCCTCTATTTCATTGAATGACCATTTTTTTTCCCCTGAAGTATTATATTCAGTTTTGCTGGGCAGGTGATTCTTGTTTTTAATCCTAGCGTCTTTGACCTTGGAATATCATATTTGAAGTCCTTCCATCCCTTAATGTAGAAGCTGCTAGATCTTGTGTTATCCTGATTGTATTTCCACAATACTTGAATTGTTTCTTTCCGACTGCTTGCAATATTTTCTCCTTGACCTGAGAACTCTGGAATTTGGCTACAATATTCCTAGGAGTTTTTCTTTTTGGATCTCTTTAAGGAGGCAATCAATGGATTCTTTCAATATTTATTTTACCTTCTGGTTCTAGAATATCAAGGCAATTTTCCTTGATAAGTTCATGAAAGATGGTGTCTAAGCTCTTTTTTGATTATGACTTTCAAGTAGTTCCATAATTTTTAAATTGTGTCTCCTGGATCTATTTTCCAGGTCAGTTGTTTTTCCAATGAGATATTTCACATTGTCTGCTATTTTTTCATTCCTTTGGTTTTATTTTATAATTTCTTGATTTTTCATAAAGTCATTGACTTCCACCTGCTCCATTCTAACCTTTAAGGAATTATTTTCTTCAGTGAGCTTTTGAACCTTCTTTTCCATTTGACTAATTCTGGTTTTCAGGGCATTCTTCTCCTCACTGGATTTTTGAATTTCTTTTGCAATTTAGATTAGTCTATTTTTAAAGTGTTATTTTCTTCAATATTTTTTTGGGGGGTCTCCCTTAGCAATCAGTTGACTTGTTTTGCATGAGTTTCCTGTATCACTCTCATTTCTCTTCCCAATTTTTACTCTACTTCTCTTACTTGATTTTCAAAATCCTTTTTGAGCTCTTCCATGCCTGAGACCAATTCATATTTTTCTTGGAGGCTTTGGATTGTGTAGCTTTGACTTTATTTTCTTGCGTTTGCATGCTTTGGTCTTGCTTGGCACCAACATAAGATTCTATTTTCTGATTCTTTTTCTGTTTTTTGCTAATTCCCCCAGTCATTTACTTGACTTTTGAGCTCTTTCTTAAGGTAGATCTCTGCTTCCAGTGTGTGTGGGGGGTGTACGTCAGCCACTGGATCCCCCTACAGTCTATGAGCCTAGAGCTCCAGAAACACTAGCTGTCTCTTCCCCTGCTGCTGCTGTGACTGCTGGGGGTTCCTTTGTCTTCTCCCTCTTCTGCTGCCTGGGGCTGTGGCCTGACCACTCCACTCTTCCATACTGGTCCCACTTTTCCACTGAACTTCCAATTTATTTTTAGCATTTTGGAATCCTGAATTCTCAAAACTGCCACAGATGTGAGAGATCCAATCTCCCCAAGGCCTGCTCAGGTCCTATCTGTGCAGGTATGGCCCACACTGGACTGGGCTCTGCCAGCTGCGAGTTGTGATAGATACTTCCCTGTGACCTTCCCGGCGGTCTTAGGCTGGAGATTTGCTTCACTCTGTCATTCTGTGGGTTCTGCAACTTCAAAATTTGTTGTCATTTTTTTTGCATGTATTTGGCTTGACTTGGCAGGAGTGCTCTAGAAAGTCCATGCTATTATTCTACCTTCTTGACTCTACCAAGAAATTACTTTCTTCAGTGAATTTTGTAACCTCTTTCCCATTTGTTCCTATTCTGCTATTTAAGGAATTCTTTTCCTCAGTGAATTTTTGTGCCTCTTTTACCATTGGTTCAATTATGGTGTTGTTTTTTTCCTTAAGTGTTATTTTCTTCCATATTTTTTGTGCCTCTTTTTACTACTATTAATTCTCATTCATAATTTTCTTAATTCTTCATTATTTTGTTCCCCAATTTTCCCTCTGCTATTCTTCTCTTTTTCTTTAACTCTCCCAGGAATTCTTTTTTGGGCTTGGGTTCAATTAATATTTTTATTTGCAGCTTTAGTGTAGTCATTTTCACATTGTCTTCTTCTAAGTTGTGTCTTGGTCTTCCTTGACACAGTGTTAACATTTTGTGGCCAAGTTCTTTTTCTTTTTTGGTTGTTTACTCATTTTTCCAGCCTATGTCTTGATTTTGAACTTTATATTAATGTTGGTCTCTGTTCACTTAGGGGTACAGAGGTACTATCCCAAACTTTAGGCTTTTTTGTGCTGTTATTTTCAGAGCTAGTTGTGAGGATTTACAAGTTTTTGGTGCTTCCAGGGTGATATGATCATGGTAGAGGTCTGGCTACTGCTCTCCTAGTCTGCACTGTGCTCTTTATCCAGGTAAGGCACCTAATCTCTAGTCACAAGGGTTATTGCTCCTCCCTGCCTTGGAACTATGAATAGGACCCCTTCTCCTTTTTAATTGACCAAATGTTCTCCTCTTTATCTGGAATCTGTGACCCAGAACAGTTTATGGACAGTGGAACGCTAATTAGTGCCAGCTGTCCCCAGTGCCAGCAAAGGCTTCCCTATACTTTTTTTGACCGATCACCATCTCTGGACTATTGTTGCTGTTGGTGCTTGTTGCTGCTACCTTCAGGGTCTACCTGTGTTGCTGCACGTGCTTGTGCAATACACCTTTCTTGCCAAGCTCCTAAGTTGTCTCAGGCTGCAAAAATGTCTCACTCTCACTTTTTGTTGGCTCTGCTGCTCCAAAATTAGGTTTGAGGCATTATTTTAAAGTTATTTGGAGGGGGAAATTTTGGAAGACTTCAGCTGGGTGGCTGCTCTCCTCTGCCATCTTGGCTTTACTTCAAGGAGCTTTCCACACCTATATTTCAAGATTGATAGTTAACCCTTTTCCAGAGACACACATTTGCATGGAAACATAAGTAATTTCAGCCCTTCTGTGGTTTTCTCCTCAAGGAAGCATTGCCACCCTCTGAATAAATCCCTGTGAGATCAGAAAGTGGGCATTTTCTCATCATGATTGGGCACAATGAATCACATTGCACTATATGACAGATTGGAAGCTGGAGGCAGGGAGTCATTCTGTTGTCAAACTCCAGGTGGGAAGGAATGAGGACTTGGACCAGAGTGGGAGCAGTGGGAATGGAGATGATGGGAGGACAAGAGAGATATTTCAAAGGAAGGAAACAGTAGGACTTCATGACAAATTGGAAAAAGGGGATGAAGGAGAGGGCTGAGTCAGAAATGACTCTGATTCTGTAGACTCCTTGAAGTGAGGGGCCATGTCTTATACTGCCTTTGTAATCTCCTAGCACAGGACTGGGCACAAAGGAGACATTCAAAAAACACTGAATGAGCAGATTGAATCTCTCATCTAATCACTACTACATAGATGTGGCTGCATGTGGTAAGACATAGATTTAAGGGTTACTCTGGACCTTAGTTTCTTCAGTGTGAGTAATTATTGGATCTGTCATAAAATATGAAAGGCTAAAAAGTATTTTGATCAATTTCATATAAAGAAGAGCTAAAAATGGCAAATGTTGTTATTAATGCACCTAAAATACAAGGTTATGGCACATTTTGGTCTTTTTTTGCTGCCAACTGTTTTACTGCTGGAGCAGAATGACTCAGAGAATAGTTTCAACTTGAGGGCACACTAAGAAAAGATGAATTATTTTAGACTAGATAAGTGATATTGATGGACATCATTGGTGGATGGATTTTGCAGTTTCTCCATAATATATGTATGTGTATGTTGGAAAGACTTCTATCTTTCTAGCTTTCTCCATCTTCCCTTCCCCTGTCTCTGACTTCTCTTCCCTTCCTTTCCCTTCCCTTCCTCTCCCTTCCTTTCCCTTCCTTCCCCTTCTTTCCCTTTCTCTTCCTTCCTTCTTTCCTTCCTTCCTTCCTTCCTTCCTTCCTTCCTTCCTTCCTTCCTTCCTTCCTTCTCTCCTCTGCTCTCCTCTCCTCTCCTCTCCTCTATTCTCCTCTCTTCTTTTCTCCTCTCCTCTTATCTCCTCTCTTCCTCCTTTTTCTTCTTCTTCTCTCTCCTTCAAATTACCATTGCACAGGGAGAAAACCTCTTAAGTCCTTATCTTGTATAAACTTTCTCTATTCCTAAGGTGGGTAGAAATAAAATTCCTAGTATCTTTGTGAGGGTGTTACACTATCATGTAACTTTGTGCTACTAAATATACCTAGGAGAGAACAGAAAAAATTGAAAATTTGATATACTCTGGTTGGATACTGAGTAGGGGTACAAGTCAAAGAAAGACTTATTATTGAGTAGCCCTGGAGAATGAACCAAGTCCATGTGAGCTCAGAGCTGCTGCTATATAAATCTTACCCTGAAACAAAAAAACTGAGACACGTATTATACATTCCTAGCCCTGGAATCAAAACTCTACCATAGTTTGACCAAATGGTTCTAAACTTAATTACAAAACCTCTTTGCTGTTTTCCCTTTCCTAACTCACAGCCACATTTCCTTTATATCCTAATAACTGTTTCAGGTTAGGTGATATTAAGATATAGAAACAAAACAAGCCCAAGGCAACACAATTTACAAATGAATTCAGAGACAGTCTGGATTTACGAGTCAATGAGAAATGCTTCCAGATAAAGCCTTTGATCACAGTGGTAACAATTTCGATTTTTTTGCATCTCTGAGCTTTGGGAATGCCTTGCTCACTGATAAGAAGCGCAGGCATGCATTCTCTAGAGATACATAGTAAGAAAAATAAAATCATATCAACACAAGGCAGAGACATTGCAGAGCTAAAGCGGTCGGAGGAGAGTAACTTCTTAGGGTGCAACATTTCTATAGAAGTTTTGAATTCATGAATTCTGTGACTGTTGGAATGCCAGTAATCCACGGGGTCATTATCTCTCGCTGTTCGTCTTCTCAGTGCCTTATGGCCCTTGCAGAATATTCTATCAGTAGGAAAAAAATGATGGTCTAAACATTCCTCTATTCCAAGTCTCTGCTATTACAGATGGTCCATATAGGTGGCTTCCTGCCTAAAGGTCAGAAAAACAGTAACTGAGTCGTTCAGGATTTAAACCTAGATCTTCTTATCCCTAATTTAGAACTCTTTATTTTATACTAGTTGAATAAAATACTTTACCAGCTAAAGAAAATTATGAAGAGATAGGATAATTTGCTTTCAGAAACGGTCTTTTTTTTGAGGACTGATAAGCTTAGGAGATGATACCCTGAACGCATCAGTTCCTAAGAAATTGTCCAACAGACAGAAGTGGGATGAAAAAGACAAATAAAATTCCTAAATGCTGCTGATCAGGATGACTTTGTGAAACAAAACAGTTTGAAAGATGGCAAGGAAACTCCTGTTTAAATTGCATCAAGTGCGACTAGGGCTATGGCTCATTTTTCAGGATTAAGTCACTTTTTTATTAAGATAACTTCACGAATATCATATGAGGACGCATCAGAAAGAAAATCATCACCAGGTATCTCCCGAGATATCCATTAGCAACAAGAGGAAGAAGAAGGGGGAAACCACCTTTCCTCCCTGTTAAACCAAATACCTATGTGTGAAGCACGTGGACTTCTCTGAAATGACTGAGAGCTCATAGAAGCCCAGCATCAGTTGAGCTAAAAGGCTGTGATACAGACACACAGAACCGAGAGTTCCTTAACTCCAGTTATGATTGGAGTTGGAAGACTGTACTTTGGAAGACTGAGGAGAGTACATCTGTGATGCCATTGTGAATGTCTTTTCAGCTGGTGGTGAAGAGGATGAGGCGGATCTCAGCACGCCTGTTCTTTCCTTTGTTCATTTCCCCTTGGCTACTCAGCTTGTGTGATTGCAGTTGAGCTATTGATGAAATCATGACAACTTCTAGAAAAAAGGATAAAAGTTTGGAGTGCTGTATACTTAGGTTGGTTGTTTCCCCAGATACTGGTGATTGATTTGAGAGTGAGAATTCAGAAGATAGTTTGGGACTGAACCTCATATAGTTTGCTTTTTGGATCTCTTCAAACCATTGCAAAGGTGAATCTCCCACCTGGATTTCATAATACCTACACTATCTACCACATAGAGTTGTGAGGGATCAGATAAGATAATCTCTAATTAAAGCAACATGTAAAAATTGAAAAAACTTTAACTTGGAGTCACAAGATCTGAGTTCATAAAACCACAGCTGAACCCAAATGTTCTGTCATGTATCACCTGTGTGACCACAACTAAGTCATCGAACCCTTTTGAACTTCATATGTAAAAAGGAAGGTATTAGAAAATTCATCAAGTGTTGAGATTTCAGCTTAATTAAAGGCATTTTATAACTTTTTATGACAAAAACTGCTAGGATCCCATTTTCAAACCATTTAAGCTCAGTATAGCTAAATAATTTATAAACTTTTGAGAATTCAGACAAATCAAAGGAGGGTGGTACAAAGTTAGCTGGAAGGGGCAGGTACAAAGCTTGGAAATTGATGAGGATGATCAAGTCTTGGAGAACCAATGGGACTCAGCTGGCTAAGCAGGGGTTTTTGGACTATTCTGAGGAAGGTAAAATATTAATGGATAATTGCAAGTTGAGCAGATGTTTTCACAGCTCTACCTCAACACGGACATATTTACAATGGAATAACATTTTTTTCTCATTTTACTGTGTGGGTAGCAATGTCTAGGATATCTATAATCATTTGCTATAAAGGCAAGCTCTCTAGAAGTACAACAAAATAAGACAGACCTTGGGTCCAGGTTCCACAAAATAGAGGTGTCACATGACTTATAACTCTACATCTGGGATTCTAAGATGCTATGTTTTATTGTGGTTCAATTGTTTCAGTCATGTCTGAGTCTGTGGCCCCTTTGGGGTTTCCTTGTGGTTTGCCATTTCCTTCTCCAGCTCATTTTACAGATGAAGAAACTGGGGGCAGTAAGGGTTAAGTGACTTGCCCAGGGTCACATAGCTAGTAAGTACGTGAGTCTGGATTTGAAATCAGATTTTCCTAACTCCAAGTCTGACACTCTATCCACTGTACCACCTAGCTACCCCAAAGTGCTGTATAAAGGTTAGTTATTATTTATTATTATTATATTGGTGATAGTGTTGCGTTGTGGTAATGAGTCCTACCTAAGTTGATTTTTCCCTCTTCAGCCATTTTTTGAGAAACAAATAAAAAGTATGTGATCATGTGTATATGTTGTATGAACATTAGCTGAAGGAAGTAGAAATGTCTACTTTGGTGAAGATAAATTTTAGGGGGACTTCAGAACTCTCTTTAAATCTTTCACATAGAATTAGATGGAAGGGTATTGGACTTGCTTAGCTTGGTCCTAGAGAACCATGACTAATTAACAAGCATCTATTAAGTGACTACAATGTTCCAAATACTGTGCAAGGTGCTGGGGCTTCAAAGACAAAAATCCAACACATTCTTATCCTCAAGAATCTTATATTCTATGGGGGAAACAACAGATATACACGTAAATACAAAATGTTACAGAGCAGATATCAGGGACAGTTGTAAGGAAGTAGATTGAAGCTCAACATGAAAAAAATTCTTGCAATTGGAGTTATCCAAAAATGGAATAGATTCCTCCCTTCCCCCCTGATGTGGATAGTCCAGAAATGACCTCAGTTAATTATATTGATAGGGCCACCCATGGGAATTGTATCCAGACAGGTCTAACCAGGTTCTTTCCTATATGAGTATAGCTTCTTTCTGAGATCTCTTCCAAGTATGATATACTATGATTGAGTTTTTTCCCCCATGTTCCATTAATCCTCACAACAACTCTGTGAGGTACTTGTTATATTATTAAAATCCTCATTTTACAATTAAAGAAACAGAAGGAAACAGAGGTTAAATGACTTGCCCAGGGCTACAAAGCTAAAAAGTATCTGAGGCTGGATTTGAACTCAGATTCTTCCTACCTTAAGGCCCAGCACTCCATTTCTACTCTATTATTTTGTGGCTTTTATTATTAATATTTTTAAATGTAGGAATGTTGTGTATTCCCTCGCTCCACCACAAACAGAGCAAGGACAAGATATTTATGTCCCCCAGACAAGTTTTGAAAATTAAATATCTACCCTGAGGCCCTGTGGTTGAAAATTGTATTACTAATTACAAGAATATTCCATAAATTATCTCTTTCCTGTATGTTTTTACCTATTGAGAGACCTTTTTTTTTTTACTAGATCCTTAATTTCATAGGTAGAGGGATATTTTAAGAGGAAATCCTTCTCCTAATGTGAATTCTCAGGGCTCCTCACCTTAGAGGATTACAGAGTTGCCATGCAGGTATGCATGAGGTGACTCTGTGAGATTAAGAAGTGACCTGCTCAAGGTCCCACAGTCATTGTGTCAGAGGAGGACTCAGACACAAGCCTATGTGATGAAGACAGCTGTCTTATAAAAGCTCTTAATACATTTTTAAAAATTACTTTGAATTCAGGGTCTAGCTCAGGTGCCACCATGAAGGTTTCCAAAATCCCATTTACTATAAGTACTCTCTCCATTTTTGGTTTTCTCTCCTGTGCATTGTGCACGTTACAGCTTAAAATGCAAACTCTTTTTCCTTTGGGCATTTGGAGCCCTTCACAATCTGGTCCACAATCTGGGTGCTTTTGCACACAAGCTGTCTCTAGCGCCTAGAATATTCTCCTTTCTCTCCCCTGCCTTTTCAAAGCTCTCTCTCCCATCCAGCTTCAGCTCAAGTTCCATGTCCTTCAAGAGGCCCTGATGATTCCTCCAACTGTTGGTACCCATCCCTCCCCTGTCCCCTTGTTTACAGAACGTTTTAAATTCTTTTTAACCTATTTTGTGTTTTTTCAAGTAGAATCTAAGTTTCTTGAGGACAGGCACTCGAAGTTACTGGTTATGGGCTAGAGTTTGCAATGTAAAGTATCTCACTTTATTATTTGTATTCTCCAGCAGTGAGCCTAATACAGGGCACAAGGGAGGCCCTTTATAAATGCTTATGGATTGAGTATAACTTACATTAGTTTCCCCTACATTTAGACACTGACTACATTGTGAAGTCCTTGTTCACAGAAACTGTCTTGTTCTATATTTTTACTGCCAGCACTTTGAATGATGAACAGAACATGTATTTCATCATACATACATATATATATATATATATATATATATAAATCATCATATATATTTCAATATATATTTGTGTGTGTGAAAAAAGATTATTTTTTCCCATTCAAATTTGTGAATTTAATACACATTAGGGGGAAATGATCTCTGGATTCCAGTTTACTCTTACATTTACTCTGTGAGGGGGCCTTTCTTCATGATGGTAACTTTCTATGAGATCTAGAGATACCTGCTCCATGAGAAAGTCTGTGGCTCTTTTTTAATCTAGACCTTCTATGGTTGAACCCTGGCTAAATATAAATAATTTTCTATCGCTGGACTCTCTTCTTTTCATATCTGCTAAATCCAAACTAGATCAGACTCACACAAAGAAAACTTTTAGACCATCTATTCCAACCCTCCCATTTTGTAGAACAAAAATTGAGACCCCCAAAGGGCAGACATTGCTTGCCCACAGCCACACAGCTAGATAGTGGAAGATTCATCCTTATTGAACTCATTAGGTCGTGCATTGAATTAGTCCATATATTGAAGGATGTTTTTTGAACTGAGTTGAATTGTTGCTATCCATCAAAGGCTAAGATCCTTTAAAAAAGTCAATGTCACCTATCTGCTTAATACAGCACTATGCACTACAGAGCATGGAATTTTCTTGCATTTATTAAAAAGTAATATTTGCCAAACATCCCACATTATGGGTTTACTTCCTTTTCTGCTTTAAGTGATTGGCCAATTTACCTACCCTTGTTTAGTGAAGCAGCTAGGTTGTGCAATGGATAGACTGTTGAACCTGGAGTAAGGAAGACCTGATTTAAAATTTAATCTCTGGTACTTACTAGCTGTGTGATCTTGAATAAGTCACTTTTCCTCAATCTGTCTCAATTTCCTTATCTGCAAAATGGGGATAGCAACAGTACCCTACTTCCCAGGTTTTTGTGAGGATGAAATGAGATATTTATAAAGTTCTTTGCAAACCTTAAATCACTATATGAAAGTTAGTTATTATTTAGTTCCTTGTTGTCTGAAATGAACTCAATCCTTTCTTTTGCTTTTTTAGAATTCCTAGCATTCTTCAAGGGGTAGCTCAAGCGTCTCCTCCTTGAAATCTTTCTTGATCCTCCTAACTGCTCCCTCAAGCAATACCTCCTACCTACAGAATACATCTATATCTATACGTTGAATAGATTTTGTGCCTACTTAATAAGTATGCATGTTCTCCTCCTCTCCTCTGTCCTACAGCCCCCCATAGAATTTAAGTTCTTTGGGGTCAAGGACTGCTTTGTTTTTGGAGAGAGCAAAATGGTACAGTGGATAGAGCCTTGAGCTTAGAGTCAGGAAGACCTGAGTTCAAATGTGACCTCAGATACTGACTGTGTGACCCTGGGTGAATCAATTAATTGCTGTTTTCCTCAGTTTCCTCAAATGTAAAATGGAGAATAAAAATAGCACCTATCTCCCAGGGTTGTTGTGAGGATCACATAATATTTGTAAATCACTTAGCCCAGGGTTTGGCCCATATATAAAAACTTGTTTCTTTTCTTTTTTCCTTTGTATTACTAGAGTCAAGCATAATGTCTGGAACACAGTAGGTGCTTAATAAATGATTGCTTGTTTTCAGTCTGCTCCAAAGACATGGTTTGAAAGCCAAAGATTTGCTTGATAGAAACAGTTTTCTATCTTTTTTTGATATCCCTTCATTTATTAGTTTGGAAAATGGAGAATTTATTATAATACATTTAATCATGACAATATAGACTAGGCGATGAGGACAACAGGGGTCGTTAGATGAATTCACTGAATTTCTTGCTTCGGAGTGATGGCAGGGTTTAAGTAATCAACATTATTTCTTAGCCATCCTCAGGGGTTATGGTATTGCACTGGTGGCTGAGAAGGGGGACATTGGTTTTATTGGACACATTTCCTGTATTCCCAGTCATTGATTGTAGGAGGAACTTGCATTGCAGAGTAGCCAGGGTTGCCATGGTGAAGAAGGATAGTTACCTTGCAAGGCATTATTTCTTTCAATAATGGCTGTCTATCTTCTTTCTCTTTGATGCAATAGCCTTTTAGAACTATGTACTCTGAGGGATTAACTTGGTGATAAGGAAGACCTGAATGATCTGTGATCCAGTTTGGATATCAAGAAAATTCCATTTAGTTAGATTTGTTTCTAACTCTTGAATAGGAAGAGACGTTTGAACTTTCATGTCTACACTTTTTACAGTGTCATCAAGAACATCTCTTTAGCTTAGTAGCTCAAGTTAGGAGACCAAGAATTGTCTTTCTAACTTAAAATTATTATGTTTTCATTTTAATAACTTTGATTAAAGTGCTAGGTTTACAAAAGTTTTTGCATACACTTTCCATTCAATTTTCATGATCACTCTGTGAAAAAGGTTGTTCAAAAAATATTTCTCCATTATACAGACATACAACCTGGAGCCCAGAAAGGTGAAATGACTTGTCTAAGGGGATGGGGGTGGAGGGACAGAGCTTAAATTAGAACTCATGTCTATTGACTTCAAGTCCAGTGGTCTTTCCATTATGTTATTACCCTTTTGCTTTAAATGTCCTTGCTTATTTTTATGATAAAAAATTAATTTACTTAGGAAGAAGTAACATAATAAGAAATAACCTATAGAACCTAGGTTAATAATAATTTGAGGCATATTTCGAGATAGAAATCTTCATAAGTATGTTAGTTTACCAAAGTTCATAAAGGTGATCAAATTTATTTACTTTTCCATTGACTGGAATATCTCAGGAATCATATGAGTAGAAATGGATTTTAAATATTTCTTATTTTAAATTACTCCCAGATAAGATCATAGACTTAGAAGCCATTGATTTAACCCTCTCATTTTACAAATGAGGGAACTGAGGAACAGGTAGGTTAAATGACCCAAACTTTGGGTCTAATACCTTCATAAGCATCTGAGGCAGGATTTGAATTCAGATTTTCATCTCTTTATGCCAGTGCTCTACCCTCTTTGCCATCTAGTTGTCTCTCATACCCCTCTGCATTCCAGTTAAAATGGATTGATTCTTCCTCAGTTTTTCTCTCTGGTTTTCTGTCTCTGTCCCATTCCTGGATTGCATTCATCCTTTACCTCTGCCTTTTGAAACAATTTTTCTTCTTAAAGACACAGCTCAGTTTCTTCCATAAAAACCTTTCCTGATTCACTCAGTTGAAAACTGTCCTCGGATTTGAACTTCTTTATCCTTATCATACTCTACCTTACGTCACATTAATTCACGAACATGTCTAAGCTTCATTAGTAAACTAGATCCTCTTTGAGAGCAAAATTTTGTTATTTCTGGCTTCGTCTATTACAGTGCCTGAGACATTGGGTGCTTAAAATATTTTTGGTTGAAATGAATCCTCTACTCCAACCCCTCTCACTTTCTGGAATAAGAAATGAAGTCCCAAGCATAAACAATGACTTGTCGGAAATTAACCATTAATTTGTGTTAAACAAATCTTCCATTTCTTCTGACTCCAATTCTATTGCCCTTTTCACTGTAACATGCAATGTGAATGACCCCGTTCAAAAGCTATAATTTCATGAGAGAAAACCCACACTGTTGAGATTACAGATCCATTAGATCTGTAGATTATCTCAATTATATCATCACTGTATTATATCAATCTGTAGATTGAATTATTAATCAATATGAAAATTGCACAAGGTCCATTCCTACTTGCCCAGTCTTCTTACACCTTACTCCCTGCCATTGTCTCTGCAATCCCCTGATGCTGTTGCTTTATTCTTTTAACACTATTATCCATTTCCCAACTTTGAGCAATTTCACTGGCCATCTCCCATATCTGGAATTTTCTCCCTCTTCCATTCCACCTCCTGGCTTCCTTGAGCTAAAGTCCCACTTTCTTCAAGAAGCCACTCCCAACCTTCTTTCATGCTGGTGTCTTACCTCTGAGATCATATCCAATTTATACTGCATGTGTTTCATAGCTGTTTGCATGTTGTCTTCCACGACTGAGTTCAGGGACTCTAATTTTCTTTTCTTTTTTTCTCCAGTGCTTTGCACAATGCCTGGCACATAGGAGACACTAAAAAAGAACTACTAGTTGACCTGACATCAAAAGTTTAAAAAAATATAATTACTATAGGAGAAAAGTCTCTATCTTCATATCCTGTAATGTAGTATTCATGCTTTTATTTGCATTTTTTAAAATATTCATTCATTTTATTAAAGCTTTCAGTTTTGTTGGCATATAATTGGACAAAATAGTTTCCTTCATTTTAATTGTTGTGAATTATATTTTTTCATTTTTATTACTGATAATTCAATTTTTCCCTTAAAAAAAACTAGATTAGCTTTTTGTTTCACTAATTAAAAATAGTTCCTTGTTTTACTTATCAACGTTGGTTTCTTTTTTGCTTTCATTTTTGTTAATCTCCTCTTTGATTTTCAGAATTTCTAATTTGGTCTTTAGATGAGAATTTTTGATTTGCTGCTTTTTTGTTGCTTTTTAAAAGTTGCATGGCAAATTTCATTGACGTTATTTTTCCTCCTTTGTTGATGAAAGCACTTACAGAAAAAAAATTGTCCCTAAGGACTGCTTTTGCTATATTTCAAAAGATTTGGTATGCTATCTTGTTGCCATTTTCTTTGATGAAATTATTTGTTGTTTCTATGATTTGTTCCTTGATCCAACCAATTCTTTAGTATTAAATTATTTTATCTCCATTTTTTAAAAAACTTTTTCCCCCAGGATGCTCTTAGTGCATATGAATTTTTTGCCATGTGATTGGTAAAGGATGAGTTTAACATTTTCCCCCCTTCAGTTTTATGCACTGACAGTCGATTTTTGTGAAGATGATGTACAAGCCTGAAGAATATGAAGTTTTCCATTTCCATTTAATAATTACTAGAGATGTATCATATTTAACTTTTCTAAAATTCCATTCAGCTTCTTTACTTATTTTTATTTAATATTTTGTTAGATTTGTCTAGATTTAAAAGTGGGGTTCTCCCCACTGTTACAGTTATATTTTCTCCATCTCCCTGAAATTTAATTTTCCTTTAAGCATTTTAATGCTATGTCATCTTAATATATATTGTTATTATTATATAAACATTAAGTCTTGGTATTGAATAGTTATCTATGGTGCCATTAAGCATAATATACTTTCCATATTTTTGTGGGCAATATTTTAAGTATATTTTGTAAATTATTTTTACATGTATTAAATGAGAATATATCTTTAAGTATTATACACACACACACACACACACACACACACACACATATACTGTGGAAGGGTGATAAAGAAGGTACCTGATGATAGAGAAGATTCACTATGGCAGAGAACTTGGCCTTACCTCAGAATATCTATTGATGTCAAGTGGGGAGTTATAAGCATAGAAGGTGCTGCTCTGCAGAAAAAGCCATGACAGAGTCAGCCATATCTGATAGTGCCTGCTGGAAGGTATGCAGAATTATAGGAGGAACATTTATAGCCCAAAGCCTCAACCTGCCTGTAGGGTGTCATGTGGAACTTCAGAACTACACTAAGTGCTGGAGATAAAAAGAAAGGCAGAAGTCTCGGCTCTCAAGGAGCTCACAACCCAAAGGGGAAGACAGCCTGCAAACAACTTGTACAAATAAGCTACATACAAAATAAATGGGAAGCAATCAACATAGAGAAGGCACTAAAATTAAGGCAGTGGTGGGGATCAGAAAAGCCTTCTTGTAGAAAGTGGAATCTTAGTTGAGACTTAAAGTAAGTCAGAGGCAGATATGAGAAAGGATGTTTTTTAGGCATGGAGCACAGTCAGTGAAAATACATAAAGTGCCAGAGTGGAGATATGGAATGTCTTGTGCAAAGAACATGGAGTGTTGTGTTGTATTGCAGAGTACATGGGGTTGAGTAAGGTATAAGAAAGCTGGAAAGGCGGGGTGGGGCAGGTTATGAAGGACTTTGAATGTCAAATGGAGGGCTTCTCTATTTCATCCTGGAGATGACAGAGAGTCACTGCAATCTACTGAATGGGGGTGGTGGTGAGAACATGAATAAACCTGTGCTTTAGGAAGATTAGTTTAACAATTGAATGGAGAATGTATTGGAGCTGGGAGAGTCTTGAGGTAAAGAGATCAACCAGCTGACTGTTGCAAGGGTCCAGCTGTTAAGTGGTGAAGGCCCATTGCAGGGTGGTGGTGGTGTCAGAGGATAGAAGGATGGGGAATGTGAGAGAGATCAGGAAACCAAAGTCAACAGGTCTTGGCAATAGATTGGATATGGGGGTTGAGAGAGAATGAGGAGTTGAAGATGATGCCCAAGTTTTGAACCTGGGTGAATGGGAGGATGGTGGCACCTTAGGCATGGCATAATAGAGAAGCTGTATAGAACCACAGGAAGAGCAGCTGATTAACTAGGAAAAACTCTATCTGGCAGCACCTGCTGAGAGCAGCTGGGGAGCAGCCGGGGAGCAGCCTGCTTCTTTATGATTATAAGTTACTGAGGTTGTATATAGCTCTTTGGAAGAGTGTCACTTGGACGATGTCTGCCTATTTTTTTTAAGAGTTCAGCTGTGGGGAAAAAGAGTTCAGCTGTGAATTCTCTTTTGTTTGCCACTTAGTAAAACTTTCTTTAATTTTGTGAACTGTATAATCACAAGTACAGCTAGGAAGCATAGTGATAGAATTGCTGGGTCTGAAGTCAGAAAGACCAGAGTTAAAATCTGGCTCAAGACACTTACTAACTGTGTAACTCTGGACAAGTCACCTGTTAGCCTCATTTTCCAGTAAAATGAACTGGAGAAGGAAGTGGAAAACCACTCCAGTGTCTCTACCAAGAAAACCCCAGATTTGGGTCAAGAAGAGTTGGACACTACTGAAACGACTCAACAGTACAACCACAATACTCACGTATAGCAGGTCTAATTGTATGCGTGTGTGTGTGTGTGTGCTGTGTGTGTATGTGTGTGTGTGTTGTGTGTGTATATGTGTGTGTGTGATAACTATCAGAGATTTCCCTAGGTTTTCTGGATGGGGGGTAATGAGAGGAGAGTGAGAAAATCTCCAAAAGTGTGTCTGGACCTTTTATATAATTAGTGAATCTTGGACACAAGGATTACTTTGGAGATAAGAGAAAAGGTGTGGAGGATCTGGCCACAGCCAAGACCAAATTATCCTACCTGAGACTCAGCTCTATAAGAAAGCTGGGAGGGAAATGAAGGGGACCTAGTAGGTGCCCTTGCACAAAATGAAGGCCCTCAAAGGAACTCATCAGTGGGAGAAATGAACTTCTTTATTCTATGAAATCAACTCAGAAGTTGTTAATAATTAAATGTGAACATATAGAACTCTTTCAATGAATAATCAGCTATATGTTTGAGATCCTTTGTTACTAGCCATTTAATTGCTGTTCTGGTGAATTAAATGATTTTTGTTTTACTCCAGAGGATAAATGGTGCTTCTCCATTTTACTGTTTAGACACAACATTTGCACATCCCTATGCATTCCTCCTGCTAGCTCCCCAGGCCTAAAATGGGCTTTCTCTAGATCTCTGCCATAGTGTGACCAAATTCAAGTGCTATCTCTTCCATGAAATCTTTCCTGACCTCCTGTACCTGAAATCTCTGCCTTCCTGTTTAGATTTCTTTGAGCACCTTGTGTGCATTTCTTGTCTTTTTCCCCCTCATATTGAACCTATCAACAGAAGCAGGCTAATAGGTAGGTGCTCAGTTATTGGTGAAAATTCACAGACTCCAACACCATGACAGTTCATCATTACCTTTGTCTACCAAAAAACCTGTGCTGTAGATAGGGCAGGTCTTATCTCCATTTTATAGCAGAACACCAGGTTCTTGGAAGTTAAGTGATTTATCCAAGGTAATGTTGAGAGCTGAGATATAACTATCACTATGGGTTGAATAGGGCTTTGCACCAGGGCACCAACATCTGAAAGATGTGCTTTCCTCCTCAAGGTTGTTGACTTCCTTCTGACTTATTTTGGGGTCCTTTGCAGCTAGACATTGACATATGGTGCAAACATTCATGGGCTAACCCCTCCAAGCCCCATTGTGTCTACCTTTCTTTTCTCTGCTTAATTTCCACTAAAGCAAGGATAAGATCATCCCCCTCCATGAACAACAACCCAGAGTTATTCTGATTTCCGTTCAGTAGTCATGGCCTGCTGCCTCTCTCACTGCTTCTCCTAAACCCAATGATTTTTGCCCTAAGAGAAAATATTCCTACTTATGACTCTGATAAATAATAAGTGATGGAAATGAGACTAAAATATAGAACATCTGACTCCAAGATCAGTGCTCTTTGGTATCACTCTAGGTAATCTTGCCTACACATTGTATTAATTCAACTTTCCCCTTCCCCTCTACACCCAAAATATTGAATTGCTGAATCAATGGATAACAACAGTGGCAAAATGAATGGTTGAGAGTTATGCAGAAATCCAATCTGCTGAGCTATTATTTGATGTCTGGTTTAATATTTACTAGAGACATAGATCATGACTTGGAAATGATTCTATGGATCCACCATGTGTCCCAAATGCACATACTCTTCATCCACTAAAATATTCTGTTAACTTTAACACTGTTCATTATTCTTGCTTGATATTCAACAATTTTTAGGAGTTTAGATATTCACAAACTACTACATAAGCCAACTATGCTTCAAAATCCTATGCTATGCTACATTTTTGACATGGCATATTCTCTGAATGTCACTTAACTGATAAATTCAAACAAATGTTTATAGGAGGGAGTGAAATTGCTATGGAGTTGGAGATGACAACAATCCAAAGGCAAATAAAGAATATTGTTGGCTAGGGAGCTAAAGCTTTTGAAATCATAGTTAGTTGAGGGTGTGCGGACCCATCGCTGCTTTCTGGCTTCCATTTTTTATCTTGACATCTTCCATTTTACTTCCTCGGAGACTATCTGAGGCCATTGATCGTATCACTCAAGACTTACTTAAGAAGCATCTATAGCATGTACAAGGCAATGTGATAGGTGCCATGGAGGTAACAAATATGAATTAGACAATGTCTCTCCCTTTAAGAGTCCTCATAACATAGTAGGGAAATGACATATGCATGAATAACTAGAATATTAGGTGATACCCTTTGATCTGGACCTTTCAAGAAGCAAAAATGTGAAGGAGGGCATTCTAGAGGCCCAAAATGCCATGAGGAAAGTTATAGAAGCAGGAACATGAAAGGAATATTCTAAGGCAGGAATAAATAATTTTTTTTTCCTATACAAGCTTGCTAACAGACTGGGAAAAAAATCTGCCAAGGGCTACACATAAGTGAAGAGTAGTTTGTATTATTTTGGTTTGACTTTTTCTCTTTGTGAGAGAAGGTTCACTGATTTTTAATTAGGAAAAGGAATTGTATGCAATGTTCTCTCTCTTTTAAAGACCTTTTAATGTAGAGGATTTTAGTGCTAAAACAAGCCATAAAGTACTTTTGTGTAAAGAAAAACCTTTAAACCAACTGTTAAAGGAATATGTTGTCACTGGTATAGATCAACAGTTTGAACCCTAAAGGGATTAGGAAAATGACTTTGTTTTAATAAAAACTGCCAAAATAGGTAACGTAGCTTTCAGATGGGACTTGAGTGGTGTTGGACAGAAAATTAACTGTAGCATAAAAATAAAGATTCAAATTTATGACATAGAATAATTTCTTTTTTAAAAGAAATATGAAAGTTTAAAGCTTCAGAAAAAACTTTTATTATTAAATCCTTGGGAATATGAGTACAAAGAAATATATAGATCAAGGAAACACAATGGGATGTTGGTCTGCATTGAGGACTTAGGAGCATTGGGACATTATGGTCCCTCATTTAATAGGTTTGAAAGAAAGCATGATGAAAGAAAGAGTAGAAAGAATCTTGATTTGAATCCAGGCTCCAACAATAACTAGGAATATCGTTTGAATGAATCATTTGAACAAATCGTTTCATCACAGACCATAGACCTGGCAGGAATCTTAGGACTTATTTAGTCTTGTTCCAGCTCACCTCATTTTATAAGTGCAGAAACAAAGGTGCAGAGATGGAAAGTGATTTGCCTAAGGTCACATGGGTAGGAAGAGACAGATTTTAAAGCCTTTTGATTCTAAGTCTGCTTCCTGTCTTCTATTCTGCCATGTTGCATACTGGGTATTTTTTCAAGGGACTTCCGTTTTCTGTAAAATAGAACCTCGATGAGATCTGAGGTCCCTTCAAGTCCTAAGATTCTTTGATTCTATGAAATGTCTGTTGGTTTTATTTCTAGAACCTCTTGTAATCACCATTGCTGCAGGAAAGATACAGAGACTGAGGGTAGCCAATGAGTCACTTGAAATACTTTGAATCTGGAATGACAAAGATCAATGAGTTGATGTCTCTTATTCTTTAGAGAAAATTTGGAACTCAAAATCTTGTGGAAGTGAATGTTGAAAACTAAAAATAAATTAATTAACAAAAAAAGATATAAGAGGAGTATTTTAGGTGTCTGGCCAACTAAAGTTCCCTTGTATGATGGAACTGGTTAAGAAATTGAATAAAATAATGTTTTGTTGTCATTTTTGCTTTTTCTTTTATGGATTGAAATATTGATACAATGCGTATGAAGCACACATGTACCGTCTTCATGTGCTTAGGTCTATTTTGGGTCCTATGGTTGTCTTTTGAGTTGTTTTATTTTTTTTGAGTATTTTGACAATAGAAGAGACATCTGAAAACTTGTCTAATTAGAGTCTTTTCAATGGATGAGAAATGTGGTACAGTGGAAAGAGTCCTGGATTTAGAGACAGAGGACCAGGAATCAAATCCCAACCTTGTCACTTGATATTTGAGGTTAATTTCATGTCTCAATTTCTCAACTAATTGTGAGGGTTGTATTAGGTGACCTTGAAGCTGCCCTCCGATTCTAAATCTAAAATCTTAAGACCTGAGTTCAAATTTAGCCTCATATATTTTTGAACTGTATGACTCTGAGTCATGTTAAGTGACACATAAGTCACTTAACCTCTGCTTGCTTGAGTTTCTTCCATGGTAAAATGGGGATCATAGTGACTGTACTTTTTAGAGTTATTGTGAGGATGAAATGAGATAATATTTGTAAAATGCTTAGCCCAGTGCCTGGCGCATAGTAAGTACCTAGGAAACGCATGTTTCCTTTCTTAGGTTTCTATAATTCATTCAATCCACTTGCTAGAACTTCATAAGATTCAGGTAGGTTGGTGGTCCAAAGCCCTACTCCAGTACCTCATGGTAGTGTAGAGGTAGCCCTGGGTTGTCACTGGCTTAGTGTACCAAATCCAAGGGTGACTGTTGTAAAGGAGCTTTAATGACTTCCTATACTTAGATCTTTCCTATGCTCTCATCTTAAGGTGGAGTGAACTGGAGTCAACATAATTGCTGGTTATTAACAACAGTGCAAAACGTTTCTCCAATGCACTAATGGTGAGATACATGCAAATGAGACTTACAAAGATGACAAAAGATAAGGAAAATCAGGGATGAGCTGGAGTCAGATTGAGGCAATTTATAAGAGCTGAATGTTAAATTTTTAATGTGAGCATTTACAACTTGGAAATTGATAAATGGTACAAATCAGAGTTAGATTTACTATCCTGTTGATTGTTTAGACATAAGAACGTGATGGAGAAAATGTTATGTAGGTTAAAGTGTGTCTTGCATTTTCAAAGAGATGATTGTTAAATGTTTAATAATGGTTCTCCTCTACCCCGATTATCAAAGGCCACAACAGCTGAGGAGTCAGTAACTGACTCCTCTGATGACTGAAATTGGTTGTCTCTTTCATCTGTAACAATTGAGACCAAGTAGTATCTTTTGCCGTAACTTCCTTCCTTCCTTTTGGGATGTTGCCCTATTCCCTTGCCTCTGACTATTTCACTTCTGTGAGTTAAATGAGATAGTAGGAATGCTTTTGTGCTATAGGCCTGGTTGAGTCTTTTGGCAGCAAGGTGACACAGCAAATAGACTTTGGAGTAAAGAAGATTTGGGTTCAAATCTGAACTCAAACACTTACTAGCTCTGTGGCCCTGGGCAAGTCACAACTTCTATTTGCCTCAGTTTCCACTATCTGTAAAATGAGGCTAATGATAGTGGTTTCTTTCCAGGGTCATTGTGAGGATCAAATGAGTTAATATTCATGAAAGACTTTGCAAACTTTCAAGTACCATAGAAATGCTATTACTATTCATTTTTATTATTAACAATAATATATTATGAAAATCCTCCGTAAACCCCAAAGATTTGGTACATACAGGGGCCACATGATATTTCAATAATTCAGGGATATTTAATTTCATAAGTGTGAGTTCTCTGTTACCTCAGATTGGAACCCCTTATGGTTTGGTAGATTGTATTTTAGGATTTCTTTTTGGTTAAAAAAAATCATCTCCCTGCAGCCAAATCACGTGATCACAAGCCTTTCCAAACTCAGCAAGCTTGAGGTAAGATTTCTCTCTTGACTGACAGTCATGGACTCCCTTTTGGAAGTGCAGATTGTTTCAAAAGTCTATTATTTTTGCTTGGTTTAACCTGTCAGAATATGACATACATGAATGAACAAGAGGGGACTTAAAAGTATATTTATTACAAAAACTTTAACTTATGATTATAAACATAAATATGCCTCTTTTCAAAGTTGCTGCTGAAAAACTTGGACTTAACCAGGTCAAAGTAGTTCAAAACCAGGTCAAAAGACTATTATAGTAGACATAATGTAGAGCGAATCTGTCTTTATTATGTGAACCTGTCCTTTGTGCACTTTTATCTCTCACTTTGGGATACCTCGCTTCCCTCAGGATTGTAGGGATCTCAGCCTCTTCTTTCTCCCCACCACCTTTCCCAATATAGGACTTCAAACTCATTCATAACCATATGTGACACCTCCAAGTAGACCCTGTCCCAGACCTATTTTAATTTTAATAAGAGTAAAGCCTTAAGCTAATAGAGTGAAAGAAAAGGTCATATTTCAGGGATCAGTTAGTGAACGGAAGAGACATTTGTAAGGTTAGGACACAGGAGGCATTTCGGGACCCCCTGAGACACCACTGTGTGGACAGTTACCTATACCATCCATCTTTAGAATCTGCGCTGGGTAAGTCAGCTCACCTTTACATAGGGCTTTCTTCAGAGGAACTTTGTAAGGTCTGTATTGTAAGAATATTGTCCCCATTTTATAGATGAAGAAACTGGGGCTCAGAGAGTTAATGAGCTTTCCCATGGTCACAAGGCTACTAACAGGCAGAGCTCAATTCTGAATTCAGGCCTCTCAAGACCAGATCCAAAGTTCCTTTCCTTTATAGTAGGACTCCAACTTTAGATCTCTTTTGATCCTAAGACCCTTTATTTACTCCTTTGTCAGTCTGATGAAGCCAATGACTCACTTCTGAGACAATGTTTTAAATAAATGAAGAAAATGCTAAATTTCACTTATAGGTTAGTGAAAATAAAATTATAATTCTTTTTTTCCCATCCAAGTTCCTTGACCCTTAGGTTAAGAAGACTTGATCTTAAACCCAGTAAGACTGGAGTAGTTTGGAATCAGCAAGACTCATCTTCCTGAGTTCAAATTTGGCCTCAAACATTTACTAGCTGTGTGACCCTGGGCAAGTCACTTAACCCTGATGGCCTCAGTTTCCTCATCTGTAAAATGAGCTGAAGAAGGATGAAAAACCAGTCCAGTATCTTTGCCAAGTAGGATCATCGAGAGTCAGACATGACGGAACAGCAGTATACCATAAGACTATATTTTCAGCAATACCAACCTCAATGAAAGCCCCTATCTTAAAACTTCCAAACTTCCTGAAGAATATTCAGAGTATTGAGGGTTAAGACTAAAAGTCAATAAATAGCAATCAATCAAGGATCAGAATAACAGGAGCACCGTGGAAGGATTTTCCTCTTGCCATATATGTAAATATTGCTCATGTAGCTGCTGGTTTATTTTGTAATTATTAATGATAAGGGAACCTAGGAAAGGCAGCATAGCATAGTGGATAGAGAGATGGCCAGGAAGACTTGGACACAAGGTCTGTCTGAGGCATACTGGTTATGTGACCCCCTAGCTAAGTTATTTAACTTTTCAGTGCCCTAGGCATCTTTTTATAATTATACACTTCAGAGCAGGTACAGATCTGTAGAAGGAATTCTCTTAGTAAGAACTCCTTAAGCCAGTGGAATTAAAGATTCAAACCCCTTTGCAAAAAAGCAGGGCTATAATTTTTTGGGGGTACCTAGAATATTTATTCATATCCTGGCCTAGAGACAAGCTAGTTATCATTTTTAAGACTCTATGTGATAAAAATTAAAAACCAGGTGTGATATTTTATATCCTGCTCTGCTCTATGTAAATTTCAATTAACTGGTGATTATTATGCATAAATGTGTTTGGAAATTTACATTTTAAAAATATTAAATGAGTGTTCGAATCTTTCTTAGTGCTCCATTTCTGGAACATGGGCTACATGGTATTTAAATGTCAATGTTCCTTGGGGTGTGGACAGAGAAGCTTAATTAAAACTGAAATCACTGTTATTGGACTTATTTATTTTTTCCCCAATATATTCTTATTTATTTCTATATTTCTCATTTTGTTGAGATATTTCTGTATAACTTCCTAGATTTATTTATTTCTATTTATTTATTCTACCTTTATTCTGTTTGTTTCTATATTTCAGTTTCTATAATTATATAGTTCTCAGTTACATGCAAAATTTTTCTGACATTTCTTTTTAAATTTTGACTTCCAAATTCTCTCTTCTCTTCCCTCTTCCCTCCTTGAAAAGGCAAACAATTTTATCTAGATTATACATGTGAAGTCATGCATAACATTTTCATATTAGTCATGTTGCATGTGATTGGATTTTAAATAGCCATATTCTCTCCTTTTTTTTTTGCTTGCTTCTATATAAAAGATCTGAAAGTACTTGTGAAAAGTCATGAAATCATAGAGTTTTGTAGCTCGAAAAGGTCTATAGAGAGTATCAGTATATAGGTGTCCCAGATTGTGCTTCATGTCTCATCCAACCATGCCTACCTTGTTGCCATATGCCCTAGTGCATGTATATTTTTCCTTCACCCTCTTCCTCTCTCTCATTTTCTTTCTCCCATTTTTCCCTTTCCCTAGTCAGTGCTGCCATTTTAACAGAAAGAGGGGCAGTCTATTACTCTATAGCTCCGCTCACTATCCCTATAAATGTCGAGACCAAAATTTCCATCCCCAACCACCACTGTCCTATCTGTGTCTTATCCTTTTCTTAGAAAGTAAGCTCCTTGAGGTCAAGAACTGTCTCACTTTTGCCCTTCTATCTCCAGCACTTAGCAAAGTGCTTGCAACACAGTAGGCACTTAATCAAATTTGTTGACTGACCTCTTCTAACCTTCTTAATCAACACATCAGGAAAAAGACACCCAGGCAAGAAGAGTGGCTTGTTGAAGCTGCCAAAATTTCATTCAGGATTGTGATGTTGGCCTTCTGATTCCTAGTGTAGTGGAGTTTCCATGGTACCACACAAAATTGATTGGGTTATTAAAAAATAAAAACAAACATCTTTATGCCTGCTGAAATGAGCTATGAAATCATAGGAAAATCTGTTGCTCTTGTATATTCCCTATCAACCCACAATTTTGCATGTTATCAGCTTACAAACTTGAAGCTGGATTTATTACAGAATTGTAATATATACAAACCCATCATTGAATTTCTCCTTCCCAGAAGAATCATTAGTTTTCTGGATTCTGTTTCTTTGAAAACAAATCAGAGTATCTGGCTTGGATGCATGCCAGTTCCCTTTTCCCCAGTGAGTAAATATGATCATGCAGACCAATCTTTTCAGGCTTTCCTTCTATGTCATTCATGTTAGTGTGTTCATCACTGGTTTATCTTTTCCCTAGCCTTAGAGTCTAAAATTAATTGATTAAATCTCAATCAGAGCTCCCTTTTCAAATGAATTATCTTTATCTTCTTCTGACCAGAGAAGTATGGTGTAATGGCTAGGGCACTGAGCTTTGAGTCAAGAAGAACTGGGTGCTAATTCCATCCCTTGCTACAGTTATGAACTCTGTGGTCTTGTCCAAATCACTTAACTTCTCTGAGCCTGTTTCTTCATCTATAAAATGAAGAAGTTAGACTTGATGATGACTTTTAAGTTTTTTTATTTCCAAAATGATGAAATGAGGAGGATTTGTCATGCCGCAACAATACAAGGACAAAAAGGAGCCATATGATATGTTTGTTTACAGCACTTTATCCTAAGAGTTTGACTTCAAACCCAGTTATTTGACACTGAATGGAGGGGTGCAATTTATTCTGATGCAGAATTCCCAAGCATGATAAAGGTTAAACCTAAGCCTTCCCCTGGTTTCAGTAATTAGCTCTCCTTCCCCATGTATTCCCTTCCTCAGGAATCTCAACTACTCTCATAATTTCAATTACCACCTGTCCATAGATGAATGCCAAAATCACATCCTTATTGGATCTGAAATTAATTTTTTTTCATATTTTGGCTCATTTTGCACAAATGTACCCTATAAGGCAAAGAGGCAAATGATGCATACTTAGGGAAAATTTCTCAAAATGTGGCCAAAGACCAAAAAATAAATCACTTGCCCTTTCTGAGCCTATTCATCCTCATCTGTAAAGTGGAGATAATGACATTTATCCTACCTAGCTCCCACTTTTGTTGGAGGAAAGTGCTTGATTAACCTTAAGGACTATATTAATATAAGCCATCTTTAAAATGTGGGGACTGGATAGTCAGATGTTTCTAGCTCTTATGCTGTAGGATGTCTATGACTTTCTTCTGCTGTGTGTTTATCCTGTGAACTTAAGTAAATAACAAACTCTTTGGGTCTTATTTTTCTTAATATAGGAGTTAGATTAACTGATATGCAAAGGCTTGTTCCGCTTTAAATTCCATGTAACACTTAAAGGGAGAACACATAGAGGATTTGGAAAATAAGAGAATAATTGAATGTGAGAGAAGGGATCTGAGTGGCCATCTAGCTCCAACTATATACAAAAAGGATCTCCACTCTAATATAAACAACAAATGCTGGTAAATGTTTAGCTTCTATTTCAAGACTTCCAAGGAGGGAGGAACCTACCACCTTTCTAGGTAGACCAATCTGCTTTTGAACATCTCTAATTGTTAGGAAGTTTTTCCAGATTTCAAACATAAATTTCACCAACTTCCCCTCATTGCTCCTGGGTCTGCCTTCTGAGGCCAAATGAAGGGATAGTGATAGGCTATTGGAGCAGTTAGGTGGCACAGTGGATAGAGTGTTAGGCCTGGATTTCAAATCCGGCCTCAGATACTTACTGGTATATGATCCTGGGCAAGGTACTTAACCCTGTTTGTCTCAGTTTCCTCATCTATAAAATGAGCTGGAGAAGGAAAGGGCAAACCACTCCAATATCTGCCAAGAAAACCCAAATGAGGTCATGAAGTGTCAGACATGAAATGGAATGGACCTGTGATTTCATTAGTGTAAGGAATTTTCTGGATGAGGAGATTCCCTTTGCCAACATAGGTCATCTCTTGAGTTCTGTCATTTCTGGTCTTCAAGACTTGCCTAAAGCATTCAGAGGATTAAGTGAAATAGAGTCATATAGCCACCACGTGCCAAAGGCAAAGCTTGAACACAGGTCTTCCCATCTCCAAAGTCAGCTCTCTATCCACCGTGCCATGTTGCTTCTTGAAGACAAGTGGAATGAATTTAATCTCTCCCTTGTCTTGTTCTTTCAAGTCCTGTCAATGCTAAAACATTTCCAGTTCCTTCAACTCATTCTCATCAAGGCCCTCCCTCATTCCTAGTGTCTTCTTCTGGACATGCTTCTGGACCGTGCCTTAGAACTGAATGCAATATTCCAGATGAGGTATAACAAAGAACCAAGTGCAGGGAAGCTTCAACGTGCCTGGCCCTAGAAGCTATGCTTCTCAGTGTAGCCCAAGATCTTTTTAACCTTTGTGGTCGGTTGCCACATGACACTGATACTTCATATCAAGCTTTCTGTCCACTAAAACCCCCAGATACTTTCAGAACAGTTTTTATCTAATTGATGTCTCCTCTTCTCCCCCACCATCTTGTAATTGTACATTTTAATCTAAATATTAGCTTCCTGAGGTAGAGACTATTTTTTCCTTCCTTTGCCATCCCAGAACTTAGTTCTATGTCAGGCAAATAGTAAGTGCTTAATGTTTTCTTGTTGTTTAAATGATTCTACCCAAGGGTGAGACTCTTTATGTGTCACTATTCAGTTTCATATTTTGAGACTGAATCTAATCCTCAAATGATTCTCAAAGTGTGGTCTAGGAACACTTGGAAGTACCCGAGACCCTTTCAGGGTATCTGAGAAGATGAAAGAGTTTTCATAATAATACAATAGTACATTAAAATTTCTATTATGGTAAATATTTATAGATATATCCATATAAACAAAAATTCATTTATAGATGAATTCATGACAGTTAAATGCAACCATGCTGAAACTATACTGTACATTTGATTTTATATGAGATTTATTGGAACCAAAAAGTAATATCAGAGATTTGCTTTTGGAGGTAGAGTGGACAAAAAAATTCCTCTTTCTGATTTCCTAGAACTTTATATTTATATCAAAGGGTCATTGATTTAGAGTTGTAATGGATGTTAGAAGTGATTTAGTGAAAGATTATCACCTACCATTTTCTAATTTTATTATGCTTATTTGTCATCTTTCCTTATTAGACTAGAAGCTTTTTAAAGGCAGAAACCATGTTTTGTTTGTATTTGTATGGTTCACAGCATCTAGCCAAGGGCCTTTCATATTATAGGTGTTAAATAGTTTTTGAATAAATGATATATTTTGGAAGATTAGTTTTTATTGAGTACCTCAACTCAAGTGCTATGTAACTGATTAAAGGATAAACTTTGAAAAGGAAATTTGTAAACCTATATTAACTTTAATTATATGATATGGCAGAAATCCATTTTTATTTAAATTTAAAGTTAACTCTGGAAAATTTATATCCTATTACCTGAATATTTTAAGCTCACTGCAAAGAACTCAGGAGGCTGTATTGGAGGTCATGTATTGTATGCCTTGGAGATGTATAGCCTTGTTGTGGTTTCATGTTCTCAGATGAGGATTAGTCTTAGACACTAAGGTCTTGATTTAGGTTGAGTTTTATGTAGAACCAGGACTATAAAAATCTCCTATTCAGGAACTCTGACAGCTGGGGATCAGATTTTGCCTTTGAAATGTATCTGTACATGTAGGACTTTGGGGCATGAGGCTGATCTGGAACAATTAGCATTTTATCATAAAACATCTGGACTAGGTCTAAGCAATGAGGCTTTAAAAAATTCTTGGTAACTATAAGTTTATTTGATGTCTGCTACTTATCTGGATGTCACAAATGTAAATTTCGTCTAAAACTATTACGGGTAAGAATTCTTACCCATAGGAGTAATAACTAAGAATTTCTGTTCCTGGGGCAGGGAATTATAAATTATACTTTGAGTAAACCCATGGGAATGGGGGTTGGATTTAACCAGGGAGGAACTCACCTGGAATGGGGAAAGCTATATGTGGTAGCTTCCTATTTCAATTAATAAGCAATAAGCTAGGTGCTAAGCTCTATTGTTCCCTCCACGTACTTTTAATACCTTCTGTCTTAGCACCCTGGGATGAAGTCCGAGTTACCAAGCCCTACTTATAACTTCAGTCATTTACAGAAGGTCAATTTTCCATTCTCTTGCAGAAGTGAAATAGAAACAGCCCACATCTTGGGGATGGAGAAGAAAGAATTTGGAAGAGATCATGAATCAAGGTTATCTTGCCATTAATCTCATCTTCTGTCACTGGGTCAATGTTCTGATAATGCATTCTTATTCTGGGTGGAAAGGGGCAACACCCTTCTGGCTTCATTATAATGTGATTGGCATTTCAATGATCAGCTTGTAATTTTAGGAAGATCTCACATTCTATAAGTAAAAGAAACAGGATGATAACTAATAAACTGATTTCAAGTTTCTTAGGGGACATATATTGCATTTCACTAATTTTTTGAAGCCTATCAAAGTGCTGAACTGGTACTAGGGATGATGATCATCTCTAGATGGTGCAGTGGATAGAGTATCTGGCCTGAAGTCAGGAAGACTCATCTTCCTGAGTTCAAATCTGACCTTAGACACTAACTGGACAAGTCATTTAAACTCTGTTTGCCTCAGTTTCCTCATTTGTAAAATGAGTTGGAGAAGGAATGGCAAGCACTCCAGTATCTTCATCAAGAAAACCCAAAATGAGGTCTTGAAGAGTTAGACATGCCCTAAATGACTGTACAATGACAACATGACTGAAGGAAATCACAAAGGAACCCATCAGTAAGTCTCCTAGGCAGATGTGATTAGACCACATTTCTAGAGATCTTTAAAGTATGCAAAACTCTGCTCTCACTACAACCCTGTGAGGCAGGTAGTATAAACAGCATCATTTCCATTTTACAGAGGAGGAAACCATGACTTTAAGTTATTTATGGTAAGGTGAAAATAAGACTAAGGGTAGCTAGTACCTGACAGATTTCTTTGGTTTATTTAACAGCACTGTAGAATGAGATCAATGACAGAAAGAAAAGTGAGCAAGAATTCTGTGCCACAGCTAAAGGAGGTGAGCAGGTTAATCTATATACTTCTCAGGCTTTTATCCTTCAGTTTTGGCCTATCTGTTCCTCATTTTTCCTTGTTGCTGTCCTTGTAGCAGGTATTCCCAAGAAATATTCTCCCTGCCCTTTACCTTACTCTAGTCATTTTATAGATGAGAATGCTTAAAAGCAAAGAGCTGAACATTCAAGTGGCACGTGCCTGATGAGAAATATTGAGGTAATAACTACATTTTTTTCTGGCTCCCATTTGGAGCCCATTCAATCCGATATTTAAATGCCACCTATATGTCATGAATTATGGGGGGGCATTGGAGTAAAAGACCAAAATGAAATACAAGTCACACCCTTTAGATACTGAGTGAATACAGTGTTTACACAGATACAGATATAAATGATTATTGGAGGAAGGAGAGATCCCTTAACGACTAGGGGATCAGGAAAAATGTCTTCTAGTCAAGGTGTTTTAAACATTTCTTTTGTGTCATAGATTCCTTTTTTCAGTCTGGTGAAGTCTATGGACCCTTTTTTCAGAAGAATGTTTTTAACAACATAAAATATAAAACTGAGAATCACTAAGTTTCCTCATTTATGTTTAGTTGCTTCAGTCATGCTCAACTCCTTGTGACCCTATTTAGGATTTTCTTGGCAAAAAGTGGCTTTCCACTTTCTTCTCCGGCTCATTTTACAGATGAGGAAACTGAGGAAAACGGGGTTAAGTGAATGGTCCATGGTCACACTGTAATCATAAGTCTAAGGTCAGATTTGAACTCAGATCTACCTGACTGGGGGCCTGGTCCTTTATCCACTGAACTACCTGCCTCATCTATAAAAAAGAAAAAATGAACTAGCTAGCCTCCAGTCCTGTCTAGCTCTATATCTATGATCTTATAACTTACTATAGGTTACACAGGTGATAAAAAATTGGACCCAGGACTTACCTCTGCTCTTCTGACTCAAAGACCAATACCTTCTACTTTTGAATGATGCACGTTATTCATATGACATTGACCTTCACAGCAGTCCCTGGTTCTGTTCATTTTCCTGAAGCAATTCTCATGTAGCACCTTAGAATTCTTTTCCTATCTTAGAGATTGAGACATTTTCCTGTCCTCAGACTTTCCTGGTTTTTACTGATAAAGCAACTCTTGAACATAGTCACTAACCAATGATTTTTATACTTAAGCCCGACTTCACATGGGGCCAAAATTTGCATGGGGAATTACATAGCAGAATGCAAATCTGGTTCTGTGTTCTCACTCATTTCCACTGCTCCTATGGTTACAGCCCTTCTGAATAATAGAAAGAAAGTGAAGCCCTGGTTATAAATAGTAATGGAAGTCAGCATTGCTTGTTCCAGAGGCTTTTACAAGAAAAGTATGACTCTCCCTTTGTATTTCTTTTCTTTAGGTATATCCTATTTTTAACAAAATTACCTAAAATGTATGTGCCTTTCTCCAAAAAATGGTTTGCTCTATGTGAATATTTTAAATATAAATATCTTTCCTTGACTCCTTCTCTGAGTCTAACTGGATCATTCATCTGTGAATCATGCCTTGGAGACCACCATCCAATTAAAAGCCTTGACTGTTCAAGAATTCAGTGACAAAATAAAGTGAAGCACTGAAGAGATTGCCCAGCTAAAGCAGGTGGACCCTATTCAGTCACATTATTGGAGTCTCCATTATTGGAGTTATTTGCATGGTTATCACAAACCACAACTGGCAGTGCAACAGTGATGAACATTTAGCATCAGAGGTTTTTTGAAAGGAGAGTCTAACATAATCATTGCCCACATCATATAACACTTTACAATTCTGAGGCACTTCATGTTTGTGATCTCCACAATAACCCAGTTCAATTCAATTCAGTTAAGTTGGGTTCAGTTCAAATTAATTCAACAAACATTTATCAAGCAAATGTTTTGTGTAAGACCTTGTGTCTAAGCACAGTTGATATGCTAACACAAAATGAAAAAAGAATTGCACCTGACATCTGAAGGATAAATATACAAACAGATACAAGATAATTTAAGAAGTTATCTTTTAAAAATATATGATATATTCAGTGATTAATTTTCAAAGCTGTCATGTTTGTGATTTTTTTGTAGTCTTCTCTTCTGTGCATTTAAGATGTTCCAAATGACCGTCTTTTCTTTCTTTTTTAGGGAGAGGGCTAGCCTATAATTTACCTCTTGTATCCTCCCACTACAAAAAAGAAATAAACACAAAAACCTCTTGTAACAAATGCATGTCATCAAGCAAAACCAATCCTCTCATTGACCATGTCTGAAAAAACATGTTTTATTCTGCATCTTGTGTTTATTACCTCTCAGGAGATGAGAAGCACGTGCTTCATAGTCTTCTGGAATTATATCAGTCATTGCATTGATCAGAGTTCTGGAGAATTTGTTAGTTGCTTTTCTTTATAATATTTTGTTCTTTGGTGAAGGTACCACCACTGCAGCTGGGTGGAGTCCATGTCCCTGCTTCTCCTCCTCTTTACTCACCAATGTTTGCTCTCGTCGAGGAATAAGTGGGTCAGGAAACTGTTCTACTGCCATGGCAGATGCGGGCAGGACACATGTGGAGTTCAAAGTGACCATTCACCAGAACTGAATCATCCCCAGTTTGATATCACTTGAGAAAGTGTGTGCTGACCTAGTTAGAGGAGCCAAAGAAAAGAACCTGAAAGTGAAGGGACCTGTTCGAATGCTCACTAAGACCCTTTGAATCACAACTAGAAAAACTCCTTGAGGTTAAGGTTGGAAGACTTGGGATCAGCTCCAGATGAGAATCTGCAAACTCCTTATTGATTTGTACAGTCCTTCTGAAATTGTTAAACAGATCACTTTGATCAGCATTGAACCAGGTGTAGAAGGTGAAGTCACCATTGCAAATGCCTAATCAATCATCGCTTCTAACAAATTGATTGGAGCCATTAAAAATGTTATGATATAAGTTGCTCTCTGGATTCTGCTTTTTTTCTTCAACTGCATCCATCGGTTAATATATCTTCACAGATTTGTTCAGAAACTTCACTTTTCTCTTTTTTTAAAATTTCGCAATCATATTCCTTTAATTTTATATGACACAATTTGTTCATCCATTTCCCAAATAAAGGGAACCTTCTTCTATTTACTTTCAACTTCTTTGCTACTAGAAAAAGAGCTGCTATATATATATTTTTGAAGATAAGGGCCTTTTCCTTTTTCTTTGATCTCTTTAGGAGTATAAGCCTAGTTGTAGCATGACTGTTAAGAAGGTATGTGAACTTTGTAACTTTTGATGCATAGTCCGAACTCCTTTCCCAAATGGTTGCCATAATTTCATAGTTGCATCAACTGTACATTTTTATGCCTATCTTCTTGCAGGCCTTCCAACAACTGTCATTTCCCTTTTTTGGTTCAAAGCCTCATACACTTAATTATCAGGCATGTGATCCGGGCAAGTCATTTAGGCTTTGCTGCAGTTTCTTATCTCTAAAATGGAGATAAAAATTGCCTCTACCTCCCAGGGTTGATATGACAGTAAAGTGAGATAATATTTGTGAAGCACTTTAACAACCTTTTTTGTAAAGTGCTTCACACATGCTATCTATCATCACTATTGTTTTTGTTAAGTAAAGTCATTGCAATTCTGATGGCACATTGAAAATACATTTTGGTTAGCGTTAAATAATAATTAATTCGAGCTCTCAGTTAGTTCATCCTTTTTCTGTGATCCACTCTGGGAAGAATTTTGAGATCGGTAAGAAGAAAGTAAACTCTATTAGTAATTAATATTTTACAAAACCTTAGGTGGCTGCATCTTCAGGTGCTGTTCTAGATGGTGTTTAGTGATGTTTCAAAGACTGACCCTGAGGTGTTGTGAGATCCTGGACCATCAGGGAAAGCTTTGTTATGCTCCATTAGATGCTATTTGCTAGGAAAGAAAGCATCCTAAAACACTTTTTAAAAAAACTTGCAACAGTAGGGGCTCAAAAACGTGGGGATTTTGATTTAATGCTGTTTTAATCAGAAAACACAACTAACCAAAATATTTATCTTACATTGGACTATGTGACTTCTACTAATTGATTCTGGTTCTGCCTTTCAGTGTCCATAAGAATGAATCTACTACTTCTTTCACACAATTATTTTCTCTCCAAATCTTTCCCCTACCCCGCAAAAACCTCAACCCTTCCAGTCTTGGAAAAATTTCCCTTGTTTTCGTATGGAAAAGTTTCAGGTTCCTTCACTGTCTTAGACGTTCATCTACCTCATTTTATTTATCAACCCTGGGAAGTAGATGTTGCGTAGATTCTCATTTTATAGATGAGAAACTGAGTAGAACGAAGATTAAGGGATTAGCTCGGGGTCTTAGAGTCAGCGTGTGAAGCTTTGAACCAAGAAAGGGAAATGACAAGGAGACACTACAAATTGTCCATGATTCTTCTATACCTCCATAGTTCTGAAATCTGAAATTGATGTACAATACTGATGAACTTCTCTGAGCAACCAAATTTTGATATAATTTTGCATAAATCCTCATGACTGACAGTGTCAAAGGTCTTGGTCAGATATGTGTACAGACCTCTGTTCTGCTCCTAGCATTTCTCCTGGAATTGTTGGACAGGAAACACCATATTGACTGTTCCTTGGCCCTTTCTGAAGCCATACTGGCTCTCAGGTAGATGACCATCTTCCAGGTGGAAAGATCAGTCTACTAAGGAGGACTCCAGCAAGAATCTTGCCAGCAATGACTAAGAGAGACCCCTCTGTGATTGTTTCTGGACAATCTATTCCCTTTACCTCTATAGAGATGGACAATGGAAGCATCCTTGAACTCCTGGGGGATAACCTTCTCTTGCCAAATAACCTGGAAAATTTCAGTCAGCTTTTGTATGAGCAATGATCTTCCCTCCTATCTTGTAAATCTCAACTGGAATAGAATCAGCACCAAGTGCTTTGCCTTATGAAGGAGCCTAATGGCCCTGAAAGCCTCTTCTTCAGCTGGAAGTTCAGTTAAGGAGGGACTGACTTCAACCTGAAAACGGTCAATGACTTCAGTATTGATTGATGGTGGTCTGTTGAGAGTGTTCAGCCCATCTCTCTAGGATCATGTCCTTATCACTAATCGATGTGGCTCTATTAGCACTGAGTAGTTGTGATGCACCATAGGTTTTTGGTCCATAAATAGCTTTCAGGAATCATAAAAGCTCTTTGGATTGTTACTATCAGCATAAAACTGAATTTCATCTGCCTTTTTATTAAGCCAGGAATCCTGCAATTGCCATAAGCTTTGCTTGTACTTAGCTTTTGATGGAATTAAATGCTGCCTTCTTAGAGGTGGATGGCCTATCCTGCTGGTAAATCCTGTGGATTTTTCATTTAGCAGCTTCTGAATTTCCCTATCATTTTCATCAAACCAGTCTTGGTGTCTGCAAGTGTTCTGACCCTGATGAGCAAATGCAGTGCTGTACACCAAATCTCTGAAAACTGCCCACTCCTTTTCTGCTTCACTGTTGCCAACTGTGTGTTGGCTCAACTTTCACTACAAGTTAGCAATGAACTGCTCATGCTCAGAGAAGAACTCTATTTTGTTGACATTAGTTCTTCAGGTAGTTATTTTGCCTTGGGGGCCGCATTTCTGATGAATGCAAATATTTAGGTGATAAAGCTTAACTCTATGATCAGTCCAGCACTCTGCACCACACATTGCTTTTGTCACTCACATCTTGTCTGTTTCTTCTCCTTACAATCTCACAGTCTACTAGATGCCAATATTTGCTGTGAGGGTTCTGGATAGTGGACAATGAACTCATGCCTTGTCAGTCACCAATGGAGTGAACAGGGCTGTGTGCTTGCTCCCATGTTTTTTAGCATGATGTTTTCAGCCATGATGTCAAATGCTTTCAATGAGGATGAATATGGCATCCAGGTCATCTACCGTATTGATGGTAAGTTCTTCAATTTGAGAAGACTCCAAGCCAAGACCAAAGTGGAGGGAGTATTGGTGCATGATTTTCTGTTTGCAGATGATTGTGTACTCAATGCAGCCTCTGGAGCTGAGATGCAACAAAGTATGAATCAATTCTCTGCGGCCTATGCTAATTTTGGCCTAATAATCAACACCAAGAAAACACCGATACTCCATCAGCCACCATCATACCATCCATACGTGGAACCATTGGTTACAACAAATGGAGAAGTTTTGAATGCTATGGATAAGTTTGCTTATGTTGGTAATATACTTGCCAGTGATGTACACACTGACAATGAGGTTGACGCATGCATTGCCAGAACTAGCTCAGTGTTTGGGAGGCTCTGAAGAAAAGTTTGGGAGAGAAGAGGTATTAGACTGACTACCAAACTGAAAGTCTACAGAGTTGTTGTACTGACCTCATTGTTGTATGCCTGTGAAACATGGACAGTCTACCAGTCTTCCAGTGCCATGCCAGGAAACTGAATCATTTCCATCTGAACTGTCTTAGGAAGATTCAAAGGATCACCTGGCAGGATAAGATACCAGACGCTGAAGTCCTTACTCAAACTGATTTGCTAAGCATTCAAACTATGCTGCAGAGAGCACAACTTCAATGGCTGGTCACATTGTTCGAATGCAAAATGTGTGCTTGCCCAAAAGACTATTTTATGGAGAATGCATAAGGGACAGGTGATTGCCTTATGATGGTCAGGAGAAGAGATATAGGGACACTGTCAAGGTTTCTTTCAAATACTTTGGATTTGATTGTGGGACATGGGAGACACTGGCATAGGACCACTCAGAATGTCATGCCCACATCAGAAAGGGTGCTGTCCTTTCTGAGCAAAGCAGAATTGAGACAACACAAAGTAAACATAGAATGCACAAATTTGGAGTATCCACCCCAAATGTTTACAGGGACTATCTATGCCCAATCTGTGGTAGAGCATTCCGAGCTTATGTTGGTCTGATTAGTCACAGTTGGACACACTGAAGCTTGAGTTTATCATGGTGATATCATTTTGGTCCTCTTCAAGAACAGAGGACACCAACCAACCAAACAACCAACTGACCAGTTCCGGATCCTAGAAAGGGGTATGATTCTTCATGATCTCATGAAGAGCTCATGTGATCTCATGAGGACAGTACAGCAAAACTCTTTTCCCATAGACATTATTTTTCTGTTAATGCAGCCCAATGTTTCATTAGCTTTTTTTTTGTACTGTCACATCATGTTGCTGAACCATATTAAGTTTATTAAATTCTACTCTAGAATTTTTTCATATGGAATGCTTTCTAGCCCTATACTCCTCACCTAATATTTGTGAAGCTAATTTTTGGAACTGGAGAGTAGGATTTCACAGTTGTTCTTGTGAAATGCCATCTTGTCAGCCTCTGCCAATAGTTTTCCTCTGTGGAAAGTTTTCTGAATCTTTAGACTTCATTCAATATATTGATCCCAACAAGTTTCATGACATCTGCAAATTTGATAAGGATGCCTTTGTTCAAGTCATTGATAAAAAGCATTTAATAATGCATGGCTAATGATAGGGTACTGTAGCATTCCATTAGAGTAGTGGAAAATATGGGGGCTTTGTAGTAAGAGAACCTAGGCTAAATTCTGTCTCTGATGCTTATGGCATGTGTGACATTGGGCAAGACATTAACATCCTTTGGTACTTATTTCCTCATTTATGAGTTGAGGAGATTGAGCTAGATGAAATAGGAAGTTCCTTTCAGGTTTAGAGCCACTATCTGTGATTCTTTCTTCACAGCATGTGAAAAATTTTGTCAAACATCTTGTAAAATTCAAATCTTCTGTTTCTATGACATTTCTAGTATCTGTGTCAAAAAAGGAAATGAGGTTAGCCTAGTGTGACTTACTGTTAATGAATACATGTATTAGCCACAGGTACAGGGGCAAAGAGGCTCAGTTGGAGCTCTGGCTAAACCTGTATCAGATAAAAGAAAGTGCTTAGATGAAGTCAATTTGTACTGATTTTGTCTGACAAAGGAAGCCTGTCTTCTTTGGTGCATTGTACGGCATGGAACAGCCAAGTCAGACTCTAGGGAGCTAGCAGAGGCTTTGGCTATAGCTGCCTGGTGTTCTTTCCAGTCCCTTTTAATGTTGGTTTTATGTGGCCCTGGCTGATCTTCACCTGGGAACAATAACCAAGGGCCTGTGTCATGTTTCTGCATTCCCCTGGGTATCTCTCTGTGGTCAGCAGTTGAGTCCTTTGCTGCTCCAGGGCCAACTGGATGTAGATTGCGTTAAATAGAGCATCTGAGTGGTGCTTTGCCTAGAGTTGGGTATCTGATCAACCATGACTGAGTTCAAGTCTAATCTTCCTAGAAGGGGTACTAGTGGTGGGCCTAGGGAGATAGATTGTCATATGTACATCTCTTTTGAAGTGCTCATAAGCCACCAATTTAATAACTCATTTTATGAGAAATGCCACTAATCTGCCCAGTATATGGAGAGAAATAGCTACTTTTTTTATCTTTTTAAGAATGGAAACATCTGGTCAATGTCCAGTCCTGTGACATCTCTCCCATTCTCTATGATAGCCCAAAGAACATGGACGATGCCAAACAATCACACTTGCAAATTCTTTCAATACTTCTCTGTGTCTGATGATGTGAACTGAAGATAACCAGAGACTTTCTTTCCTTGCTTTAAGGTCTCCTATAATTTGACTTTTCATTTTTTATTAAAGTTTTATTCTACCCTCTAACCATAGATGTCCCTCAGGGTTCTGTCCTGAGCCCTCTTCCCTTCTTCCTTTCTACTGTTTCCCTTGGTGAGCTTATCAGCTTCCATGCATATAGTTACCATCTCAATGCTAATGATTGTGAAATCCATCTCTTACATCCTAACTTCTCCGCTGATCTCCAGTCTTGCATCTTTGATTGCCTTACAGACATCTCAAAACTAGATGTCCAATAGACATCTTAAACTCAACATGTTCAAAACAGAAGTCATGATTGTTTCCCCTAAACCCTCTCTCCATCCTACATTCCCTATTACTATAGAGGGTAACATCATTCTCCCAGTCTCTCAGACTCACTACCTAGGAGTTCCCCTCAATTCCTTACTGTTTCTCACCCTCACTATAGCCAATCTGTTGCCAAAGCCTGATGATTTTGGAGCATCTCTCATCTATGCCCTCTTCTCACTTCTGACACTGCCACCATTCTAATGCAGGCCCTCATCACTTCACACTTGGGATTATGTATAGTTTTCTATTGGGTCTACTTGCCTTGAGTCTCATGTTGCTTCAATACTTCCTCCATTATAGTGATTGTCCTAACGTGCAGCTTTCACTGTGTCTCTCTCCAATGCAATAAATTCTAGTGTCTCCTGTTATCTCCAAGATAAAATGAAAAATGCTCTGTTTTGCACTCAAAACCTTTATATGCTCCTCCTCCGTTTCCCGTCTTCTTATACCTAACAATTCACCATGTACTCTTTGACCTTGTGACATTTGCCTCCTGGCTGTTCCATGAATATAATACTCTGTCTCTTGACTCCAGTCATTTTCTCTGGCTTTCCCTTATTACAGGTATATACTCTCCTTCCTTCACTCCAACCACTGGCTTTCCTGGTTTTTGTTAAGGCCCAATTAAAATTTCATCTTCTACGGGAGCCTTTTCCGGCTCCTATTAATTTTAGTGCCTTCCCTTTGTTCTTTTATATTTATTTTGTGCATACTATGATTTGAGTATATTTGTTTGCATATTGTCTCCCCCACTAAATTATAAGTTGATAAAAGTCAAGGGCTCTCATTTGCCTCTTAATATAGCCCCAGTATTTAATACAGTGACTGGCACATATGAGGTGTTTAATAAATGTTTATTGATTGAATGATTTTTCCCTGTCTGAAGGTCTTTCTTCTTGGTATGAAAGCAGAAGCTAATTAGGAGTTATGATTTTATTACAAAAGGATACACAAAGATGGCCCATTGCCACTACCTGAGTGCAGAACCTCATCACTGAAAGCCTGGACTGTTGAAATAGCTTGCTCTTTGTTCTTCCTGCCTCATATCTCTCCCTACTCCAGTCTATCTTCCACTTAAATATCAAATTGATCTTATAAAATGTATCTGACAGTGTCCCATACTCTCTCCCCTCTGTTCAATAGACTCCAATGGCTCCAATGGATCAATGATCAAATCCTCCATTTGATTTTTAAGGCCCTTCATCATCTGGTCCCTTCCTACCTTTCGAGTCTTCTTACACTTTAGTGCCATACTCCAGCAATGCTGGCTTCCTTGCTATGCTTACACAGACCCTCCACTGCCCATCTCTGGGTGTTCTCAAAAGCCATTCTCTGTGCCTGGAACTCTCCCCATTCTTTTCTCCACCTCCTGACTTTCCTGACCGCCTTCCTCCTGTCTTCTGCAAGTTGCATCTTCTCCCATCATTAATATTAGGGTCTTCCCTTTCAGATTATCTCCAGTTCATCCAGTATAGCTCTTGTTTGTGAATAGTTCTTCGCATGTTATCTTCCACATTAGGCTGTGAACTCCTTGAGTGAGAACAAGGACTGGTTTTTTTGCTTTTCTTAGTATCCTTAGAGTTTAGCACAGTGCCTGACACACAGTAGGCATTTAATAAATGCTTGTTAATGACTTGAAAGAAGAAAAATCTTGGGTTTCAGAAGTATTTCAGGTAACAGTTAAATTTTTTTTTTCTGTTTTGCATACATAGACCCTACATTTGTTCAGCCTTGAAGGTCAAGATTGTTCACTGAATATGACACCATATTGTAATGATTTTTCTGTGTTTTACAGAAAAAAAACAAATACAGTCCCTGGAAGCTTATGATATCTCATTTCCTGCTGCCTAACACAATAATCACAGTTGCTAATTTTGAAAGCTTTAAATAAACCAAGTGTGGTATTTTGAGATGAGGTGATTTTGGTGAAAGACATGCTGGCATCTCAATAAATTTGCAGCCTGAGGACCCAGACAGAGCTTCACTGAGATAAAGTCCCTGCATGCACTATTGCTTACATAACCACATTTTAGGAAGGGAAGTAGGGAGAATTAATAGCTAAGCAGAGCTGAAAACTGCATGGGAAACGTTAGGCCTTTCTCTGTCATTTATAAAATTATTAAGCTAAGTACACAATGGATACTGGAACCATGGGGTTAGGTTCTTGCCTCTACTCCATGTCTACTAAAGGCCTATCTACTCTGGACCCATAAACCAACATACTGGCTCAGTCATGGAGGATTTTATCCTTTAACAAGATAGGTTAGATTTTTTTTCCCATATTGTGTGGCTGCTAACCACCCACCTTCTCACTGTAAGTCTAGAGCAAAAATACTACTTGACCAAACAGGAGGGTTGGAGGAAGAAACTATCTTCTCTTTCTAATGGTCCATTGAGTCACTGATTTTTTCATGCTCATTGCCCAAAATAGGGATGCTTTGTCATCTCAATGTCACCCTCAATGCTAAGTCACACATGACTGGAAACAACAGTCTTGGGGGTCCCCACAGGATCCTATAGTTAAGTCAACAGAATCAGGATGGATAGCACCAATTGTGTATTCAAATCTCATAAATGGAAATCTTGACTTTAAAAAAGGTAAATTGGTAGTGGTGGAAGTATTTTCTTTATAGAAGAATTCACCACAGGTTCACCTCAACCAGTAAATTCCTCTAGCATAGACTGTTGCTTCCTGTTTCATACTGTACTGCAATCAGGTAAAGTACTTCAGCTTCTGCTTGAGACTACCCTGTGTCCTGTAGCTCATGGGACAGGACGTAAGGTTGGGGAAAAGGAAGAAATGAGTGGTAAGAGGGGCTTTGATAGTGAAAATTTTGAGCACTGTTAAAATTTTGTCACAGAAGAGAGCTGGTTAATGGATGCTCTTGGAAAACGATGCTCTTGAATATTTAAATATATATTGATATACTATTAGAGGCAGTCTGGAGCCAAGAGCTAGGACCCATTCTGGTTTAAATCCCACCTTGACAGTGTGTGTCCCTGGGAAAGTAATTTAACCTCTCAATATTCTAGACAATATTTCCAGTCTTGGAAACTTCTCTGTGAGTTAGAATTTCTGAGTTATTGAGTCAGTGCTCTAGGTGGAGATGATTCCCTCAATCATACCAGTTCTCAAAGGAGATGAATATTCCCAAGATGAAGGTGTAATTGAAAGGACTAAAACAAGTAAACAAGACATTTTTTGACTGTCCAGATCATCCAGATGTTATGAGTCGCTTGGACAAGGCAGTGCCAAGGAAGTAAAACATTTGCCCTAGAGTCTCACAAGGTTGTCTTTATCTACTGAGAAAATATAAGTATTATAGGTTATTATTTTATGTTTTTAGTGTGTGTTAATAGGTACTCTGACATCTTTTGTGTTTTAGACATTTCTTTTGTGGCAGAAGAGATAGCTATCTCATACTGATATTTACTTCTAATTTATAGAAGGACCATATTAATTCTATGTTATACTTTTCTAGAAGTGACCATCTTAATCTCTCTTAGAGGACACATTAGTTCTGAGCCATAAGAGACTTTTTTTAAAACATTTTCTATCAAATTCTAAGGTGGAGGTATAACATGCCAGACAGTACAAGAAAAACCTAATTTTCTCTCTTTGGGCTCAGGCTGCCCCCAGGATGAAAAAGGTCCACGTGAGTACAGAGATTAAGCTCCTTTCTGAGAAGGGGCCCTCTAATCTACAGATGACATTGTATGTGTATATATATATGTATATATATATATATATATATATATACATGTATTTGTAAATACATTATTTTTATAGATACAAGTGTGGCAGAAACAATTTTTATGAAGTTTAGTATTAACATGTATTTAAGCATGTGTGTATATTCATGTATATGTCTCCTCCATGGATGGCATATGCTTATAGAATGATTTAATGTACGTGGAGTCTTACAGAAGACTTGTAGTCTATTCTCCAGATGTCAGCTACATAAAATATTACATTCTATCTATGATGAGTAATGCCAGGACTTGTAAAAAAATTTATCATTAGAATTGAACACAATGTTTTGGTCTGATTGAAGGAAACTAAGTATTGAACCAATTATAGGCATTTCTAGTTGCTTAGAAAACATTGGAAAGAGAAAGGAAAAATCAGAATCAAACTTGTATCAGATTGTGACTGAATTTTTTGTTTTGTTTTATTCTGAAATTAAACACTAAAACAATTTTAGTACATACAGTAGAACACAAAGAAGATTCTGTATGAGACCATTAATCTCCATTTCATAACACTTGTTTTAAAATAAGCATATGCTAAATTCTACACTTTACTTTCAAAACTATCCTGCTTGCATAGACTTCTTTCTGACCTTCATTCTGTTGTCTTCTGCAATGATTTTTTAATATTATCATTGCATCTCTCCCCACCCCCTACTCCTACCTACTCTCTCCCACTGAAATTAAGGGAATATGATTTAGTGGATAGGATATGAGAATGATATAAAACTTTTGGAATATTTAGGCTAGAAGATCCAATATCTCTTTTCTCTGAACCCTTTGCAATCTATTCACTCAAAATATAGGGTACTTCTCAGTCTATTGCTGGCCTTCCTTATCTTCATTATTATGAATTTAAATTTAAATATTCCCTTATTCCCAAGATACCCCTTATCTCTAATTTGGCAGCCTATTTCTCTTATTGGTCACAATCATGCCCAAAATATCAATAAAGCTTCATCAAGAACAGGTCATACCAAATTCAAATATTTCTGTCTCTCTCTTTCTCTTTCTCTATACACACACACTCACACACATATGTGTATTGAGTGTGTGTGTAGTAAAAAAAAAAAGATTACCGAGGGAGACATGCTTGCCTAGGGGGTAGAACAAATTCTTCATCTACTATAGTTCAGACTAGGTGTTCCTGAGGTCACTTCCAATTAACTCTGAGAGTTATTAATTCTATGATTCTCTAGTAACTCCAAAATAGAGAATAGTGCTTTGTAAGCATTAGAAGCTTTATAAATATTTGTTAAATTAAACTGAAATGGCATTGTCCTCTCTACCCTATCCAACCATCCACAAACACTCTTTATATGTCTTTCTTTGTTAGTTTTATAAGGTTGATCCAACTTTTTAAAGTTGACATACCAATGTGAGGAATGAAGTTTAAGATTAAAGCAAATACCACATCATGCATATTTCTATAATGAGTAAACTTTCCGGGATTAATATAATGAATTTTCAGAATTCTGGGGGGCCATCTAGTAAATCTGTATTGTAATATCCTATGGAGTTGGTTGATTTGCTATGATGAGACTCACAATTTCCAAAGAATAGTTAGTCTTTATTCCATTTAAGGCAATCTTTACTGTTACTACCATGTTTCATAGGTTGGAGTATATCAAAGAATATGCAGGCATTTTCTAGGTATTCTGAGAAGAAAGTTGCATAAAATAAAGAGACCAAATCATTTTGATAAGCTGTTTGTCAGTGTTGACAACAAGGAAACATCCTGGTGTACTGGGATGTAGGTAGACTTGTATGTGCGTAATGGCAATTTAAATGGGAAGATCTTTCCCACTCATTAGTAGGCCTGTGTGACATGCCTGGGTCACATGGGTCTGGGTCATACGGATCCTGTGGTGGCAGGAGTTTGCTGAACTGGTGGAGCAGGAAGAGGCAAAGCTTGAGTGGAGCTCAAAGGAAATTAGAGAGCAGTCAGAACTGAAGGAGGCCTTTCTAAATCCTTTCAACTTGTCCTCTCTAAGGAGAATATTTTTGATTGATTTGAATATTTTGGTTGATTTGGTTGATTTTGGTGGACCTGATTACTTTGTATCATTTATTAACATTATGTACCTTCTAGTAAACCATGTGATGATCTATGCTTTTGGCTTATTTAGGACAAGGGTTGAATTGGGAAATTCAATTGTATTTGATTAAAAAAAGATTTTATTAAGTGCCTACTAAGTGCTAGACACACTACTAGTTGCTGGGACACATACATATTAATTGTTATTTGCATGTTGTCTCCCCATTAGAATATGAGTTCCTTAGGGGCAGAGGTTTTTTTTTGGTCAGCTTTGTTTCTCCAGTGCTTAGTTAATACATTGTCTAAAAAGTAGGAAACACTCAACTTTTGCTTGTTGACTGAATGTGTTGTGTGTGAGTCAATGAGATTGGGACCATCTCCATCATTGACTATTGTAATTGAAGAACATTGCAAGGAAACCATGTAATAATACTAGCTTTTGAAAATGTTCACTGTTCAGTCACACTGTCTGAAATTTCACATATAGTCTTGATGAATCCATTGACTTAACTGACTCAGATCTGGTTTTCTATGATAAGTGTTCATATCCTATTTAAGTGATTGACAGTTTTGTACATGAATAAACAAGTCTTTGACTTGGTATCTTTTACTATGTGTAAAAACTGATATGTAAATTTAAAGCAATCATTTTTACATCACTGTTTTTGTAAAAAAAACACTAGATTATTGAAAATTCTTTAATTATGAATCTGCTGTAAAAGCAACTCAAAAACTTAGAGAGGTATTTTTCTATTTAATCACCTCGTCTGTGTTCGCCTCCTTTTAAGTTGATCCAAATCAATAAAATCTGTACTTTGGTGAGGATTGTAGTCAGAATAATCATCATGAATAAAAGAAACCACAGCAACAAACAAACAACAATAGATTATCCCTTCCTAAACTCCTGAAGAAATATGGGCCAATAAAATTATTGATAGGTAAAATAATAACCTAATATCAATTTAATAACCTCAATAAGGGCCAGAGTCTGAATTTAATCAACCATAAGAAGAGCCAGGACCTAATAGCTTCTCTGTTCCCTGAAAAAACTCAGAGAACACCTCCTCCTATGTCAACAAGGCCAGATGGGGCTGACTTAAGAGTATTTTTCCTCTGTTTAAGGATATGACTCTTAACCTAAGACACTATCTTGAATAATGGGACTTTTTCCATGTCTTAATATTTTGTGGACATATACTATGTTATGGCTTCTTAACAGTGAAGAAAACACAAATATCCTGAGTTGTAATTTCAATTGACACTTTGTCAACTCTCTTATTGTATTTACAATTTATTCAATTAAGAAAATTCCTTTCTCATGAGATAGTTAAACACATATAGAGACCATAAATCTGAGGGAATGCAGACATCCTGGGATTGTCCTAAAACAGATTTAAGTTTGGTCATTCTTGTATCAGACAGTCAGAACTTATGTTTTGGCTCCTTGTACAAGTTTGCTAGCTTAGACTAGCTTTAAGAGACAAAACAATATGAATTTACATGTCACCTAGCCTATTTGCCTCCTTTAACCAAATTTCTAGCTTGATGTAGGGAAAGTCAAAACTCTTAGTTCTTTCCTTTCTGTTCTTTCAGTTGGAAATGCTTGTAGGTCATTCAAGCTGTCGTACACGACTGTGCTGGTTCAGTCTAGTCTGAGCACAGCGTCTCTGAGGACTAATTTGTCTATAATAGAGGGAGCTCATTAAGGCTGATAAGCCCTGTGGAGAAATGTATTTCCTTAGAAATTAACAAGCTGGGAATTTGAGAAAGAGTGAGAGATGGATGTAAATATTTATCTTGTTCAGAAATATTTATTTATAGGATATGTGCTCTTGACTAGCTTGAGGAGCATTTTCAGCTAGCTTTCATTTCTTCCCTTCCCCCTTTTCAATTTAATACTATTCAATTCATTCAGATCAACTATTAACAATTCCAGCATTCAGTGATGCCAGCCTGGGAACATCAGGATTAATGGAACTCTCCATCAATCAATACATTCATTTTCATATTACCTAAATTAAAATAAATTTTGAGGTCTGAGCAAAGTACAGAAATTAAGCCAATATCCCAAACTGCAAAAAAATAGCATAGGAGAGGTTGATTGGACAAAATGAACCAGATTCTTCTGGTGTACAAGCTACTCCTTAAGAATGTCAGATGCTCTTCGAAGCAGCACTAATCACTCAATCAGCATTTATTAAATGTTAACTATATGCCAGGCCCTGTGCTACATGTTGCGGATGTAAAATAAAAGGTGAAATAGTTTTTGTTCTCAAGGAGCTTGTATTCCATTCAGAGTCACAATCTGTATAAGTAGATGCAGAATAGATAATAAAATAAATATAACACAGGTAGAGAGGAAGGGCCATAGCATCTGGTGGTTGGGAGAATAGGAAAGACTTCATACAGAAAGTGGTATTTTTTCTGAGTCTTAAAGGAAGTGAAGGATTCTGTGTGAGTGAATTTTAGGAACAGAGGAACACCAAGCATTACAAAAGGTCTGCATAATATTCTAGTGACCTAAAAGAATGAATATCTTTTGAAAGTTCATTGCTTATTCTCAAAAAGAAATTGTATGCTGGGTAAATCTGTTCGTAGTATGGTTGTGGTGCTTTTCCACGGTGATCCATCTCACATTCTTTATTCAGATGAGTAGATAAGAAAGTTTGGTGCAACAGACTTAGGAACAATGGATAGAAATAACAAAGACAGCAAATTTCAACTTGAGGTAAGGCAAGTTCTTCAGACTTAGGAACAATGGATAGAAATAACAAAGACAGCAACTTTCAACTTGAGGTAAGGCAAGTTCTTCAGTTATTGGGTAATGAGTCCCCCTCGCTAGAGGTTCCCAAAGGCTGGATGACCACTTGTTCAGCATGTTATAGAGAGGATTCTTGGTCAAGTATGATTTAGATTAGGTGACTTTTGAAGTCCTACCTAACTCTGAGATTCTGTGACAGCCAGTCAGATAGTTCTAATATAACTCTTGAAACCTGGTCACTCACACCTCATTCATTCCATCCTCAGTGCCTGACTGACTCTCCTCAGTACATTGGCAAGCTTTGGCCATCATTTTTCCTCTTGCATATCCCAATAATGAGTTTTGATCTCTGTCAATCTTTGCTTTTTGCAGCAGTATGCACAGCTGCACATCCATACTCTACATAAGAGAATGAAAAAAACTATTAACCACGTATGATGTGGTAGGCACTTTGCTGAGTGCTGTATCAATATAGAATTTCATCTTACAAGAAACCTGTGAAGTAGATGCTAGTATTATTTTCCCTGTTTTATAGTTGGGGAAACTGAAGCAAATACCAGTTAAATGACTTGCCTAGGGTCACACAACTAGTAAGTGTCTAAGAGTTGATTTAAACTCAAGTCTTTCTGACTCTAGGCTTTGGCATTCTGTTCACCTAGACACTTAGCTATCTACAAGATAACTGATATAAAATTTGGAATTCAAGGATGGGTGACTGAGTACATCATTTCATCTATTTCAGATGAATCACAATTATAATCTAGGTTGCTTAACCCACATTTTATATGCTTCATCTTCTCTCTAGTATTTAGATTTCCTTGTTACCTTGATTTACTGTGCTAACATTGCACCTGCTTACCATCATTCATTCCTGCAAACTTGGAAAGAGTTGTTATAGCTTTCCTTGCTATCTCTGCATCTTACATTGCTAGATTACCTCTTCCAGGTGATTCCACAAAAGAAGCTTCAAGTTGGTCACATCTTGCATTCTTAGACACCCTCTCCCAAACATCTCAATGAAGAGGACTTCTAAGTGGTAGAAGTATGATCTCTCTGATGGAACTTGAGTGTGAACATGGTCATTTGAGTACTCTTATGATATTCATCTGATCAGGAAAAAATCAATAAATACAACAATAACATATGTCATTGTTTAGGTGAAGGGAAATGGATAGCACCCCTATCGCTAATCCAGTAGCTCAAAGAAATTCTCTCTCAAAAACTGTCAAGGAAGAGAGTGAAAAATTGGCTGCTTTTATACACAGACTCAGTTCTGGCTCAGTGTCATCTGAATCAACAGTTCTTTCACTTCCAAAACCAATTAGACGACTTTTTTGTTATTGCATGACTGGCACCTCAGTTGCTCACAACTAGAAACTGGTTCCTCAGGGTTCTAATTGTCAGATTTTAACCAGGCCAAGTACTATCTGGTACATGTTTTGTATAACCCATCAAGAAAAGCAAACATGAGTATGTTCTAAGAACTAAGGACTGGACTCATTGGCCAGGCTCCTATTATATGACCATTCTATGATACTTCTCTCCTACTTCATTTCCCTTCTTCTTCTAATTATGGTGAATATGTAAATGTGATTACAAAATAATAAGAGGGTATTTACCCATAGAGTGAATTTTACCATCACTCTTGACATTTTTATGCCTTGTCCAAGACACTGTATCAGTCCTATTTAGAATCAGAGTATCTCTTAGAACAATAGAGAAATAAGCATAGCTGAAATATGAGGGTGGAAGGGATGGAGTGCATTTGTACTATTAAATTCCATGTTATTTACACTTTGATGATGTCTGTAATCAGCCAAAATACTTAAGAAAAGGGAATAATTTTCGTTACTTCTATTGATCTTTCAATTCAGGTTCTTAACCTGGGGTGTTTGGACACCTAGAGATTACATCTGTATAACAGGTTTCTCTTGAAATCTTATATATTTTAGTTTATGTATTTATAAATCTGAGTCCATAGGTTTCACCAGACTGCCAAAGGGATCTGTGATAGGTAAAACCATTAGAAAATCCTTGAATTAGAGACTAGCTCTCATAATTCGGTCATAGTTGCAAAATGAGTGATTTCTTGGGAATGAGATAAGATGCTATAAGACCCTAAAGCAACAAAATCACAGGGCAGCAATTGGTTGGTCATTATTAAGGTATTTTCCCTTTTGGGTCAGTTATTCATCTCTGGGGAGTTTCTGATGAAAGAACTAAGTATGATGGATAGAAGCTATAGGGCACCGGATTTCACCTTAGTAAAAAGAAGTAATTTTAAATAAAACTATCAAAAAGTAGGATCACCAACTGAGTGGTAGTGATTTTCCAGCTATGAGAGGTTCTCAGACAGAGGTCATGACTCATTGGGCCATTAAAGAATAGATTTATGAATTGAATAGGGATTGGACTCAGCTTGACCTTGGAGGCTGCTCTTAAGTCTGAAATGCAATGATTCTATTCCCTGTTCTACAAGGTGAATGAAAGCTGTGTCCTTGATAAAGTTCTGATCTAATTCATTTATTTGGGGAGCACCAGTAGGGACTAGTAATGTAACAGAATTATGAAATTGGAAGGGATCTCATATAGGGTATCAAGACCAACCCACATCTGAACTTGAATCTCTTATATAGTTTCCTGGGTCAGTGATCCTCCAGATCCTACTTATAGACCTCTGAGGATGTCCTCCTTTAAACTGGGCAAAAATCTACCTCTCTGTAACTTCTACTCATTGTCCCCATTGTCTCTTTTAGGACTAAGTATAATAACCTGAATCGTTCTCTATGACAGTCTTCAAATATTTTAAAACAACTATCATGTTTCCTTTTCTTAATTCATTCTGACACATATTAAGCATTGCAAGACATGCTGCCCACCTCTCAAATTATTCCCTCTTAGAAACTTGACTGGAATGGCTTTTTAAATTTTTTTTGGCGTTTCTAAGACACTCTTACCATTCTGGGTTATGAACTGGACTGCTGTTTTATGGGAGGCACAAAGTATATGAAAGGTAGTATATTAGTTTAAATGCCTTTGATTAATCTGTTTAGTAGAGATGGTCTCACTTGATAAAGACATAAAGGTTAGAGGATTTTGTTTAATACTTTAAATGATAGATCAGCTCACTCAACTTCCAACTTTTACAGTGATGTCTTTTATTTTCAAGGCATATCCTTTCCACATTCTTCCAGTAGAACTATGCCGTTTTACAAAAATAAGAAAAAAAGGAGTTCAGCAAAACTAACCAACACATCAACTGAGTGTCCATGCACCCGTGTGTGTGTGTGTGTGTGTGTGTGTGTGTGTGTGTGTGTGTGTGTGTGAGACCTTGGGCAAGTCACTTAACACCAATTGCCTCATCCTGGGTCATCTCCACTCATCCTGTTGAATATCTGCTCACTGGATTCAGATGGCTCTGGAGGAGAAGTGAGGCTGGTGACTTGCACAGCCCTCCTTCATTCAAAACAAAGTCAAGTGCAAGTCATGTCATCATTTCTCTGATGGCATGGTCTTCTTCTGTAATGAAGGACGAACACACACAGAGATTGCCTGATGATTAGGTGACAAATATAGCATTGACCACTGGGTGTACTCTCAAAGACTTTTCATCTTGATAGGTCTTGATAGAGCTGATGCTTCTTTGAAGTAGCCTTCCATAGCCTATTGTCACTTCCATAATATATTGAGTCATTGGAGTAAGATTGTCATGTAGGAACCAGAGAATATTGCTGTGAATTCTGACACAAAGAAGACAAGGGTCTTGCCTAATGTAGTGCTCCTGGGAAATGAAGTCTAGAGTGGAATTAGAAGTCAAGCTTCCACCATGTTCTCTTTAAGGTCAGGGACTTTTTTTGCCTTTCCTTATATTCTCAGGTCTTATACTGTTCATGGCACATAGTAAGTAAGCACTTGATAGATGTTTGCTGGTTTGATTTGTTGATTATATTTCCTGGTAAAGTGAGAGAGATCAGGAATTATGGAATGTTAGAAAAGAAGTGAATTTAAAGATTACTCAGGCCAGCCCCTCATTTTGTAGATAAGAGAACTGAGAGACTGAGGTTCCATACTAAATAATAAACTTCCTTAGGAGTCAGGTCCTTTTACTCTGAACCCAGTGCTTTCCCACCGAACCGTGTCTCATTTTTAGCAATAACCTCCCTCTGGCTTCAGACTGACAATTAGTAAATGACAGAAACAGGATAAAATCCCAGTTGTGACTTGGTTCAGTGTTATTTCTACTATACCATATTGCTCTTTTTAACTAATGTGATATATGATCATTCTAAGTCCAATCATTAAATATTTTCGTTCTTTCAATAAAACTAGTGAATTTTATAGTACATTATAGTTCATTCAGTATAGTTCATTACTTTCATAGACCTGTATTGTTATCAGTGTAGCTACTCTCTTCTTCAGTATAGATACCCATGCCTTATCATTTTGTACTGTGATAGTTCATGTCCTGTAGATTCCCAAGGAGGATCTATCTACTCAACATTGCTAGGGGTCTTTCTCTAGGTCTTTTGTCACTTTGTGCTTACTAACTCTGACTATCCATCTGTTATCTCTTACTCTGGCTGCATCTCTAACTCACTTTCTTTTCTGATTATTCATTCCTTGGTGATTTTTATACAGCATGAATGCAAATTATCATTGGCATCATAACTTAGGTTATGTGCCCAATTGTGCCTACCATGAGACAATGAAAGTAAGCCTAAGAATATAAATCCAGAAGTGAGACAGTCCTTGCTGTTGAGGAGTTTATATTTTAATGGGGGAGATAACATATATAGGGGAGCAATGAGCAAAGAAGTGACTTTTGATCTAAGGGGTCATAAGCAGGATGAATTGGTCTATAGTGCTATTGTTTGATATACTCTTTCCAGAGCAAGGGATTGGGAGGGAAGTGTAGACAGTAGGATGTCTTCAGTGGATGCTGAGATGGTGAGATGCAAAGGATGGTTTAAGTAGTCTGGAGTCAGTTATCTATGATGGGCATGGTGAGTTTATACTCATTATTAAACGAGATAGCTCAGCTCTAAGGCAATGGTTTCAAAATCAAATGGATTAACTCCCTGAGAGATGGGGGCATATTATCTGTACTGCTTGGAGTGGACCATTCTAGTGGGGAAATGATAGGTCAAAAGGCAATGATTTGGATGAATAGTTGAATGTGATGTGAAGTATGATCTAATCTAATGGCTCAGTGAATTTTCACTCATCAATCAAGACAGATTTTTGGGGTAGGAGTTTCAAACCTGAATACATCAAGTCCCCCAGGGACTGGAACAATGTTTTCTCACCCTGCATCTTATCATTGACCTTTGGTTTACCTTCTTTCTTAGATTCTTTGGTAATAATGGTGCCTCATAATGCTTGAGTGAGGGGTGAATATTAGTGTTGGAAGAAATGATTCCTTGTATTGGGCATCATTTGGGAATATTAAAAGCATTGTAGTTTTCCAAATGCAATCCTGCTTACTTTTTCATCCTTTTCAATTCTTTCCTCACTCATTGTCTATCTGCATACAATTCTTCTTTGGTGTGCGTTAGTTAGATGGATATGTTGTTTATCCAACTGTATGTCATAGTCTGAAAAATGTGTCTTCTTCTTTCAATTGACTTTTCTTTTCTGAACCTCAGTTCATTGCCCATCTATACACAATTCCACCATGGTATGCATGGTAGATATGTAGGTGCGTGGAGGTCGATGGTTGTGTTATTTATCCTGCTATGCAGAAAATGTGTCTTCTTCCTTCAATTGCCTTTTCCTTGGTGAACTCCTAGAACTCTTGGTTGGCCTTGCATCTCACTGAGGGGGCTCTGCAATATCCTAGGACATGGTGTTATCTGCACAATGCTGTCTTCCAACAGGAATCATTTCAATATTTATAAGAATTCTCTTTCATATGGATTCTATGGAAGATGTGTTTTAATGGCAGTGTCAAACATCTTCATTGAGCAAATCTCATGGGTGATTTTTTTGTCTTTATATTGATATTGATAATTAGAGCTTCTTGGTGTTATAAATATGGTAATTATGGTAAATTTATCAAGTGACAAGCATAACTCATCACAACTGCTGTTCTGTCACTATTCTAGAACTTTGTTATCCACATTGGGTTTTGCTTACTTGGAGTTTCTTCACTTTCATGTATCCTCCTTCCCTCATCATGGCAAATATACTATTAAAATGATCTTCCAAGTTCAAGTATGAAAACATTCAACTAGTCTTTAAAAAAAAGCATCAAAGACCTGCTGTTACAAAAACTTTTAAAGCATGGAACATTTGGGGCTAAGTGGCGCCTTCAGGGCCTACTCCAACAGCCAGAGATTAAATGGTTGGCAACCCAAATGCCTCTGCTGATAATTTCAATTGCTTTCTTGTTTCCATGGAAACAGATGTTGGCTTGACAAAACATGGTGCACAGGAAGTTTCAAAGATGGAAAATACTGCAGAGCCTTGACCTCAACTGCCTCAATGAAAAGGAGATTGTTTGAAGTTGTTGGCAGGAAAATAGAGAACCTCTACCTAAGTCTTACCATACCAGTGATGCAGCCTTCTGTTCCTAGAGTCTGGCTCTAAGTTTTATATGCTTTCCTCCTGTTTTTTAGTAGTTAGTGGAAGTTAAAGTCTGAATGACCTTAGACAAGGCATTTAACCTCTCATTGTTCCTAGGCAACTTTCAAAGACTAAAAGTTACCAGCAAATTGCTAATTTGCTTGGATAGAAGGAGTTTACATGTTGGGATTTCACCCATACTCTTTATGAAATCACAAGTTCTGCCCCTCACAAAATGAATCAGAATTTGAGAGCTGAAAGATACATAAAAGAGCATGTAATCTAACTCCTTTATTGTACAAGATGAAGAAACTGAGACCCAGGGGATAAATTGACTGATGGTATAGATCACATAGGTCATACATCATATAGGCACTTAGTGGCCAAACAACTGACCAAGAATTTACCTTACAATATACATGACAAATGATCATTCACCTTTTGCTCTGTGACTTCCATTTAGGAGGAACCCACTCTCACTTGAGGTATCTTATTCCACTTTTCAATGACTCTAATTATTAGGAAGATTTTTGATGAAAGCAAACTTAAATCTCTCTCTTTGCTACTTCTACCAATTTCTCCTACTTTTAATCTCTACTCAATCAGAAGAAATCTCATTTTCCTTTCATGTGATAGCCCTTCAAATATTTAAAGACAAATATATTATACTCCCTAGGCAAGGGGTTCTTTACATACAACCCATAACTTTAAAAAATGATTACTATTTTAATATAATTGGTTTCTTTTGTAATTCTTTGTATTTTATTTTGTGCATTTAAAAGCAATATTCTGAGAAGTGGTTCATAGGCTTCATGAATTTACAAAAGGGGTCCATGACACAAAAATGGTTAAGAACTCCTTTAAGTTATTTCTTCTTCAGGATAAGTATCCTTAGTTTCTTCGACCACCCTTCAATATCTGTGACAATATCTGTGACCACTCTCCAGCCTCTTGAGGCAGATCAGGAGCCCCTCTGTCTCTTCAAATTCTTTAACTTTTTTCTTTGCACAATAAAACATCTCTTCTGATTCCTCTCTTCTACCTCTCCTTCTCTTCTTCCTCCTCCTCCTCTTCCTTCTCCTCTTCCTCTTTCTTCTTTTTCTTCTTCTTCATTGTCTCATCTTCCTTTTTTTTTTTTTTAAATAAATTTATTTAACTTTTTACATTCATTTTCACAAGATTTTGGGTTCCAAAATTTTCTCCCCATTAGTCCCCTCCCCCCTCCCCAATACACTGGACATTCTAATTACCCA